>CP139501.1:33735448-34061081 GCA_021014915.2 Artemisia tridentata subsp. tridentata
GTTCAGAAGATTCTGATGAAGATCATATCTTGATGCCAATTTTGGAAGACAATCCATTGTATGTTTCTTCTTCAAAGGATGATGATGCTTCATCATCAAGTGATGCTGATAGAGAGAAGAATGCTGGTGAAAATAGTGGACAAGATGGTAAAGATACAGAAGTTCCCAAAAGCAGTACAAATGGATTTAGTACTGCTGAGCCAAAAGATTATACTGCTGGACCAAGTCATCCTACTGTTGATCCAACAGTTACTTCTGCTCCACAGATTGATTCTTTTGATATATTTGGAGCTGGTTTGCACAACATGCTAATCAACTATGAAGTTCCTTCTACTCCCCAAACTACAGTTCACAAGAATCATCCACTTGCTAATGTGGTTGGAGATGTACAATCTGGTGTAAAGACTAGAAGACAGACACAAGATCCAGATCATCATGGTTTCCTCAGTGTTGTATATGAAGAAAAAGACCATGAAGATAAGATTGAATGTCTGTTTGTGTATTTCCTATCACAAATAGAACCAAAGAATGTGCTCAAGGCATTAGAAGACTCAAGCTGGGTTGAAGCAATGCAAGAAGAACTACTTCAATTCAAGATTCAGAAGGTATGGGTTCTTGTTGATTTGCCAAGGGGCATGAGGGTTATTGGTACCAAGTGGGTGTTCAGAAACAAGAAAGATGACAGAAGAATAGTGATAAGGAACAAGGCAAGGCTTGTGGCTCAAGGCTATACTCAAGAAGAGGGAATTGATTATGAAGAGGTTTTTGCACCTGTTGCTAGGATTGAGGCAATAAGGCTTTTTCTAGCTTATACTTCATTCATGGGTTTCATGGTCTACCAGATGGATGTGAAGAGTGCCTTCCTATATGGTACTATTGATGAGGAGGTATATGTTTCTCAACCTCCAGGTTTCATTGACCCTGATCATCCTGACAAAGTATACAAGGTGGTGAAAGCTCTCTATGGCTTGCATCAAGCTCCAAGAGCTTGGTATGGAACTTTGGCTGCTTATCTATTGAAGAATGGGTTCCATAGGGGCAAGATTGATCAGACTCTTTTTATCAAAAAGAACAAGGGTGATATCTTATTAGTTCAAGTATATGTGGATGACATCATCTTTGGTTCTACCAAGAAGGAGATGTGCAAAAGAGTTTGAAAAGTTAATGAAGGATCAGTTCCAGATGAGCTCTATGGGTGAGCTTACTTTCTTTTTGGGGCTACAAGTACAGCAGAAACCAGAAGGAATATTTATCAGCCAAGATAAACATGTAGCTGAAATATTGAGGAAGTTTCAGTTTGCAGATGCTAAAGTTGCTAGTACACCTGCTGATAAGGAGACACATTTGCTTTTGAAAGATCAAAGTGGTGAAGCTGTGGATGTGCACACATACAGGTCTATGATTGGGTCTTTGATGTATCTCACATCATCCAGACCTGATATTATGTTTGCAGTATGTGCTTGTGCAAGATTTCAAGTCACTCCCAAGGTGTCTCATTTGACAGCAGTGAAGAGAATATTTAGGTATCTTAAAGGTCAACCAAACTTAGGTCTGTGGTATCCTAAAGACTCTCCATTTGATTTGGTGGCATATTCAGACAGTGATTATGCTGGTGCTAGTATGGATAGGAAGTCAACAACTGGTGGTTGTCAATTCCTAGGATGCAGACTTATCTCATGGCAGTGCAAAAAGTAAACTATGGTGGCCACTTCTACAACTGAAGCTGAATATGTGGCTGCTGCTAGTTGTTGTGCTCAAGTTCTTTGGATTCAGAATCAGTTACTTGATTATGGGTATAATTTCTTGAACACAATAATTTTTATAGACAATAGCAGTACAATGTGTATAATTAAAAATCCAGTTCAACACTCTAAAACTAAACACATTGAAATTAGACATCACTTTATAAGAGACTGTAATGAAAAGAAGTTAGTTCAAGTTGTCAAAATTCATACAGATGACAACTTTGCTGACTTATTAACTAAAGGTTTTGATGTGGGGAGGTTTCAGTACTTGGTTACAGGTATTGGAATGCTTAACCCTTAAAAGTTCAATGTCTAAGTGTTTTTGTTATAAAAGGGATTTTGTGCTGCTAGTTGTGTCAGATAAAACTGCTATGTATAGTTTGTACTGATTGTACAAATTTTAGTACTGCTTATATAACCTTGTTAGTCAATTTTGATAACTGTCAAATAGAAAATACTTTGTCTTGTGTTTTCTTTGGTTTTGGACTAACATTTATAGGTTGAGAAAGCACTTTGAGGTGGATTGTGTTTTGACTATGTTATGTTTTGGATACTATGGTGATTTGGTACTTGAAGTGTGTGATCTTAGCACACAACAAATGATCATTGGTTCACCATGTCTAACCCACATCAAGAACCAACTAGTCCAGAGCAAACGGTTTCTGGTAAAGACTTCTCAAATCCGTTTATGGTTGATAGTTTACCAAAAACTATATGGTTTTCAACTCACCATACTTCACAGCAAAGAGTTGGCTAGTCCAAAGCAAACGGCTCTTGGTAAAGACACATCAAATCCGTTGATAGCTGTAAGTTTGCTAAAAACTATAAGTGGGCAGTAATGTTTTCAAATCCAAATTGAGTTTATACTGCTCTTTGAAAATTTTTGATAAAAAGTTTATACTGCTCTTTGAAAATTTTTGATAAAAAGTTTATACTGCTCTTTGAAAATTTTTGATAACAAGTTTGTACTGCTAGCTCAAACTTGGTTTGACACTGAGTCTATGCTCAATGATTCACCTCTCCCAGGAGGTAACACACCTGGAAGTGATGAGGGCAGTTTGAAACTAAATGAATTGATGGAAACTTGTACCAAATTGTCTGCAAGGGTGACCACATTGCTTGGATCAAGTTCATCCCAGGGTTCAAAATTCAAATGATGGTGAGGAATCCTCCAAACAGGGGAGGAAAACTACTCAGTTTGCTCAGTTAGATCAAGATCTTGATGTTCAGTTGTGTAACACCCCCGTTTTCGATATTCGCAGCGGAAATATAAGTTGGGGTGCTACTTCACAGTTCACAGTCACGATAATAGAAAACGACTCGAAAAGAGACGTTTTAGATAAAATTGTTATCATTCATTTATTTATATCAGAGTTACAATATTTAGGTCCCAGAGGAGGGTTCCAAAATACATTAATAAAAGTATGTTATTTGTTGAATGATAACAATAATAGACAGTCCATAGCCAATCCGTGTCAAGCCATGCCCCTAGATACCTGAGATAAGCATGCTAAAAAGTCAACACAAAGGTTGAGTGAATCCATATCGTTTAACGTTAAATAATCGATTTGAACACAAGCTAAATAGAAAGTAAATCGGTAATATTGCAGTTCGTTATATATTACTTTAAGTCTCATGAATCGCAAGACGTTAACACGATGGACATCATAGTTATAAACTATGATGTAAATTACTACATAATTAAATGTAGCAATTATGCCCTCGAGTAGGAGTCTGCCTGATACTCTTTATTAAACGATTTTAAATAAAATGCATTGGGTCACTTATCCAGCAACACAAAGGGATTGTCAATCCAATAGATCTATTCATTATATTCGCGCTCACCCGAAAGTGATTAATGGTTCATGATAGAGGGTCTTTAAATAGGCAACAGTTAAACTTATGCAATATAAATCAGGAAAGCATACGGGAAAATACTTGTGTTCGGTTTAGTAGCATGTATCTCCCCACATATTTGGAAAAACGTATAAAGAAAAGTGGGACTATGAACTCACCTTAGCAATCTGGATGGAAAACAAAATGAAATGAAGTTGATAAACGTCTCCGGACAAGAAACCTGGGTTGTTATGCCAATATTCAGTAATCATTTTCAGATGATTATATGTTCGTTTGTTCGTTTTGTTTCGTTGTTTGGTTGTTGATTAAATGTTATAATGAGAAAACATGAAGCCTCTTCAAAAATAAGATTTTATCTTATTATTCGTTCGTTCATTCGTTAAATATATCTTTCGTTCGTTCGTTAATTCGTCATTGAAATAAACATTTTATGATTATAAATTTTCTATTAAATCGGAAAATAGAATGAAAATAATAGTTATAAAAAGTTACACTTTAATCCCTAAGGTTTGGTCAAATGACAGTTTACACCCTGGACTTTGGAAAAATGACAGTTTTTACCCTTTAGTTTCAAAAATAACATTTTCTACCCTTCGTATTTGTTATTGACAAAAATGGTCCTTAAGTTAATTAACTATGAAATATTTACAAAATCGGCCCAAGAAAACTCTTATTAACTAAAAATTAATACGCATGAATTTTAGTGACTTTGGTTAGAGTTTTGGATTTTAATATCTACGTGAAAACTAGATCATTTTACGAACTTTCTATGAAAAGCTAGCCAGGCCGTCTTTAAAATGAGCCAAGTTTCGTATTTTATGAAATTCATTTGCTACTCGAAATAATTAGCCAAAGTCGACTAGGTGGAAACAAGTTTTAATAAAATCCAGAAAATAAATTTTAAGGCCAATGATAGGAAAACTTTGGACACAAATAACTTTTAGCTCGTTTGGTCATTTTATAAAATTCTTTCTCCTGTAAAAAGCTAGCCAAGTGATCTTTAATTCGGCTAAGTTTCATTATTTATGAAATTCATTTGGTGCTCGAAAAATATCTCTAAAGTCGACTGGGTGAACTAGTTTTAATAAGTCTGGAAAATAGGTTTTTAAGGCTAGCGATAGACCACACTTTGAACACCAATAAGTTTCAACTCACTCGATCATTTTAAGTGGTTTTTCTTTCTAAATTAAGTTAGCTGGGTAAACTTTGAAATGCCAAAACCTTATAATTATTAGAGGAAGTCAGAGGGTCGAAAAATAGATCTAAACATGGGTAACTGGTCGAGTGAAACTTGAAAACTAAATAACTGAAAATCAAATTTTCTATTTTAGCGATATAGGCAGATTTTAGGAATTCGATATCTTTGTGAAAACTTAACCATTTTTCTTGATTCTTTTTCCTAATTTAAGCTTAATGGGTGGTCTTTAAACATACCAAAAATCAGATTTCTTAGTGATCATTTCAGGGTCGATATCGAGGTCAAAAGTTGAGCCTTGAGGGTTGTTTTCTGTTCAATATAAACAAAGAAAAACAATCCGATGGGTTTTTAATGTTTTTAATCATTTTCGACTAACTTTTTATGCATGATATGGTTATAATACATATATTTTAACAGGTTTCATACGTTTTTGATTTGTTTTAGCAAAAACTCAAACATATAGGGTGCGTTTGTATGAACTGTCGAACAGAAAAGAAAGAAAGAAAAGAAATATTATAGTTTTTGATTATATTTGTTATTAGTGTTCATGTATTGTTGTTTTTAAGAATAAATAACGTAAATAATACTGAATTTAAAAGAGATAGCAGGACTTACTTAGGGTTTGTGTCGACTTAGGGTTTTTAGGATCGAATGGGTTTGGAAATGAAAACCAGAAGTTCTCCTCTCCTTCTAAGCTTCCTAGGCTTTTGTGTTGAGAGTAATTTGGGGCTGTGATCAGGAAGGTGTGGAAATGAGTGTTGTTGATATGGTTCGACTGTTGTGGGAGTTTTGGGTTGAATTTGGTGTGAAGTGAGTAGTGTAAGTTGTGTGCTATTTATGGAGGGAAAACTAGGGTTTTCCATGGAGTGATAAGGGGACATGGTGAGGGAACAAGGGCTGAGGGAAGTTGAGGAATGTGCCACTTGGAAGAGGAGGGAAAGAGATGATGTGTTCGGTTTTCAGCCAAGATATCTAACAATTAAAGAGAAGGGTTTTTTATGGTAAGAGGGGACATGTGTGTAGGCTCTTTGAAGAGAAGAGAGGAGAGGGCATGTTGTGTGTTTTGGGACAAGGGGGATGTATCTAGTAGAAGTAAAATTTAGTTAGGAGTTGGTCATGTTCGAACCAGATTTTGGAGAGGGTTTCGAATAGGGCTTGGGGTTGTGGTACTTTGTGTTTAAAGAGTAGTATTTAGGGTTTAAGGAATGGAATTTATTTAGTTAAGTTTATAAGTTTGGAAAAATAATTAAGGTTGTTGTTTATATGTATTGAAATCGACTTGTAATAGATATAAAGAGAAAAATGTGTTGTGCTTTGAGAAGTTGTATCTTAGGCTTAATAGAGTTGTATTTAAGGTTTATGAATGTAACTTGTTTAGTTTAAAGTCTTGGTTATTTAGAAAAATATCTATAGTTACTACATATATATATATATATATATATATATATATATATATATATATATATATATTTCGAATTATTAGTGAAATAGAAAAGAAAATGGTTTAGGCTCATGGGAGTTGTAACACATGCTTAATAGGGTTGTATTATGATATAAGATGTGAGAAAATATGGTTTTAATAAATTACTAAGTTATAACAATCATTTGTTAATTTTTTTATTAAGTTGAAAAGTAAATAAATGGGATTTTTAGTTCTTGTGCATTAGGCACTTGTACATTGAGGTTAAAGACTTGTAAACATATTTAGTGAGTTTAGAAAAATTAATTTTTTAAAATTATGCATGAATGGTTTGTAAACTATGCTTTAAAATAAATATAAATAGGATTTTAATAAGGATTTTATAAGTAAATGATTTCATGCATAGAGGACTTGTACATTAGATTATATAACTTGTACATTTAATATTTTGTGAAAATATTACATAAATAATTTAGGGTTTGTGAAATGAATACAGAAAATCACAGTTTTGTGAAATTAGGGTTTCTGGTGCTTTGGTGACTTGTACATTAGCTCAGATGAGTTGTACTTTTATGTTCTAGGGTTTAGTTGTTCATATTTGGTATTGTGATGGATTTAGGGTTTCATAGAAACTCTATTTAGATAATGAATGTTTTGTTCATACGTTTGTTAAGGATTTATCGTAAATTGGTAAATGGTATATTGTAATGTTTTCATATAAATATGTTTATGAAATAAACATTAGGTTTGTTAGGCAGGTCTGTGTGGGAGCACGTTTATCAGGGATGTGAGTTACGTCACATAAGATAGGAGATACAATCAAATAAAAAAAATTTATACGTGGAAAAAGGATAATGATTCTATAAAGTAATTGGTTTAAATGAGAAATTTTACGAGTGGTTACAGTATCCCCCCGTTGAAGGGAATCTCGTCCTGAGATTCGGCCTGTGTTGGTTGGAAATTTGAGAAAAGCGAAGTATAGAGATAGCTAGGTTCAGATTTCTAATCTATTCAGATAGTAAACGCGATAAAGGAAAATCGTACAACGATTTGGTTTAGGATGAGAGTTTGATATGCTTAAAATGCCTCAAGTTAAAAATAATATTATCTAAAATATTATTTCATTCTTAGGTACTATAATTCCGATAATGTCGTTTCGCTGTTAATCCTTGGTTCTTCGTTTGATACCTAAGGGAATGAGGTTTGGTCAGTTTTATCTTTACTGGATGAACTAAATTTGAATGTTTTGCCACCTAATAAATTACTGTGCAACGGTCGAATCTCAACGGCCAGTAACAGTAATTCTAACGGTCGAATAACGGTTATAACGGCTAGTTTTTCCACTTATAAATACCTCATTTCTAATCCTCATTCTTGCACCACCAAATTTTCTTCTAAAAACCTCAAAATGCCGCATCTTGTTACATTTTTAGCGATCGTCTACGTGGTCCTTGCGGTTTCCAATTTGGCTTACGTACCCAATGAAGATCACGCATTCCTAGTTTGCGTTCTAACAATCATTATGCCTATTGTGGTCTTTGCTATCGGAGTCGACAAGATTTGGGGGTAAGGGTTTGTTTTTCTAGGTAATCCTCAAAATTCTTATTTATTCTTATGCCTAGTTTCTATTCTTGTAGGATAATCAAGGTTATTCATCCGGTTGTAGCTATAGCGATTGTATTGTTGGTGGCTATCCTCATATTCATGGCGGGTCAACCTATTGAAGAATCTATTCCTTATTTTGTAATCATTGTAACCTTAGTACTTACGTTCTTAATCATTTCTCTATATATGAACTTCCGAGGCTTCGAATAAAATCTTAGGGTTTTTCTATCCACAATGTTGTCAAATTCCTATCTTAGAAATGATGGGTAGTAGATGTAGACTTTTTTTGTATTAAATCTAAATAATAGTTTATGAACAATTTGTTTTGTTTAAATACTTTGCTTTTGAATGAAAATTAGTAGTAGAAAATATGAAAATATAACTCTCCAATTCACTACATGATTCTTCCTAAATTATACATAGTTGATCAGGCTATGTATAATTGAGGACCAAATGATGAAATGTTTGGTTCAGTTCACTGTGGTATTTATTCTCTTTCAAAAAGCTTTAGATGGCGTACAACGCTTTGTTTCTGTAAAATAATTTCATAAATAATTTTCAAAAGCATAGGAAAATTTCAGTCCACACTACGGTGTTGGGTTTGGAATTTCCTAAGGTATTAATGAGATAACCTCGAGATAAATCTTAGAGTTTTGCTAGGTAAAGTCTATGAATAGAGTATGGAGAAATAGAGTAGATATGGAAGCTAAACGCAGATTGAGATTATAAAATAATTGTTACGAGATAGAGATTTCATAGAGTAGAAAGATAATTTATTTAGATTACTTCCATCGTAGCTAAGGAGTATCTGAAAGGAAAATATAACTTAAAGAATTCTTACCTCAATTTATTCTTCTGCTTAAACTTAGAAGTCATTCTAGGTCATAGTTGAGATTCCTTAATAAGTTCTAGTTTTCTTCTGCATTAGTCTTAGTCTTCCAGTTGGAATTGAAGTTCGGGCATTGATTCCTATAATGTCCTTTTCCATTACTTCCATAACCAGTCACGGTTACTGGTTGTGGGTTTTCTTAAGTGAGTGGGTAAGTGATGTACAAATAGTACGGAAAGCTGTTTCGTTAAATTCGGGAGTTTCGGGGGACATGATACTGTAGTAACCCGCAAATAGTGATAATAAGCAATTTGAAATTTGCAAATAAAGTTAACCAAATAACTATCAGATGTGTGAATTATAATACCAAATAATCACAATAAAGGATGTTCTAAAAGCTGAAACATACCGGCACGGAAGGCATAGGACTTTATGGTGTAATTTTGTTTATTTTTGAAAACGCGGTTATAGTCCAATGTTTGAAAACATTTGGTTCTCTATAACCATGAGCTCTGATACCACTCTGTAACACCCCCATTTTCGATATTCGCAGTGGAAATATAAGTTGCCGTGCTACTTCACAGTTCACAGTCATGATAATAGAAAACGACTCGAAAAGAGACGTTTTAGATAAAATTGTTATCATTCATTTATTTATATCAGAGTTACAATATTCAGGTCCCAGAGGAAGGTTCCAAAATACATTAATAAAAGTATGTTATTTGTTGAATGATAACAATAATAGACTGTCCATAGCCAATCCGTGTCAAGCCATGCTCCTAGATACCTGAGATAAGCATGCTAAAAAGTCAACACAAAGGTTGAGTGAATCCATAGCGTTTAACGTTAAATAATCAATTTGAACACAAGCTAAATAGAAAGTAAATCAGTAATATTGCAGTTCGTTATATATTGCTTTAAGTCTCATGAATCGCAAGACGTTAACACGATGGACATCATAGTTATAAACTATGATGTAAATTACTACATAATTAAATGTAGCAATTATGCCCTCGAGTAGGAGTCTGCCTGATACTCTTTATTAAACGATTTCATATAAAATGCATTGGGTCACTTATCCAGCAACACAAAGGGATTGTCAATCCAATAGATCTATTCATTATATTCGCACTCACCCGAAAGTGATTAATGGTTCATGATAGAGGGTCTTTAAATAGGCAACAGTTAAACTTATGCAATATAAATCAGGAAAGCATACGGGAAAATACTTGTATTCGGTTTAGTAGCATGTATCTCCCCACATATTTGGAAAAACGTATAAAGAAAAGTGGGACTATGAACTCACCTTAGCAATCTGGATGGAAAACAAAATGAAATGAAGTTGATAAACGTCTCCGGACAAGAAACCTGGGTTGTTATGCCAATATTCAGTAATCATTTTCAGATGATTATATGTTCGTTTGTTCGTTTCGTTTCGTTGTTTGGTTTTTGATTAAATGTTATAATGAGACAACATGAAGCCTCTTCAAAAATAAGATTTTATCTTATTATTCGTTCGTTCATTCGTTAAATATATCTTTCGTTCGTTCGTTAATTCGTCATTGAAATAAACATTTTATGATTATAAATTTTCTATTAAATCGGAAAATAGAATGAAAATAATAGTTATAAAAGTTACACTTTAATCCCTAAGGTTTGGTCAAATGACAGTTTACACCCTGGACTTTGGAAAAATGACAGTTTTTACCCTTTAGTTTCAAAAATAACATTTTCTACCCTTCGTATTTGTTATTGACAAAAATGGTCCTTAAGTTTATTAACTATGAAATATTTACAAAATTGGCCCAAGAAAACTCTTATTAACTAAAAATTAATACGCATGAATTTTAGTGACTTTGGTTAGAGTTTTGGATTTTAATATCTACGTGAAAACTAGATCATTTTACGAACTTTCTATAAAAAGCTAGCCAGGCCGTCTTTAAAATGAGCCAAGTTTCGTATTTTATGAAATTCATTTGCTACTCGAAATAATTAGCCAAAGTCGACTAGGTGGAAACAAGTTTTAATAAAATCCAGAAAATAAATTTTAAGGCCAACGATAGGAAAACTTTGGACACAAATAACTTTTAGCTCGTTTGGTCATTTTATAAAATTCTTTCTCCTGTAAAAAGCTAGCCAAGTGATCTTTAATTCGGCTAAGTTTCATTATTTATGAAATTCCTTTGGTGCTCGAAAAATATCTCTAAAGTCGACTGGGTGAACTAGTTTTAATAAGTCTGGAAAATAGGTTTTTAAGGCTAGCGATAGACCACACTTTGAACACCAATAATTTTTAACTCACTCGATCATTTTAAGTGGTTTTTCTTTCTAAATTAAGTTAGCTGGGTAAACTTTGATATGCCAAAACCTTATAATTTTTAGAGGAAGTCTGAGGGTCGAAAAACATATCTAAACATGGGTAACTGGTCGAGTGAAACTTGAAAATTAAATAACTGAAAATCAAATTTTCTATTTTAGCGATATAGGCAGATTTTAGGAATTCGATATCTTTGTGAAAACTTAACCATTTTTCTTGATTCTTTTTCCTAATTTAAGCTTACTGGGTGGTCTTTAAACATACCAAAAATCAGATTTCTTAGTGATCATTTCAGGGTGGATACCGAGGTCAAAAGTTGAGCCTTAAGGGCTGTTTTCTGTTCGATATAAACACAGAAAAACAATCCGATGGGTTTTTAATGTTTTTAATCATTTTCAACTAACTTTTTATGCATGATATGGTTATAATACATATAATTTTAACAGGTTTCATATGTTGTTGATTTGTTTTAAGAAAAACTCAAACATATAGGGTGCGTTTGTATGAACTGTCAAACAGAAAAGAAAGAAAGAAAAGAAATATTATAGTTTTTGATTATATTTGTTATTAGTGTTCATGTATGGTTGTTTTTAAGAATAAATAACGTAAATAATACTGAATTTAAAAGAGATAGCAGGACTTACTTAGGGTTTGTGTGGACTTAGGGTTTTTAGGATCGAATGGGTTTGGAAATGAAAACCAGAAGTTCTCCTCTCCTTCTAAGCTTCCTAGGCTTTTGTGTTGAGAGTAGTTTAGGGCTTTGATCAGGAAGGTGTGGAAATGAGTGTTGTTGATATGGTTTGACTGTTGTGGGAGTTTTGGGTTGAATTTGGTGTGAAGTGAGTAGTGTAAGTTGTGTGCTATTTATGGAGGGAAAACTAGGGTTTTCCATGGAGTGATAAGGGGACATGGTGAGGGGACAAGGGCTGAGGGAAGCTGAGGAATGTGCCACTTGGTATAGGAGGGAAAGAGATGATGTGTTCGGTTTTCAGCCAAGATATCTAACAATTAAAGAGAAGGGTTTTTTATGGTAAGAGGGGACATGTGTGTAGGCTCTTTGAAGAGAAGAGAGGAGAGGGCATGTTGTGTGTTTTGGGACAAGGGGGATGTATCTAGTAGAAGTAAAATTTAGTTAGGAGTTGGTCATGTTCGAACCAGATTTTGGAGAGGGTTTCGAATAGGGCTTGGGGTTGTGGTACTTTGTGTTTAAAGAGTAGTATTTAGGGTTTAAGGAATGGAATTTATTTAGTTAAGTTTATAAGTTTGGAAAAATAATTAAGGTTGTTGTTTATATGTATTGAAATCGACTTGTAATAGAAATGAAGAGAAAAATGTGTTGTGCTTTGAGAAGTTGTATCTTAGGCTTAATAGAGTTGTATTTAAGGTTTATGAATGTAACTTGTTTAGTTTAAAGTCTTGGTTATTTAGAAAAATATCTATAGTTACTACATATATATATATATATATATATATATATATATATATATATATATATATATATATATATATATATATATATATATATATATATATATATATATATATATATTATATATATATATATATATATATATATATATATATATAATGGTTTAGGCTCATGGGAGTTGTAACACATGCTTAATAGGGTTGTATTATGATATAAGATGTGAGAAAAATATGGTTTTAATAATTTACTAAGTTATAACAATCATTTGTTAATTTTTTTATTAAGTTGAAAAGTAAATAAATGGGATTTTTAGTTCTTGTGCATTAGGCACTTGTACATTGAGTTTAAAGACTTGTAAAAATATTTAGTGAGTTTAGAAAAATTAATTTTTAAAAATTATGCATGAATGGTTTGTAAACTATGCTTTAAAATAAATATAAATAGGATTTTAATAAGGATTTTATAAGTAAATGATTTCATGCATAGAGGACTTGTACATTAGATTATATGACTTGTACATTTAATATTTTGTGAAAATATTACATAAATAATTTAGGGTTTGTGAAATGAATACAGAAAATCATAGTTTTGTGAAATTAGGGTTTCTGGTGCTTTGGTGACTTGTACATTAGCTCAGATGAGTTGTACTTTTATGTTCTAGGGTTTAGTTGTTCATATTTGGTGTTATGATGGATTTAGGGTTTCATAGAAACTCTATTTAGATAATGAATGTTTTGTTCATACGTTTGTTAAGGATTTATCGTAAAATGGTAAATGGTATATTGTAATGTTTTCATATAAATATGTTTAAGAAATAAACATTAGGCTTGTTAGGCAGGTCTGTGTGGGAGCACGTTTATCAGGGATGTGAGTTACGTCACATAAGATAGGAGATACAATCAAATAAAAAAAAATTTATACGTAGAAAAAGGATAATGATTCTATAAAGTAATTGGTTTAAATGAGAAATTTTACGAGTGGTTACAAGTTGGTTCAAGATGAGTATGAGACTCAGGGGAGGATAACATAGCAGATTCATAGTTAGCTTGTAAGTTTGAAAAAGAGGAAAAGGCCAGGATTCATACAGAGCAGATTTAAAGAGTGATTGATGCTGATAAAGCTAAGTGCTGGAGTGCTTGCTGTTATGATTTCTTCAAAGCTTAATGATTGATGCTGATAGAGATAAGTGTTTGAAAGAATCCCCCCCCATCATCTACAAAGTTGGAGTTTAATTCAAGAAACTTAGTGATTTGCAGAGAAATCATAAGTTAAGGGGAAGATTGTTGGGAATTAAACCAACAGTTAGTACTGCCAGGTATGAAGTTACAACTGCTGGAGATTAACGCTAGCAATACTAACCTAGTTAGTACTGTTAGCACAAGATAGTTAGTATTGATTATAAGATGAAGACTGAGATAAAGACGCGTGAAGATATATATAGAAATGATTTGATGTATATCTTATTAAGTTAGAATTATACGAATATTGTAGTTTACTTGTACAGGACTCCTTGTGCTATAAAAGGAGGTCCTATGTTAGGTTTTGATATATAGATCGTTCATACAAGTCATACATATCTTTGTGAAAGCTTCAAGGTTGTTAAACCCTAGTGATAGTCTAAGATCACTCGTATTATAATAATAATATTGAAGCATTTGGTTTATTACTGTGTGTAACAACCGAGAAATTTCCAAACCATTATTTTACTAATTTTATTTTCTTATTATGCTATTTTAAGTAAATTGGCTTTTGCAGGGAAAGTTTCCCGCGTACGTCGTGACACGTACACTGAAATTTGTAATTTGAGTCAGGCTATGCTTAGACTACCCATTAATAAGATTTATGTATCCCCACATACTTGTTTTCATATGTAATAATGTAATTTTCCATTTCTACGCGAAGTGTGCACATTTTACGTTTTACGCGTTTTCGGCTCGCGGTTTAAGCTTTAAAGACGTTATAACACTCCGAAAGGCTCGGGAAATTTATGAAACATCAAATTAGGTCATTTTAAGTTAAATTTAACATTCTTATGAAAATAGTATCTTCATGACATTTATTTTTACAAACTATGCATAAAACGTTACCGGTTTAGCCCCGTTGGCCTTCAAACTCACTCCGTGACTTAGGATACTTGTGCAAATCATGTATATAATGTATTGTTACTCAATAATAAAAGAAATACACCTTGGAACTCCCTAAAAACCGGCCCCCTCCCCTTTATCTACTTACACACTCATTAACTTCTTTTTAGATATCAAGAAATCCCATTCCTTTTCTCTATACATGCAAATCTAGCTAACCACCAAACTTTTGCTCCTCCTCTCCCTATGAACGACCAAAATCAGCTCCCAACACCCTTGATCTTTAATTTTTACTTGATCTTGTTCATCTCCAATAAAAGATTAAGTGTTCTTGTTGGTTTCTCAATCTTGGTAAGTCCCTTGGATCTTTTTTTAATCTCATCTCTATGATTGTTAGATGTTTTTCTAGATCTAAGCTAATAAACTCTTGCATTTTTTATTTTGGAAGATTGATTCAAGATTTCATAAGAATATAAGATTTAGATAAGTGGTTAGGTTTGATTTGGTTAGTAGATGCAAGAATTGTTTTGATTTAAAGGGGTTTTGATTAATTTTTATTGATTTTCTTTAAGATTTGCTTATAAAAACTGAATATGATCTTCAAAATAATCTTGATACTCCTGAACTTTTTGAGTCTTTAACCAACTAAATGGTAGTGATGATGGAATATAGGCATGCATTGGTTCAAAAACCCATTTATTAGGCTTAAAGTAGATCATTGTCATTAGCCCAAATTTGTCCCAGATTTCATCCAAGAAAACAACTTCACCATTTTGTCATCAGAAAGTTTTAATCAAAAATTAAAATATTGGGAGTTAGCCTCAGGTCTTAGGATCATTTCCCCGAAAACCTTACCTCTTAATTCATCCCGATAATTTTTGGAGAAAATCCACACTAAAACTGGTCCAGGAATGCATGTCAGATTTGATAGGCTATTTACTCTAAAATGTTGTAAAGAACATTAGGTTGGTGTAAACATGAAAGTTGTAGCTAAGACCTGTAGAAAACTTTTCCCACAAGCCATGTGTACATTAGACCTGTAGATAAAAAAATACACCCTTTTTACTAGGCACATTTGGATTCTGAGTATAACTAATTAGAGACTCAGGGGTAAATTGGTAATTTTACCCAGGTTCTGATTTTCTCAGTTATGTAAGGCCTTGATTTTCATATAGTACAGAGTCATACCTTTCTAAGAATATAAAGTTCATAATTTTATCCTTCACGGTTTAGAAATGACGACCCGATTAGTGCGGCATGTTTATAAAATTTCCATCAGCTTTACATTTTAAAAAAAAAAAAAAAAAACCATATAAGCTTTTATAAACGCCTTTCGACCCATGTCATGCTATAAGACTTTTAAATAAATGAACATATGATATTTTGAGTTCAAGTACTGAGTTAAATCACAAATAAAAGTATTATACTTTAATCCCCGAGCCTAAGTCGTGTTATATTTTATCTAGGTCACTTGTGATTTTTGCGGTTTTTCTCGACGTGCACACTTCTCCGATTTCCGTTGCTACTTCATTATTGGTGAGTTCATAGCCCCAAGTTTTACTTTAATTGTTTTATAAACTCCGTGGGGGAGATACATGCTATAAATATTTATGATCACAGTTGTTTTGAAATTGGATGCTATTGTGTTATTATTATTGCCTAAGTTTCCCATAGCCGAAAGTCCCTTTATCGTGAACCGTTAATCACTTGCGAGTGAACACGAATACAATTAATAGATCTATTGGAACTAACAATCCCCACCAGAAAGAACGTGCCTATATGGCAGTCGTGTATTGTATTCGTCCAAAATGATAGGTGTGGCTATTACCTATGTATAAGGGCTGATTCAAAATTAGATACGTAGTGTCGGGGTCACGAGCTTAGGGCAATAATAACTGAATTAGACTCTGCATTTGTTGCTTAGTCATTTTTATGAACTGAATTATATTGTGATCAACTGCTTATTACTAAAACTCTATGGATTCACTCAACCTTTGTGTTGACGTTTTAGCATGTTTTATCTCAGGTTTAAAGGCATGAAGGTCTTGGATGGAGTCGCACGGATATATTTTGAGGACTCGGCATATTTTCACATTTGAAGAGTCTATATTTTAAAGATTTATGTTATGTTTAAAACATTTGCAAATCTTTTGAAAACATTGTGTTTTATGAAAACTGTTGGGACCTTTGCAAACTCTGAGAATTTAATGTATCAAATGTGAAACACTTTTAAAACGTCTCTTTTCAAGGGTCGTTTTCCATGACTTGTACTTTGTGCTAGGAAGTAATACCCCAGTGATCTATCTTCCGCTGTTATAATTTTGGGGGTGTTACAGATTGGCATCAGAGCTACAGTTATAGAGAACTGGGTCGTTTTCAAAACCTAAACTATAACTATTTTTCACTAAAGAGTCTCTCATTGCCGTATCCGATATCCGTGCGCGTATGCCACCAGACTGCCTATGTTGTTATACATATGTCATCACTAATGGTATTATATAAAGTATGCTTATATACACTCTTATTTATATAAAGGATAATTATATAAATACTCGAACATTTATGCTCATTCTTGGAGCACCGCTATTCTATCGACTTACATGCTATTTATATACACACTTGGTGTACTTTTCGATCACTATGCTTATTTATAGCATAACTATTATTTATATAAAAGTTAATTATATAAATGTTTGACTGATTTTGACGTCTTACGCTTATTTCGGAGCTTGAGCTCAAACCTTGTTTTCTCCGATTACGCATCTATACTTACATTTTAATGGTCTCTTCTATTTTCTCAAACATCGTGAGTAATACCGTAATTCGCTAAAACTTTTTCATGAACTTTCATAACATCGTCTTATGCAAACCCGTTGCAGTCTATCGATTTCCCTCGGCTATCTTACTATCCGCCTTCGAAGACGAGTTGGAACATTGGTCTCATACTTCTTGAACACCTACATTGCCTCGTAAACCATCGCCTAAAGATACGCTGGTTGATTAGAGCATGACTTTAACGTGACGCCTTGGAACGCCCTACTTTTGGAACACGACTTTTAATGTCTCATTCTTTTTCACTCCTTGCATTTTGAAGAATCACGCAGCTAAGAAGGTAACACCGAAGCTTGATGACAATGTTTACCTTAACTTAATGCTATCTTTCAATTCCGAGGACATAATTTGGAAACTTTTCGACCACCATTCTGACACCCACTTCACCAACTTATATACTAACGTCTAATAGTGAGACAAAGCTATTCGTGGACGAGAATATGAAGTTTGAAACCAAACCAGAAGATCACCCACCCGAAGAAGAGGAGGAGAACCACTACTACACCTACTCCTCCCACTCGACCAGAGTTTATCACCAGAGAGCCCATGCACCATAGCATCCCATCGTTGGTGACACACGTGCCACATCATGAGAGATATTACACGTCAGCTGGCCAACCTAGAGTCTCGTTGGAGAAGAGAAAAGCTCGAGGATCCAAGTGCGGATCTTACTTAATCAACATTCGTGATATTTATTGACTTTACCATTTATTATTTGTTCTCATTTAACCCCAAACAACTTTCGTGATACTCAATGCCTCTCTCATTTTATGTTGTTCCTATTTAAAATGCATGTTTTCAACGTAATGCTTCTCTCATTTATTGTTGATACCCATTCATTCTCAATTGCAATCACAATGCTTATTGTCTTTGTCACTTATTGCGTTTCTCATTAATTGTTACCCTCAGCTAGCATTCGTGCTGCTTTTTGTATTTCTTATTTATTGATCGTTCTCATTTCTTCTCCTCATTTAGCATTCGAGATGCACATTGTCTTTCTAAATTATTGATTTTCCCAGTTATTCTTATATAACATTCGTGATATTTATGGATTTCATCATTTACCATTTGTTCTCTTCCATGACATTTATTGTCTTTCTCCTTTACTATTTGCCTTCACATTTATTGTCTATCTCATTTGTTCTCATCTAAGGTATCGTTACGCTTATTGCTTTCTTAATTCTTGTCTATTTCACTTACCGCACTTTCAACAATCGTGTGTTTATTATCCTTCTCAGTTATGGATTTTCCTCATTCATTCTCATTTGACATTCGTAATGAATATTGTCTGTCTCGTTTATTATTGAACCTCATTTGGAATTCTATCTTTTAGTATTGACCTATTTTATTATTGGTTTGATTCGTTGGTTGTCTCGATTAATTGATTATTTGTGTTAATATTCTATATCTCTTCGCTTCACTATTATTGTGATTTATGGTTCTTCAGTTTGCATTAATTTGAGTCATTGATCTCTCTTTTACACACCTTTTCATTTGCTTCTTCGTTCGTATAAATATCAAATTTTCTTTCGAGCACTCTATGCTCATACTAGTATGAATGATATGGACATCTTAATCCATTCATTATTGTTCTGATTCATTGATCCTTACATTTGCATCGATTGATAATAGTTTGCTTCTTTGTTCATACAGATATCTAATCTATCTCTTTTAAACAGTCTTTGCACCTACAACATTACACTCGACAGAATTCTATTACTATTTTTGTGATTCATCAAGATCTTTCATTTGTATTATTAATTACCCTTGTAACTATCATTCTCCCATGGCATTGACATCTACTTCTTTCGACTGATAGTACGCTCCGGTTGAAATCCCATTCGCGTTAATCGTTAGTACGCATCAGGGCGTAGGAAAAACACTCCAGGACAACGGGCTACAAGCAGTACAAGATCGTCAGAAGAGTTACGTGAAAGTTCGCCACGAAAGCATGTGCTATGTTTCGGAAAACGATGAAAACTGAACTCGATGTACGTTGAACCCCACAAGAATTTGGCAAAACCTATATCGGTAGCTTATCGACTCGAACCACCCGCAAGAGCCCACTAGCGTGCACAACACATTTCACGATTCGAACTCGAAGAAGTGTCATTCGGATGAAACCCTCGTCATTCCACTAGAAGAGATTCAGCTTGATGACAAGCTTTACTTTGATAAGGAACCAGTTGAGATCATGAACCAGGAAGTCAAACGACTCAAGCAGAGTGCATTCCCATTATCAAGGTTCATTGGGATACTCGACATGGACCCGAGTACACATGGGAGCGAAAAGAGCAGATTGCGACGAGAATACCCTCATTTCTTTTCCGAACACACCGTCAGCCGATAAGATAAACTGAATCATGAGGACATGATTCCTTTTTAACGGATGGGTAATGTAACAACCGAGAAATTTCCAAATCATTATTTTACTAATTTTATTTTCTTATTATGCTATTTTAAGTAAATTGGCTTTTGCCGGGAAAGTTGCCCGCGTACGTCGTGACACGTACACTGAAATTTGTAATTTGAGTCAGACTATGCTTAGACTACCCATTAATAAGATTTATGTATCCCCACATACTTTTTTTCATATGTAATAATGTAATTTTTCATTTCTACGCGAAGTGTGCACATTTTACGTTTTACGCGTTTTCGGCTCGCGGTTTAAGCTTTAAAGACGTTATAACACTCCGAAAGGCTCGGGAAATTTATGAAACATCAAATTAGGTCATTTTAAGTTAAATTTAACATTCTTATGAAAATAGTATCTTCATGACATTTATTTTTACAAACTATGCATAAAACGTTACCGGTTTAGCCCCGTTGGCCTTCAAACTCACTCCGTGACTTAGGATACTTGTGCAAATCATGTATATAATGTATTGTTACTCAATAATAAAAGAAATACACCTTGGAACTCCCTAAAAACCGGCCCCCTCCCCTTTATCTACTTACACACTCATTAACTTCTTTTTAGATATCAAGAAATCCCATTCCTTTTCTCTATACATGCAAATCTAGCTAACCACCAAACTTTTGCTCCTCCTCTCCCTATGAACGAACAACATCAGCTCCCAACACCCTTGATCTTTAATTTTTACTTGATCTTGTTCATCTCCAATAAAAGATTAAGTGTTCTTGTTGGTTTCTCAATCTTGGTAAGTCCCTTGGATCTTTTTTTTAATCTCATCTCTATGATTGTTACATGTTTTTCTAGATCTAAGCTAATAAACTCTTGCATGTGTTATTTTGGAAGATTGATTCAAGATTTCATAAGAATATAAGATTTAGATAAGTGGTTAGGTTTGATTTGGTTAGTATATGCAAGAATTGTTTTGATTTAAAGGGGTTTTGATTAATTTTTATTGATTTTCTTTAAGATTTGCTTATAAAAACTGAATATGATCTTCAAAATAATCTTGATACTCCTGGAATTTTTGAGTCTTTAACCAAATAAATGGTAGTGATGATGGAATATAGGCATGCATTGGTTCAAAAACCCATTTATTAGGCTTAAAGTAGATCATTGTCATTGGCCCAAATCTGTCCCAGATTTCATCCAAGAAAACGACTTCACCATTTTGTCCTCAGAAAGTTTTAAACAAAAATAAAAATATTGGGAGTTAGCCTCAGGTCTTAGGATCATTTCCCCAAAAACCTTACCTCTAATTCATCCCGATAATTTTTGGAGAAAATCCACACTAAAACTGGTCCAGGAATGCATGTCAGATTTGATAGGCTATTTACTCTAAAATGTTGTAAAGAACATTAGGTTGGTGTAAACATGAAAGTTGTAGCCAAGACCTGTATAAAACTTTTCCCACAGGCCATGTGTACATTAGACCTGTAGATAAAAAAATAAACCCTTTTTACTAGGCATATTTGGATGCTGAGTATAACTAATTAGAGACTCAGGGGTAAATTGGTAATTTTACCCAGGTTCTGAGGTTCTCAGTTATGTTAGGCCTTGATTTTCATATAGTACAGAGTCATACCTTTCTAATAATATAAAGTTCATAATTTTATCCTTCACGGTTTAGAAATGACAACCCGATTAGTGCGGCATGTTTATAAAATTTCCATCAGCTTTACATATATTTTTTTATTTTAAAAACCATATAAGCTTTTATAAACGCCTTTCGACCCATGTCATGCTATAATACTTTTAAATAAATGAACATATGATATTTTGAGTTCAAGTACTGAGTTAAATCACAAATAAAAGTATTATACTTTAATCCCCGAGCCTAAGTCGTGTTATATTTTATCTAGGTCACTTGTGATCTTTGCGGTTTTTCTCGACGTGCACACTTCTCCGATTTCCGTTGCTACTTCATTATTGGTGAGTTCATAGCCCCAAGTTTTACTTTAATTGTTTTATAAACTCCGTGGGGGAGATACATGCTATAAATATTTATGATCACAGTTGTTTTGAAATTGGATGCTATTGTGTTATTATTATTACCTAAGTTTCCCATAGCCGAAAGTCCCTTTATCGTGAACCGTTAATCACTTGCGAGTGAACGCGAATACAATGAATAGATCTATTGGAACTAACAATCCCCACCAGAAAGAACGTGCCTATATGGCAGTCGTGTATTGTATTCGTCCAAAATGATAGGTGTGGCTATTACCTATGTATAAGGGCTGATTCGAAATTAGATACGTAGTGTCGGGGTCACGAGCTTAGGGCAATAATAACTGAATTAGACTCTGCATTTGTTGCTTAGTCATTTTTTTGAACTGAATTATATTGTGATCAACTGCTTATTACTAAAACTCTATGGATTCACTCAACCTTTGTGTTGACGTTTTAGCATGTTTTATCTCAGGTTTAAAGGCATGAAGGTCTTGGATGGAGTCGCACGGATATATTTTGAGGACTCGGCATATTTTCACATTTGAAGAGTCTATATTTTAAAGATTTATGTTATGTTTAAAACATTTGCAAATCTTTTGAAAACATTGTGTTTTATGAAAACTGTTGGGACCTTTGCAAACTTTGAGAATTTAATGTATCAAATGTGAAACACTTTTAAAACGTCTCTTTTCAAGGGTCGTTTTCCATGACTTGTACTTTGTGCTAGGAAGTAATACCCCAGTGATCTATCTTCCGCTGTTATAATTTTGGGGGTGTTACTACTGTGTTTATACTTCATTGTTTCATCAATACACTGTTCCATCACTCAAACACAGATAATCTTCTAAGTATTAGCTAGTAGATTCCACATACTAGTTGATATTAACTCAAAGTATCTTCAACACAAGGAGTGTGTTTAGATCCTCTCAGTCTTCCACAAGCTTCTGAATGGGAGAAGGAGTCATCTTTATAGGCGACATAATTCTATCAATCGTTACAAGTGTACAACACAGTAAGTATTTGATTAATATCATAGAATCACAACACACAGAAGAATAAATAACAAAACGATCACATCATAATATAGTATCCATCCAACATCATAAATAGTACATCACCATCATACATCATAGATTCCATACTTGTTACAAGTCTTACAAGATATGCAAAACAACTACAAGTTTCTTATAAAATCCACTAACTAAGACTACTCAGTTTAGTAAGTACAAGGTAAACAACTACTACGATAATAAACTACTATAATAAAAGATGGTCTCTAGATCTCTCACTGACGGGAATCCCCGTATGTAGCCAAAACATCGATACTATCACTGAAACAAAACCTCTCCATCCTATCCCAATACACCTACCACTGTATGGCATGCAACTCGGCTCTCAACTCCTAAAGGTCACTATAGTGTTGACGTCCATCTATATCAGTAAAAACAGCTCGCATGTCCAACTCCATCACAGTCCTCTCAATCCTATATAACTTCTTCTCCAACGACGCAAAGCAAGTCTCCAACTCTGTCAATGACGACTTAGTAGAACCCACTCTATCAGCAAAACCATTCATCTCCAAATCAAAATCCTCCATACCTCGCTGA
The DNA here is from genome assembly GCA_021014915.2 of Artemisia tridentata subsp. tridentata. Classification (NCBI taxonomy): domain Eukaryota; kingdom Viridiplantae; phylum Streptophyta; class Magnoliopsida; order Asterales; family Asteraceae; genus Artemisia; species Artemisia tridentata. The sequence goes on from CP139501.1 coordinate 33,758,735, forward strand.
TCTCTCCTAATCTGCTTCCGCAGCTCCATAACCTCGGTCTGACGCGCACACAAATGTCGAGACATAGACATATAGCGGCCATGGCACCAACTGATAGTATGTCGTAAACGGCTCAACTCGGCCCTAAGCTCTGAGGGAGAAACTCGTGGTGCTAATGAAGACTCACCAACCTCAAACGTAGAAGGTGGACCAGACGTACCATCAGTAGCAAGTGCATAACCCAAAGCGTCTGACGTATCAGACTCGTAGTTGATGTCAAAAACTGCTGGCGAAGGTGGCTGAGGAAGGACCTCCTGCTCCTCCTCCTCGAACTCCTCCTTTGGGTCCTCGTCATCATCATCATGATCATCATCATCCATATCATCAGGATCCTTGATGAAGCGAAAAGTGTACCTCATCGTCCTTCATCTCTTGGTCTTCCTCGTCAACGGGGTGGGTGCATCAATAGGGTCCATATCCTCGTCGGGGATGTGTGGTGCGGGTGCAGGGATGAGGGGTGCAACTGGTAACTGGTCGGGTAAGACGGGGGCACACATGATACTCTACAAAGAGCATCTTGAGTCAAAATCCCAATCAAAGTTTATAAAAATAGTTTTTATATAAGGTTAAGTGATAGTAGAAAAACCCAAATGTATAATAGTATTAGTATACGTATTAATATTATACAAATCGATAAAAGAGTGAAGTGGCACGGAGGATGGATGGCTATCGATGTAAAAACGTTTTGACACGAAAACTGTTTATAGTCGAGAAAAACATGATCTCGTTTTCTATAAACTGTGGCTATGATACCAATCTGTAACACCCCTAGAAAAATACATTGTAGCGGAATAAAAGTTGAGTGTTACTTCATGAGATAATAGCCACAATAAGAGAAACGAACTCAAGTGAGTCGTTTAAAAACATATAAACATATCATTCGAACATAACAAAATACAAGAGTTTAAGAGATTCCCAGTAGTGCAAAGCACGCAAAAAAACATGATCAAAGTTAAAGGTTTTTTGAGTGATAGTAAAGCAAAGATAGTAAAAGTAGATAGCCATCATAAGTCTCATGCCACTCCAAAAGCCTAAAAAGTAATACTACAAATACCTGAGATAAAACATGCTAAAAATTCAACACAAAGGTTGAGAGAAATCCATAGGTTTAAAAATAAATAGTTGAACACAATATTTATCAAGTCTGGATTATATCAGTAACAAATACAAATATCGGGTAAAGCGTCGTATAGTTTCTAAGCTCATGATACGCAAAACGTTAACCGGAATCAATATCATTGATATAATCATAATAATCACAAATTTGCCCTCAAGTAGGTAGTTTGCCATCTACCTAGGTAAATCGAATATAGCACACATGTGTTGCCTACCTGGTCAACAGAGTGGGTTGCGTTAGTCCTATAGGCCTATACACTATATTCGCGCTCAGTCGCAAGTGATTAATGGTTCATGATAAAGGGGGTAACACCCCCAAAATCTGGTATAGCGGAAGCATTCGGGTCATGGGGTGCTACTAAATTGATAATCACAACACAAGGTAACAAAGAATGGAATACATACTCCGTTTTAATTCATTAAAACATGAAAATATTGTTTACAACATTGGTTTGAGTTAATAAAGTGAAGCCCACAAATTCAGTTGTCCTAGAAAAAAACAAGTCATAATTAAAAAGCCACATCATTCAGGTAGTAATCTATGACCCTTGCCCTGCCACCACATTGTCATATCAGTCAGCTCAAACACCTGAGAAAAACATGCTTAAAAAGTCAGCAAAAAGCTGGTGAGTTCATAGGTTTATTAATAAGCAATAAATCAGTAGTTGGACCAAGAGTTTAGCATATGAACATTACAACCCATGCAATGTCATATAAAATACAGTCTATTACGTTAGCACTAAGTTCATGCAACCGAAGCTATAACTTGTGTGCATGCTCTAGAAGCATGTTAAATATCAGTGGCCCGGTAAGTGTGTATCCCATACACTTGTAGTTTCGACATGGTATACGTTCGTTTGCCTATCCGGTCAACCCGAACGGGGACGTTACTGCCAATAGATCTATATATAACACTCGCGCTTCCCTGCAGGAATTGACGGTTCATGAGTTGGGCATAGAGGGACATAACAGGGCTTAGGCTAAACCACGTAATAGCATAGACAATAGTTTGGTCCTAAAAATAGTTTTGCATGTTTCTCACCCCAATATTAAAACAAGTTTAAATAGTGTGGGGCTATAAACTCACCTTGATTAATAGCAGTCTTATCACAAAATAGTTCAGACAGAGTTCAGCACCGACACGCGACCTAGATTAGTAAGGTTTATTTAGTTCCCAGTTCAAATTCAAGAATTCCAAATGTTTTAAAGAGTTCATGTTGTTGTTGCTGGTGTGGCAGCATTTAAGTTGGAACAATGTTTTTAACATTCATAGATATTGGCTCATTGGAGTGTACAAGTGTACAAAAGATCGAGACGAGTGAACCTTCAGATTGACAGAGATCGAAAAACTATGTACGGAAGACACTTGCTATAGCATGTCAAGCATTGACGACATGTGGAAACGTTGTTGTTAAGTGAGTGTATGTGTTTTACATGAGTAAACGTGTGTACGGTGGTGTGTGTATATATATGTTTGTATATGCAAATGGTTTTTGTAAAGAAATGTTAAGTTTGAAAATGTTCTCCTTATCGTCTACGTTATTTCATGATGTGTTAATAATTCGTGTTTACAAGAAATCCTTGTTTTAACAAAATGGAAATTTGGGTTTGAAAAATAACCGTCTCACAATCTAATGATTTATATAAGTGTTGGTAAAACAATGTCGAGTAATATGTCATGAAAACAATAAATTTGTTTATGTTTCACATTTTAGTGTTTCAAGTCGTTTATATATATATATATATATATATATATATATATATATATACACATATATATATATATATCGTTTATTATGAAAGTTATGTGTTCAAAATTGATTTGTACATCAAGTTTTCGTTATAAAACTCACGTCGGGTTTTAAATTACTCCGTACGACATATATATACATATCAAGTTATTATATGTTCATGACATGTAGTGAAACAATTGTTCGTCGAGTCGTTTTAATATGAAGTTGAAATAAATTTTTAACGACTACTTGAACGGCAATGATCACATCTCGTGTGTTTGAAACAATTTATATCGAGTCGACAATAATATTTATGTGTGTGACGGAGTGGGCTGTGGCCCATGCTTAATAAAAAGACAGGTTTAATTTTGCACATTATGCTGGGCCGCAACATACGAAGGCCAGCGACCTGGTTGTTTTATATAACGAGTGGGCTTCGACCCACTTTGGTTTTTAATAATAACTCAATGTACAGTACTGGTTTGGTGGGTTTAGTGGGCTTCAAGGGAAATTCGGCCCACTGTTGTGTATGCAAATTCAGTATAGCACAAGTTTAGAACCAGAACATGAAGTCATAAGACTTTCGGATTTGAGCAGTTTTTGCGAGTGACAAAGGGTTCGAAACAAGAACTTGACAAGGGCTTAAGTTATATGGGTTTGGTCTTATCGTGAACCCGTTGTAGGACCATACAAACTAAGCAAAACGAGCACCCCTTGGGGTGGTATACACCGAGACAACACCAAAAGAAATGAGCATTAGTATGGAAACCACGGCACCCTTCGGGGGTGGTGGTCGAACCAAATAAAATAAAGGTAACGAGTCACATCTCTGGGTGTATTTGTGTGGCCTCTCGGCTCACCCAAGACACCCTTGACTCAAACTTTACCCGAATCAACACTCAAGGTCTCATTTGAACCGCAATAAACCAACACAACCTCAAGCACATTCACTGACTAGATTCGAACACACTTGAATCGAATTAAACCAAGACCAACACAACTTCAAGCACAAACATAAACGAGGAAGTCGAGTACAAGGCAAGGATCTTGATTACCTCAATCTACTCGATCCAAACTCCTATTCGAGTGTAGACATTTTCTTTCAAACAAAAACACAAACACTTTGCGGACACATTTTTAGACCACAACTTGGCTAATAAAAACTCTTAACACAACACAATCGTTTGAATCTCATTAGCAGAACATGTAGGTCGAACTAGATGTGGACAAGCGCAAGACAACACAAGACAACCAAATTCAATCTGGACTTAAGCATACCGACTCAACACAACTTAACCACAACAATTTACTCTCGATTTAACCTAAATATTCCTCCTCGGATTTCTAACACAACCTTTTGGTTCAAGTTTCGGTTTAACAAGGTGAATGAGAATAAGCATAACAATCCAATTACCGACAACAACACATGATCCTAAGCCAAAATTAAGTTTCTAATTTGTGTTCCGATTTTTATCAGTTTTAAAATTTGGTTCAACCACACCAAGACAACATACTATTCGACATAGCTATTGACAAAAAAAAATCCATATTGACAACAAAGTGATGTACAATTCGAGAGTTCAAAGAATAGAACAACAAGAGTGAGATTAAACCTTACAAAGGATTGATAGTGGATCGATTTCAGGAGGAAATGATGAGAGTCCAACCCGATTCCAAGCAAGCCACACACCCTTTTCTTGTTCTTGAAACCTTTGACTGAAGTATGTGATTGAGGTGAAGTAGGTTGTGATGTGGTTGCTTTTCCCAGGAATCGGTGCTCTTAAGGAGCAATCTATGGCAGTTTCTTGACCTCCTTTTGATCATCCAAGGATGAGGTTTCACCCTTTTTGGCTAATTTCCTTCTCCTAGCATCGAATCCAATAACGTTTGACTCATTTGGATCGGATTTTAGATCCGACAAAACAATGGGGAAGTGCAAAAGCATTCATAGATTGGCTATGGATGGCGATGGAAGAAGAGAGTCGGGTGTTTTCTTGGTTTCTTCATCAAGAAAGTCAAAAAGAATGGTTGATGTGTGTTGTGGTGATCGAAGAAGAAGAAGAAGGTCAGAAAAAGGAGTTATAGGTCTCACGTGGTTGACTGGAAAAGAGTGGGTATATTTATTTGTTTTAAGTTTATAATGTATTGTGTATACCTCGTGTCCTGTTTGGCTGAGGTAAAATTGTGGTACCTCGGTTTCACGTAAACGTGAAAAATATAAATCTGGAGTCATTTTTAGAATAATGATGTAAAATAAATTTGCTAACTCCCAAAAATGAATTTTAAAGTTTAACCTTTACTAAAGTGGTGTCGGTACGCATGTGGTGTCGATTTTCAGGAAAAATAAGATAACCTCTCGTTTTTGTTACGTTAGTGTATGAAATTGTCAGGTATTGATAAATTCACTTTTACTGATAAATTTAAATAGTTTTGGTGAGCTATTGTACGCTACTGCGTGCGGGTTTGCTTCTCGTAATAAATATGTAAACACATAAATGTTTAGTTTGACAGTTGTGTAATAATAAATTGATATTTATTATTAAAATATTAGTGTGAAAATTACCATTTGTCACATCCTCCCCGCCTAAGAATGATAACCGTCCTCAGTTTTCACTTAGAGTTATCCGATGAATTTGAGAAAAGGTGTGGTTATTTGCGCTTGATCTCGTCCTCGCGTTCCCACGTGTATTCGGGACCTCTTCGAGAGTTCTAATGAACTTTAACAATAGGAATGTGGCTTTGCTTAAGCCGTTTGATTTCCCGATCCATTATTTCGACAGGTTCTTCGATGAAATTCAGTCTCTCGTCCATCTGGATTTCCTCTAGAGGAATGGCAAGCGTTTCTTTTGAGAGACATTTCTTTAGATTGCTCACATGAAACACGTTGTGTACAGAGCTGAGTTCTGACGGTAGCTCGAGTCGGTATGCTACCGGCCCGATTCTGGTGACGATTTTGAAAGGTCCAATGTATCGGGGATTTAATTTCCCATGTTTTCCAAAACGAATTACGCCTTTCCATGGCGAGACCTTTAACATGACGCAGTCACCAACTTGGAACTCAAGTGGTTTCCGTCTCTTGTCTGCATAGCTTTTCTGATGGTCTCGAGCCGCTTGCATTCGGCTCTTGATTTGCACAATCTTTTTGGTGGTCTCCTGTACTAGTTCGGGACCAGTGAGCTGGCTTTCTCCGACTTCAGCCCAGCATATAGGTGATCTGCACTTTCGACCATAAAGTGCCTCATAAGGTGCAGCTTTGATGCTTGTGTGATAGCTATTATTGTAGGAAAACTCGGCTAATGGCAGATGCCTATCCCATCCCTTTCCAAAGTCTATCACACACGCTCGTAGCATGTCCTCTAGGGTTTGGATGGTTCTTTCGCTTTGACCATCTGTTTGAGGATGATATGCGGTGCTCATATCGAGATCAGTACCCAATGCATCTTGCAATGATCTTGTTGGGAATTAAACCTAACAGTTAGTACTGCTGGTTATAAGTTAGTACTGCTGAAGATACTGAAGACAATACTGACAGTACTAAGTCATTTAGTACTGCTCACATTAGAATATTGGTACTGCTTGTGTTTTTGTAAACGTGTAAAGGATAATTATAGAAAGGATTTAGTAGATATCCTTATTGATATAGATTATAGTTATCTTGTACAGGAATCCTTGGTCTATAAAAGGATGTCCTAGGTTAGGTTATATGTATCAGTTTATACCTTAATATTGATCCTTTATCATACACACAATATTAGAATAAGAGAAGAGAAAGAGATAGAGAGAGAGAGATGGTCACTTCTTAGAGATTAGATTGAGAAAGAATGAGAGATACAAGATGAATACCCCTAGAAGCAACACCCTCAAGTGAAGAGGGTGATGGGTATTTATAGTTTTCTAGACTAGGGTGGGCTTGGGCTTGAGATGGGCTTATACAAGGATTACATGATCATAACATTTATATAAAAAGCTTAAGCCCAAGCCCGTTGATTAAACTAACTAACTCAAACAACGACACACTTAATTAAACTCTTACAATGACAAATGACCATCACTTTAAAATAAATCCTAACAATCTCCCCCTAAGGGATGGTCATTCAAATGATGCTCCATGTGAGATGGTCTTTCGTCTTCAATGTCTTTGAGCTTTGAGTGTCGTTGTATAGCAGTTTTTGTTTTTGGTTCCTTCATGCTATGTGATCTTCAAAGTATCGTCTTTGAGGTTGTTCTTGCCTTCGATCAGCATCTTCATGTGATTATGACGTCGTGACCTCCAACATACTCATACATCTTGAACTTTATACTTATGCTAACAATCTCCCCTTTTCTTTCATCATTTGATATATGAACTTGTTCTTGACATCTTGATTAGCCTCTTGACTTTGTTGTTACCCTTTGGTCGTTAACTTGATCTCCTTGTCTTGAACTTTTAACACTTGAGCTTTGATGAGGAATGTTCTTCATAAGTATGAGCATGCTGAGGTGAAGATGCTTGATGAATGGGATGATGGTTAATGGATGTTTAAGGGTAGCTGCATAAAACCGTTAGTAATAATCATCCAGCGCTTATGGGTTAGGACTTCGAGATCGTCAATCAGCATAGTGTGAAGACTTTCTCTAATCTCCCCCAGGCCATTCTGAACCGGATACCCCCGAGAGGGCTTACACGGACACACCGAAGTGCACCCACGATTCAGTGAGTCGCTAGAGATCACCCTACGACTGTAGACCGTTTGAAGCACGTAACCATCATGATATAAATGGCAAGATCCGTAGATCTCATTAAGACTCTTACAACTTGTGTCCTTTTTGGCGAACACAAGTGTATCATTTTGGAAGTGTTCCTAAGAGATCTTTTGGATGAATCTCATGGCTCTAGACTCTATTGTGCATTTTGGTTTTAGTCTTCGGAGGCATGGAGCATAGTGCCACCTTTTCAATATCAACACATCTCAGAATGAGAGGCCGATAGATTATGCAGTGTTCTCCGTGAGAAATGAAACAAATATCTTTTAAGAGATATCTGAGTGGCTAGGAGGGATGGTGCAGCGCGTCACTGGGTCCATGACGTCTTGTCTTCAATATCAGTATCACCTTAGTGAATACCGATAGCAGATGTATTGACCCGGTTTCTGCCCTAAGTTTTCATGGAGGGCTATTTCTTTTCACCCTTACATTAAACTTTTCTTTTTCATTCTTCAACCCCTTCTTTCCCTTTCTCATTTACTCCTTTTTCAATCATACCTAAGGACTTTTAATTCTAATCTATTGGATTTGTCCTTGGGTAGATCCCTCCGGCTCTGGCGGATCATAGGACGGTTTTTCCTAACCTTAGTCACCTTATAACTTCTTGACTATCCTAGATTTGCCATAAAACCTTGTGAAAATCTCTCAAAGTGTTTATGAATAAACACATTTTAGTTAACACTTTGAGAGTTTTGCATTTTTGAAATACTCCCCCTTCACATGTGCTCATGAGATTTAAGAAAGAATTGCACATGTTGGGTAGAGTTCGCACATTTGAAATGATCGATTTTCATTGAACATGACCTTCGCGAGACACGTTTACATCACTAGATGGACTAGCTTGAAATTATTACCCGTCCCGGTCATATTCATTGATTATCTCTCGAATTGGTACATTCTACTCAGACAAGTCCTTTGCGAGACACGCTTACATCACTGGAAAACCAGCTTGAAATTATTACCCGTCCAGGACAAGTCTTTTCGATAACGGACATTTAGATTTCGTCAATTCGAGGGTTAGAACTGAGTCTGTCTGGTGAGCATACTTTGAGATTCCACGAACTTTAAACCTTTTGATCAAATTTTAATCACGTCTTCTCCCCCTCAAAAATAGCATGAATTGATATTTTTGATATCAACTGATTAAAATGAAACCTTTTGGAGAGAACGACGGATTTTAGCATGAAATTGGAACATTTTTTCTTTTGAATTTTATACTCCCCCTTAAATAAAGCATATTCTTTAAACATTTGAGTTTAAAAATCATTTAAGGGTATAGAGGGAGTTTGCACTTTTGAAGAATCTTGAGCACAGAGTTTGGAGAAAGATTTTGAAAAATATTTTTGAAAAATCTTGATCATGTGCTCAAGGATTCTTTGATTTTGTTTGCCATTAACAATGCGAGTCCTGATCAGATATAATCAGAAGTCATCATTGTAGCGCGGGTTTCGTACTGAAATGCACGAAAGCCGTTGTGATTTTTAGGATAAGTGCTCGAAAAATATTTAAAACCTTTATTTTGAATGAGCACTTTCCTTTCTTTGAAGCGCGGGTCCTGAACTGATGTGTTCAGAAGTCATTTGAGATTTTTAGGATAAGTGCTTGAAAAAGATTAGATGAAGCACTCTCCTTTCTTTAAAGCGCGGGTCCGAAACTGAGTTGTTTCGAAGCCATAAAATTAACCTCGGGTCCGAAACTGAATTGTTCTGAAGCCATTCAATGAAGCTCGGGTTCTGGAGTGAGTCTCTCAGAAGCCAATTGTAACGATCAAGATACGTGTTCAGGAGGTCGGGGGAACTCAAAATAAAGGTTAAACATGGTATTTATTAGATTAAGAATGGGGGAAGGTGTATGTGTTTTCTATAGATAGAGAGGAGATCACACACACACCTTCAAAGTGATACCAGAATTCCCTAACCTCCTAGTCTCAACTAGGAGGGTATTTATACTAAGATCCTAGCTTAACTATCCGCTATTTGCTAAACTAGTCCCTGCACTTAATTACAATGCAATTCCCGAATATAACATTACTTTTAAGGCTAACATTATACGTATCAGTTTTTTTGTGAAGATTCAAGGTTGTAAACCCTAGTACTAACAAGAGTACTCGTATTATTGATATAATAATATTGAATCGTTTTTGGTTAAACAATTGTCTCTTGTTCATATACATAAACACTGTTCCATTCATTGATCATACATACAAATAATCTTCTAAGTGTTAACTAGTAAATTCCGCGTGCTAGTTAATATTACTCAAAGTATCTATCTAACACAAGGCGTGTGTTAAGATCCGGTCAAGTGGTATCAGAGACAGGTTCTGGTACTTTGAATTAGAAGCATCTATAGAGATGGCTCTCATGGCATTTTCAGATTCTGAGGTACAAGTTTCTAAGTGTTCTAAATCATGTGATGCTTTAAAAGAATTAGAAACTCTTAGGAAACACTATAATGATCTGAGAATAGAGTTAAACCAGACTAGTCACAATCTAGCAAATCATAAAAGGGCTTTATCTGTGTTAGAAGAACAAATTGTTCATTATAAAGGTAATGAGTCTAAGTTTGCTTATGACATTATTATACTTAAGAGAGACTTAATGTTTAGAGATGATGAAATTAGTGTGTTAAAACATGAGTTGGAAAAGTTGAAACAGGCTAAAGAAAACATTCAAATGAGTGTAGACACATTAGAGTATGCATCTAAGGGTGTCAGTAAGATAATTTGAATGTCAAATCCTCAACAAAGCTAAGTCAGGCCTAGGGTATAAGTCTGTTCCACCTCCTTATAGAGGAATACCTACACCTCCAGGCATTGACCTAGAACACACAGGTTTAGAGGAATTTCAACTACCCAAAATGGAATATGGTCCAAAACCTAAGGAGAATGTGGTAGTAGACAAGCCTGTAGAAGTAAGCTTTGAGAGTGCAAGTGATAAATCACTATCTGAGGACAAGGTGTCCTCTGATAGGTCCTCAAGTAGGGAATCAGATGCTCCAACCATAGAAGATTGGACTTCTGATGATGATGAGGATGATCAGGTTAAGGCTAAACTTGATAGTGCTAAGATAGGAGGAACAAGGGTTCCTAAGGTGGTCAAAACTGAGACTGTTAGGCCTAAAACTAATGCTAAACCATTTAGACCAACAGATGGTATCAACAATATGCTAAACACTGAGATTTGGCAAGAAATTGCCAGAATGGGGTATAATACATCCAATCAAAAACTTACTTTTCAAAAGGGATGTTTCTCCCCACAATGGAGATTTTTGATCCATACTCTCTTACATTGTTTAAGTCCCAAAAGAACATCATGGGAGCAATTCAGTAGCAATATTGCTATTGCTCTCATATGTCTGTCAACAAACAAGGTTTTCAATTTTTCAAAATTTATCTTTGAGAGTATGGTTGCTAATGTAAAAAGTAAAACAAAATTTCTTATGTATCCAAGATTTGTTCAAAGCTTTTTGAATAAGAAAAAGAATTTGCTTAAGCAACATAAAGAAATTTTTCCTACTCCTAGCCTGCAACAAAAGGTTTTTCAAAATATGGCTATGGCAAGTAGATTGTTTAATGGGGTAGAAATACCTCTATTTCCTGAGATGATTCAAACAGATCAGGGTGAAGGGTCAGTCAACCCAACTGATCCCCAACCAACACCCACAATGGTTCCTGAAATAACCCGTACACCCCCAATTATCACAACTTATAGGAGAAGGACCACAGCTAGTCTAACTAGAGTGGAAACTGGATCCTTGCCCCATGACTCACCTCTCCTAGCAGGTCACACAGCTAGAAGTGATGAGGGCAGCTATTCACTAAAGGAATTGATGGTTATTTGTACCAAGTTATCTGAAAAGGTGGAAAGTCTGGAGGAAGAAATCAAAAGCCACAAGACCAATTTTGCTAATGTCTATACCAAGTTGACTCAAAGGGTGAAGATGTTGGAAGCTCAGCTAAAAAGGAAAAGAGCTAAGGTGGTACTTGATGAGGATTCCTTAGATGATGGTTTAGATAGTTCAGATGATGATGGTGATGATTCTCCCAAACAAGGGAGGAAATCTGGGAAAGAACAGGGTGAAGAGAGATCTGGAACTCAGGGGAGGAATGAAGAAGGAACAAGCAGATTGAATGAGAAAGGTACTGTTGGTGGAAATGATGATACAGATATGGGTGAACAAGATCAAGATCAAGAAGGTACTGCTGAGATTGAAGAAGAAGCAGTACAAACTGCTGAGGTGCCAGAAGTAGCAGTACAAACTGCAGAGACAGAACAAGAAGCAGTACAAACTGCTAAAGACAAGGGCAAAGGGATTATGATTGAAGAAGAAGAGCCTCATCAGAAGAAAATAGTTAAGCCAAGAACTCAGATGCAAATAGATCATGATGCTGAAGTGGCTAAGAAACTTCAAGAGGATGAAGAAGCAAAAGAACAATCTCAAATAGATCTTGATGCAGAGTTAGCAAAGAAGATGGCTGAGGATGATTTAGATGATGTGGTTGAGTTTATGGAGAAAACAAGATTAGAAAAGATGGCTTCAAATGCTGAGATGGATCAAGAACAATTTAATGAACAACTACAATACTTGATTGATTCAGATCTAATTGTGAGAGCACAAGCAGTGCAATTCCTTAAAGATGAGAGCTTAAGTGCAGAAAAAAAGTCAGAGAAGCTCACAAGTTTTATTTTATCAAAGAATAAGGAAGTTGCTTGGAGTGATCTTATGCAGAAGATGAGAGATAGTAAGAAGAAAGGTTATAAGAGGAATGATCCGTGTGTGAGTATATATATAAATAAATATAGTATCATGCACACGTGATACTTTGGGAAATGACAAGTCAAACCTTAGGAAAAGTCAAACTTGCAAAACCCGTGAATGTGATGTGTGTGATACCGGGCAAGTGATTACCCGGGTCGTGTCCCAGCGAGGTGTGAATCGAGGATTTCGTTTTAGGTTCGGGATTAAAATGCTTGATGATTTGATTTGGATTTTTGGTGTTTTTAACTTCTAAATGAGAATTGAAAGATGAAATTCACATAGAAAAATTAAGAACGAACAATCTATTCTAAAAACGCGAAACAAGAAATTCTAAACACGAGCTTAAAAGTAAAATCTTTCAAAAACTAAGCCTACAATTTTCAAATTATTTTTCCTACGTGCTAAATGACAAAAGAAAATTTTGAAAAAAAGAATTTTATTTTTTTGACTTTTATTTTATTTTTTATGAATTAAAAAACTAACAGAAACTATTTAAATGATTTAAAAATATTAAATGACTTTGGAAAAATCTGGAAAAATTAAGGTAAATCTAAAATAATGACAGGAATCTAGGAAAAATAAAATGAGAACTTAATTCACTCTAAATAAGCAGAACAGTCAAATAAGCACTTAGGAATAAGCTCAAAAATAAGCTAATGACTACAAAAAATTACCAAAAGTTCAGACATGAAACACAACACTAGTTTAAACTTAATTCAACTCAGAAACATCAAATAAGCACTCAGATTCAGCAAATAAGCAGTGGTACAGATTCAAAATAAGGACTGAACAACAGCTTAAAACCACCTTTTTGCAGACCAAAATAAGCAATCAATAAGCTGGATATTGGCCAAGTATGGGGGGCAAAAGCTAGCTGGTATATCAGACAACTCAAAAATACCAAAAGCCCCAATTTTCACAATCAATTGCTAGTTCAATTAAGCTAAAGAACAGTGCTCATGGGAAACAAAAATTATGCAGACCTGAGAACAGACCAAAGGGGGTTTTTGCAGACTCCATTAAGCTATTCAATAAGCTATAAAATTCAAATCCCAGATAATGACTTTAAAGCTTGCTATTCAAGCTAGTTACAAGCCAAAAATTAGGACCTAATCTTAATTCTATAGGTCACAATCAGCTCTAGATCAGCAGTTGAGAACCATGTTCTGCACACTAAAATCTGATGCAGCAGGAAAATGTTTTTGCATTTAACTTTTGAAATCTTTGACCAATTTGCAATCACTTTTGGAAGATGACTTAAACTGGTATCATGAACTTAGAAACACCAAAAGTTGGCCACAAATAAGCTCAGCTTATGCTGAGCTTATTTTCACAGTTTCAACCTTAAAATTTCACCTATGAGCCAATATCCCTCAAATGAATTAAAAACTCTAAATCCTTACTGGAACTTGCTTATTTTACCTAAATTAAGTTAAATCAAAACTTAAAGAGTGGCAAGTGAACAGTACAGGTCAGAAAAGCACCTATTCCAAACAACCCTTTAAGAATCAGATTTTGCAATTAAGTACTACAAACCCTAATTTAAGTTATGAAATCTTATCAAACTCTGATGTCCTAACTACTGAGACACTAAATAAGCTAAATCCAATCACAATTAAGCACTAAAATAAGCATTTACTACTCAACTGATTTTTAAGCTATGTTGAACTTTTTGAGACTGAAAAAGGAAATGAGTGATCAATGACTAGTTACCTAGATTACATGGATGTTCCACAGACTAATAAGCATAACAATGAAGCAATAAGCAAGTAAAAAACATAAAATAAGCAGTAACACAATAGTTGACTAAGTTTGACTGATCAAGAACTTGAACTTTAATTAAGAAAAATGAACTACAATACTGAAAATAAATTACAAAGTACCTTAAATAAAATTTATGCTAAAATAAACCTGACTACAACAATAAAATCACTACTCTATTTATACTACTAAAAAAAAAGAAAAATAAAGAACTGAGGTCTTCCTCTTGTGTTTCTCTTGTGAGATAAATCTTCACAAAAAGTCACTTGTGCTTCTTTGAAGGTGATTCCAATCGTTGGATGAAAGTAGAAGTGATCTTGGCCCTAGAATTAGTTTTGGCGCCCATCTTATTCACTCGGATTGCTGACCTGGCTTGGTCACACGTGAAGGATTTCTTGAAGCTGGTGAGGAGGGTAGCTTTTGAGGAGGATGGTTGAGTGTAGCAGGTTAAAGGTGGGGAAAGTGAATGGTTTGGCGGGTAATAGGGTGGGAGAGAAGGAGGAAGAAAGGCCTGCTTTTGTGGGTTAGGGATTTTGACTAATATGGGATTGGGGGTTTGACCGAGTTGTGTTAAACACAATACCGGGTATGGGTTATTTCTTTTGGGTTGGGCTTTAGTTGGGTTATAGCTGGGTTGGGTTTGGTGAATGGGGTTTATTAGTTTAGGTAGTGTATACGGTTTAGGGGATTTAGGATTAGGACATGAATTGGTTTTAAGTTTTAAAGAGTTAAACTTTTTAGGGACCATTTGTGTGAAAATCCAAAATTCCAAGGATCAAGGCTGCTAAAGACTGAAAATTAACTCCAAGGACCATCTGTGTTGTTTAGGTATTTCTGGGGTTGACTTTGACTTTTACTTTGGCTTTTCTTGATCAAATGCACACTTGTTGTCGAATCAATCCAAAAATACTCGTTTTCGCTCTGTTTTCAATCTTTTGTACCTGAAACGTATAAAACACAAAACCAAGGATATCTGTAATATATTTGGGTATTTTTGGTCATTTTTGTGTCTTTATTTGGTGTAAAATGATGAGTATTTACACACTCATCAAATCCCCCACACTAAGCTATTGCTAGTCCCTAGCAATCCAATCATGTGAAGTAATGAAAGGAACCAAGTATACCCCGTTTCGACTTTTTATTTGATGCGAGAAATTTAAACTAGAACATAAATAAATAACATGCTTGATTTTCAAAAATGGTATCATGGAACGGGATTCACACAAAATGGGTGTCTCCAGGGAATTGATATCGTCATCCTCTTTTTATACTCCCAACTAAGCTTAAACTCAATGTGCAAATGTTTTTGTAAAATGCTAACGCTACTTATACCAATAATCTATGTAAGCCGAAACTTAACTTTTCACTCCCACATTTATTTAAGTTAGGTGAATGTGCTTGATTTTCAAAATTTTGATCACAAAAATCGACGTTTTTATAAAACTTTGACTAATACTAGTTGAAAGATAGATTTAAAATTCACAACAAGCAAGTTTCAAAATATATTGCATTTTGCAATATCATTCCATTTTATTTCCTTTTTATTTTTTCATCATTTTTCATTTTTTTTTTATTATTTTTTTTTTACTTGTGCAACATAAACTAACGGAGTTTCACGGGATCCAAGACCTTAAACCTTCCTGGAATAAAGGATCCAAGGGCCGTTACAACGGAGAGTTCCAAGACCTTAACGCCTTTTAGAATTAAGGGTCCAAGGGCCGGTGTAAGAGGGTAGCCAAGACCTAAACGCCTTCCGGAAATAAGGATCCAAGGGCCGATCTTGAACCTTAGCTTTTTAGCACATTTATTTATTACTTAACTTTTTGCAACTTTCAAGCAACGTCTCACTTTCATTTTGCATTATTCTGACATATGCTTGTTCCGAAGTTTAAATAAATCTTTGAACTAGTCTTTTTCAAAATCGTATGAAAAAATGATTTTGTGTGTTCAAATGTTTGAAAAATAAGCACTTATTAAGTCAGATTAGTTAGCTACTGGGAGGAAAAGCCATAGATTACTTTTATAAGCTCTAAAGAAAACCAACTATTCTACGCTTAGCATTTTCATTTGCACACATCGTAAAACCTTAGTCTAAACGTTAAGGAAGCAGCTAGATCAACACTCTAGCAGAGTCGGGATTCCCTTTGTTCTAACCTAATCAAGACTAAACAGACTCTAGAAGGTACTTAAGTGACAAAATTCGCGAGAATTCCCCCCCACACTTAGAATTGAATATTGCCCTCAATATTCAAAGTACCGGCTATTATGCCGACACTTAGAACGTAAAAAGGTAATACCACTAGCCAAGTGTGGAACAGAAATCTCGATTTTCACAAACAGGATTAAAAAGATATCCCTAGATAAACGTTAGCAAAAGGATAGGATATTGAGCGGCTGGATTGAAAACAGGCGCGTCAATCAACACTATCCAAGGGAAACCTGAAAATCAGAGCAAACAACACACAAAAGAAAGCACTGCAGAGGAATTCCCCCACACTTAGTGTTAGAAAATAGGAGGAAGTCAGAAACATGGGCGGTTACCCATGTGATGCTAATATTTTTGTTCACCGAGTCACTAGCTTGACTCGACCCCGAATTCATTTGTCCATGGGGAAGCAAGTGGAAAACCAATCTGAATCGGACTTTCATTCAAATTGTTTGGTAAACACTTGAACATGAGAAAGTTCCACTCCGATGAGATACAACCCGCGGTATTTCAACAGAAGAAACTATTAGGGGCGATACCGGGGTCAAATATGGTGTCCTCATTCCCGTAGGAGAAAAGAGAAAGAGCCATCACACCATATGTGATGAAGAGAAGCAATATTTTTATTATTATTATCTAAAACTCTTCATCATTAGAAGCATCATCGGCTTCAACGGGAGGGAGGGTTGGGATACAATCTTCAAGAAGTAAATCTTTCAACACACCTCCCCCCACACTTAACTCGTCCTCCAGATCAAAACAAAAATGATCATATTCAGGAGGAGATATCACATGAGGGAGTTCAATCGAGAACTCCTCATGATATCGATCATTTTCATCAAAATAAAATACAGCATACTCGGGAAGAGACATATAAGAATGGGAAGTGGTATTTACACTTCCCGTCTCTTCCAAATGATCGATATCAAAACGAAAGGCTTCATAAGCCGAGAGTGAATAATCCGGATGAGGAGTGGGATTGCCACTTCTCTCCTCTTGATCATTAAACACAAAACTCTCAAATTTGGGAAAAGCATCCTCGAGCTCGAGCTCGGAAGGATAAGACAGCTTTTCCACAACAACATCATCCTTTAGGGGGAGAGCAAACAATGGTTCATCAAAAATCATCTTTTCTAAAATCGGGCCATCTCCCCCTGGATCAACATCGGGCTCAACAATTTGAGCATCAAACAAGAAGACCTCGAACTCTTCCTTAGAAATATCACTTTCCTCAAACGGAGGAGAAGTATAGGAAGAGTCGGAAATGAGTGATGTGGAAGTAAGAGTAGGATTTTTGGCAATATCAATACGACAAACTGATTCTGAAGGTGGGGCAAGTGGTGTGCTCTTAGAGCTAGCAGTTTTTACCACTTCCGTTGTATCCTTCGATTCGTGTTCATCGTAATCAAAAACACTCTTAACTTCCGCATTACAACTTTTGAACCATTCACTTGAACCAGGGGCTATGTTCGTTGCTTTGAGCTTAGCACGTTTTTGTGCAACACTTTTAACCGTAAATCTTGAAAGTTTCGAATCAATTTTTTCAGATTTTTGATCAATAGTAGCAACGTTGCATTTAGACCCCTGATTAATGTTAAACGTGATCTCTTCATTCTCAACACGAATGGTCAATTCTTCGGCGTACACGTCAATGAGAGCACGACTCGTTCTTAGAAAAGCTCTACCCAAAATGAGTGGAACTCGAGGATCGGCATCAAAATCTACTACAACAAAATCAGTAGGAAAGTGGAACTTTCCTACTTTCACCACAACATCCTCGGCTATTCCAAGCGGATAAGTAGTGGTACGATCCGCTAGCTCGAGTGTCATGCACGTAGGTGTAAGCTTTGGAAGAGATAGTTTTTCCCATATCGAGAGCGGCATGAGGTTAATACTTGCGCCAAGATCGGCCAAAGCGGAGCATTTCAAAATCCCCAAGAAATCACACGGGATTAAGAACTTGCCGGGGTCTCCAAGCTTTTCAGGAAGCTTCTTGAGGATGACCGCCGAGCATTGCTCGTTTAAGGGGGTTTTTGCCATCTCGACTAACTTATCCTTGTTGCTTAGCAACCCTTTGAGTGTAGTTGCAAACTTTGGCATGAGAACGAGAGCATCAGCAAAGCTTATGTCGAAGTGCATCTCATTGAAGATTTGGAAGAACTTTTCCATTTGTGCATTGTTTTTATCTTTAAGCTTTTGATCATTAAGCCTTGAAGGATATGGTATTGAAGGCTTAGAATTTGTCTTCGGAACATCGGGTTCCGGAATTGGAGTTTGGACCACCGAAGGTTGGACGTGTGCGGTAATTTGTAGGCTTGAAAAATGCACCTTGTCCGTTGTCACCTTGGTATCCCGATGCACCTCCCCCGGTGGAGGGGGCATAGGAGTCGAGGGTCCATTATGTGTTTTACCACTTCGAGTGGCGACAGCTTTTAATTCACCCTTCGGGTTAGGAATGGTATTTTCCGGAAGAGCTTCCGAAGTTGAACCTTGATTCATCGAACTCATGAGACTGGCAAACATGTTCTCAATTTTGCTTTGAGATTGATCAATTTTGTAGTTTGTATTTCTAAGCTCACTTTTAAGCTCTTGACCCTGTTTCGACATTGAGGTTTGAAAATCATTTTTCAAAGTGGTGATTTGATTTTGCATTGACCTCATGTTGGCCTCATTTAACTTGATGTAGTTAGCAAGTTCATTTGAGGAACCAACGGGGGCTTGGTAATGAGAAGCTTGAAAGCCTTGATTGAAATTACCCCCTTGGGTTGGGTATTGATTGATCGGGGCTTGAAATTGATTTTGAACATTTTGCCCTCTCGGTTGGTTTTGATTGAATCTATTTGGATTGTTGGGTTGAGAAAATCCGGGTGGTCCATTTTGATTGTTAGCACGATAGTTTGGGTCAACTTGAGGATGGTATTGATTACCACCTTGATTGAGAGACCCGACTACCGGATTAACTTCACATCGACTACCATCGGTGGCAGTACAATTGTAGTATGCATGAGGACCACCACAAGTGACACAAGTTTCTTCCACCGCTTTGACTTGATTGGGTGAAGAAGTTTGTGGGGAAGAAAGTTTCTTTTGTTCGGAAAGAACCAACGCTTGAATAGCCTCCGTGAGTTTGTCAATCTTAGCATCGGTGCTAGAAGTACTCACGGGAGATGAGGTAGAATGGGTAGCACTCACTTGGGAAACAACCGGCTTGCTTCGTGTAGTGCGAACCTTAGACTTGTTCTCAATGATGGCTAAAGCATCTTTCGTAGTCCGATACAAGAGATTACCACCGGCGGCGGCATTTAGAGAGTCTTGATCGGAATGGTTCAAACCATTATAGAAGGTATCGAGTTGATGTAACTTGGAGAAACCATGGTGAGGACATTTGCGAAGTAATTCTTTAAAACGGTCCCACGCTTCACTAAAGGATTCATCAAATTTTTGAGTGAATTTGGTGATTTCATTTTTAAGGCTTGTGGTTTTTGATGGAGGAAAGAATTCATTCACAAATTTCGACACCAAATCTTCCCATGTTTCAATAGAACGAGGGGGTTGTTTTTCGAGCCAAATTCGGGCGGCCCCCTCGAGAGAAAAAGGGAAAAGAAGCAATTTGATTGCCTCTTGAGGAACATTTCGGTATTTGATGGTAGAGGTGATCTTGTTAAACCATCGAATGTGGGAATGTGGATTGTCCCTCTCAAATCCGAAATATTGACTCGAAGTTACTAAGGTTAGCAACCCGGTCTTTAGCTCAAAGCTATCGGCAACGATTGCCGGAACAACGATAGCATCTCCGTAACCCTCGGTGGGTGCTTGGAGAAGCTCACACATGGTACGTTCCTCCGCCATTGTGACAATGGGAGGAACGGGAATAGCACGAATCTCGGGTTCGGCTATTGAGGCGGAATGCCTACGATTACGTCTTCGATTACGTCTTCTCGAGGTATGCACGAGTTCACGTAAAGGACTTGTTGACGGAGAAGAACGAGTGCGCATGCACTAACAAAAACAATTTCAATTAAAACAAGACCGAGGCAAAACACAAGTGAACTTAAACCTTAAATCAAACAAGCGTACGGTAGCTCTTCAAAAGATAAACGCGCAGAGTGGCGGGAGAGAAGAATGGATCTCTCTTCGGTCTGCAATTTAATGTCAAGACCTACCTTAAACCACTTGTATAGGTTGTTTATCAATCAAAGGTGAGCCGAATTCGCAAGCGACATAAAGGCAAGTTTTAATCTTTAGTTTGGGAACTTATTAATGGTCATACCCCCAGTTAGGTAGTATTCTGTCTTGGTTTTCGACGGTAATTTTTTATTGTTTATTAATTACAAAGAAAAACGGAAAATCTTTTTGTATTTTTGTTTTTATATGATAATATATATACAAAAGAAAAGAAAAATATTTTTGTGTTTTATAATTTTTTTGGAAGTGATAACTTCGTGAAGAAGGATCTCAAGTCACTAATCGTTTAATCCTTAAACAATATTGTCGCAACACAACATCCCCGGCAGCGGCGCTAAAATTTGATCCGTGTGTGAGTATATATATAAATAAATATAGTATCGTGCACACGTGATACTTTGGGAAATGACAAGTCAAACCTTAGGAAAATTCAAACTTGCAAAACCCGTGAATGTGATGTGTGTGATACCGGGCAAGTGATTACCCGGGTCGTGTCCCAGCGAGGTGTGAATCGAGGATTTCGTTTTAGGGTCGGGATTAAAATGCTTGATGATTTGATATGGATTTTTGGTGTTTTTAACTTCTAAATGAGAATTGAAAGATGAAATTCACATAGAAAAATTAAGAACGAACAATCTATTCTAAAAACGCGAAACGGGAAATTCTAAACACGAGCTTAAAAGTAAAATCTTTCAAAAACTAAGCCTACAATTTTCAAATTATTTTTCCTACGTGCTAAATGACAAAAGAAAATTTTGAAAAAAAGAATTTTATTTTTTTGACTTTTATTTTATTTTTTATGAATTAAAAACTAACAGAAACTATTTAAATGATTTAAAAATATTAAATGACTTTGGAAAAATCTGGAAAAATTAAGGTAAATCTAAAATAATGACAGGAATCTAGGAAAAATAAAATGAGAACTTAATTCACTCTAAATAAGCAGAACAGTCAAATAAGCACTTAGGAATAAGCTCAAAAATAAGCTAATGACTACCAAAAATTACCAAAAGTTCAGACATGAAACACAACACTAGTTTAAACTTAATTCAACTCAGAAACATCAAATAAGCACTCAGATTCAGCAAATAAGCAGTGGTACAGATTCAAAATAAGGACTGAACAACAGCTTAAAACCACCTTTTTTGCAGACCAAAATAAGCAATCAATAAGCTGGATATTGGCCAAGTATGGGGGACAAAAGCTAGCTGGTATATCAGACAACTCAAAAATACCAAAAGCCCCAATTTTCACAATCAATTGCTAGTTCAATTAAGCTAAAGAACAGTGCTCATGGGAAACAAAAATTATGCAGACCTGAGAACAGACCAAAGGGGGTTTTTGCAGACTCCATTAAGCTATTCAATAAGCTATAAAATTCAAATCCCAGATAATGAATTTAAAGCTTTCTATTCAAGCTAGTTACAAGCCAAAAATTAGGACCTAATCTTAATTCTATAGGTCACAATCAGCTCTAGATCAGCAGTTGAGAACCATGTTCTGCACACTAAAATCTGATGCAGCAGGAAAATGTTTTTGCATTTAACTTTTGAAATCTTTGACCAATTTGCAATCACTTTTGGAAGATGACTTAAACTGGTATCATGAACTTAGAAACACCAAAAGTTGGCCACAAATAAGCTCAGCTTATGCTGAGCTTATTTTCACAGTTTCAACCTTAAAATTTCACCTATGAGCCAATATCCCTCAAATGAATTAAAAACTCTAAATCCTTACTGGAACTTGCTTATTTTACCTAAATTAAGTTAAATCAAAACTTAAAGAGTGGCAAGTGAACAGTACAGGTCAGAAAAGCACCTATTCCAAACAACCCTTTAAGAATCAGATTTTGCAATTAAGTACTACAAACCCTAATTTAAGTTATGAAATCTTATCAAACTCTGATGTCCTAACTACTGAGACACTAAATAAGCTAAATCCAATCACAATTAAGCACTAAAATAAGCATTTACTACTCAACTGATTTTTAAGCTATGTTGAACTTTTTGAGACTGAAAAAGGAAATGAGTGATCAATGACTAGTTACCTAGATTACATGGATGTTCCACAGACTAATAAGCATAACAATGAAGCAATAAGCAAGTAAAAAACATAAAATAAGCAGTAACACAATAGTTGACTAAGTTTGACTGATCAAGAACTTGAACTTTAATTAAGAAAAATGAACTACAATACTGAAAATAAATTACAAAGTACCTTAAATAAAATTTATGCTAAAATAAACCTCACTACAACAATAAAATCACTACTCTATTTATACTACTAAAAAAAAAGAAAAATAAAGAACTGAGGTCTTCCTCTTGTGTTTCTCTTGTGAGATAAATCTTCACAAAAAGTCACTTGTGCTTCTTTGAAGGTGATTCCAATCGTTGGATGAAAGTAGAAGTGATCTTGGCCCTAGAATTAGTTTTGGCACCCATCTTATTCACTCGGATTGCTGACCTGGCTTGGTCACACGTGAAGGATTTCTTGAAGCTGGTGAGGAGGGTAGCTTTTGAGGAGGATGGTTAAGTGTAGCAGGTTAAAGGTGGGGAAAGTGAATGGTTTGGCGGGTAATAGGGTGGGAGAGAAGGAGGAAGAAAGGCCTGCTTTTGTGGGTTAGGGATTTTGACTAATATGGGATTGGGGGTTTGACCGAGTTGTGTTAAACACAATATCGGGTATGGGTTATTTCTTTTGGGTTGGGCTTTAGTTGGGTTATAGCTGGGTTGGGTTTGGTGAATGGGGTTTATTAGTTTAGGTAGTGTATACGGTTTAGGTGGGATTAGGATTAGGACATGAATTGGTTTTAAGTTTTAAAGAGTTAAACTTTTTAGGGACCATTTGTGTGAAAATCCAAAATTCCAAGGATCAAGGCTGCTAAAGACTGAAAATTAACTCCAAGGACCATCTGTGTTGTTTAGGTATTTCTGGGGTTGACTTTGACTTTTACTTTGGCTTTTCTTGATCAAATGCACACATTGTTGTCGAATCAATCCAAAAATACTCTTTTTCGCTCTGTTTTCAATCTTTTGTTCCTGAAACGTATAAAACACAAAACCAAGGATATCTGCAATATATTTGGGTATTTTTGGTCATTTTTGTGTCTTTATTTGGTGTAAAATGATGAGTATTTACACACTCATCAAGGAAGATACCTTCTAAGAAAGAGCAGATAAACTTTATGAAAATGTATCTGAGAAATCAAGCAAATTGGAAGGCATATCAGCTGAAAGGGAAATCAGATGAAGAGATTGCGTTTTTGTACTACAATGCATATAGAAGAGCTCATATGAAATTTCCTTTAGACTCAGAGGAAAGATCTTCTAAAAGACTCAAGACTGCTGAGACAACTGAGGAAGTGGAAGAAGATAGAGAGAAAATTGAATTGGCACCAGAACAGATGAGCATGATGATTGTCACAGTTCCAGAAATTCTTCATGTTGACCCAATTCAAGCACGACATCCAATAATGGATTGGGAGATTTACAAAGATAAATTTGGTAAAGCTTGGAAGGTTACCAGAGTTGGTGGTGAAACAGCTGTATACAAGAATTTTGAGAATTTGCTCAGAGCATGTGACAGAGAAGATTTAGATACATTATGGAAATTGGTTCAGGAGAAGCTCAAGACCAAGTATAGAACTGATGTGAAAGAACAAGAGCTATGGGATGAATTTAAAAGATTGTATGAACCAGATCCTTCTGATGTATATTGGAATTTTCCTTACTATGATCTGAATGTTTCATGGGAATTCTTTAGTATGTGTAATGTGCATCATTTGTCAACACAAGGTGGAGTTGATATATTCATGTTAGATGAATTAGAGTATCCACTAAGTTATGAAGTGTTAGCAGTGATGATTTCTACAAGACTGAGATGTGATGAGAATACTGAAGTTGTTCAAAATCTGATACAGAAGATATTTGATCAGTCTGAAAGGATGAGGAAGAATAGAAGTTGATAGTGTTTGGAAGAATCCCCCCATCATCAAGGAAGCAGTTTAATTAGAAGAAACTTAGTGATTTAGAGAGAAATCATAAGTTTAGGGGAGGATTGTTGGGTATTAAACCTAACAGTTAGTACTGTTGGTTATAAGTTAGTACTGCTGAAGATACTGAAGACAATACTGACAGTACTAAGTCATTTAGTACTGCTCACATTAGAAGATTGGTACTGCTTATGTTTTTGTAAACGTGTAAAAGGATAATTATAGAAAGGATTTAGTAGATATCCTTATTGATATAGATTATAGTTATCTTGTACAGGAATCCTTGGTCTATAAAAGGATGTCCTAGGTTAGGTTATACGTATCAGTTTTTTTTGTGAAGATTCAAGGTTGTAAACCCTAGTACTAGCAAGAGTACTCGTATTATTGATATAATAATATTGAATCATTTTTGGTTAAACAATTGTCTCTTGTTCATATACATAAAAATTGTTCCATTCATTGATCATACATACAAATAATCTTCTAAGTGTTAACTAGTAAATTCCGCGTGCTAGTTAATATTACTCAAAGTATCTATCTAACACAAGGCGTGTGTTAAGATCCAGTCAGATCTCCAGAAGTTTGATGTGAAACGACTGTCTCTGTAACATCCCGCCTACTCAGACCACAATATTGTCCGCTTTGCCCACAGGCTCACGGCTTTGTTTTTGTGGCCTCATTTGAAGACTTCCCGGCAGGTCACCCAAGCCAGTACTACTCTCATATGAGCACGCTTAACTGCCAGTTCCTAAGAACTCCACCCGCAGTAGACCACAAAACGCGTTGTGTCATTGTAAGGCGAATGTTATCTTATGAACCCAGCATCTCTCCAGGCCACAGCCGATGTGGGATTTGCCTAGGGTGTTACAATCACCCCCCCTCAGGGACTTATCGTCCTCGATGAGGTTTGCCCCACCATCCCGAACGGCTCAGGAGTGGCTCTGATACCACTATTGTAACACCCCAACCCGACAAGGGTAAAGATGTCACACTAATGGTTTCACATCAGATCAAAACAAAGCATACATTCCAAGTAATACAAAAATTCTCAAAGGTTACAATTGAAATTCTGAAATTTATAAGGTTACAACGGAAACAAAAGCTAAACACTAAGTCAGCACAAACAACTCCTTCTAATGGTCTCTACTTCATAATAACTATCAAAGTCTTCTAAATCCAAAAGTCTCTTCACTCATACCCAAACCCGTCGTCCTGCTTATTACCTGCCGCACACGAAAAGAAAACGTGCGGCTGAGCTTAAAAGGCTCAGTGAACAGATACATATGCAAAGCAATGATAATGAAACAGATATAAGATATAGTGCGCTGGGAAATATCAGAAGGTATAAGCAATAAGGATGATCAGAGGAAAAAAGGATAGTCATCTACCACGAGCCCAGAAACAGATCATATCATATCGTAACCATAAATCTTCATAATCATATAGAGGGGAGACCTCTCAGATAATCAGATAATATGAGGGGTGTCCTCATTCTTCAAATGGAGTAGCTAGCTCCCAGATATATGTGAAAGGCGTGTATTGCACACAGCACCAGTCACCAGACAAGTCATATCATATCAGATTAAATCCACTAAACAGATCAGATCTAGGATTGCAATCCATACGCCCCCCAAACAGAAGTCATAATCATATAATCATATTAGCCGGCAGATAACAGAACAGGGACGGTGTGAGAAATCACTCCCCCACACAGGAGTCATGCCAGTGGTGCATCACAGACACGGCCAGGTTACCTTCCTGGCTAGGTAACAGAAAGGTGGCTCGGGTATCAAACTAAGAGTCTGTTCTCAATGACATATCAAAAGGATCTCTGGAAAATAAGGGTTTCTCAGTGATGGGAGGATTGTTGAGTGCTGGGAGGATTGTTGGGATATATGAGAAATAAGAATTTCTCATTGCTGCCGATAGTGGAGTTGGTTCCTGCCGATAGCTTTGGTTCCTGCTCAAGCTCATTGCTGCCGACAGTGATATCTTGTTCCTGCTGTTAGTGTTTTTACTGCGGGTATTAGTTATTGTTATCCCGTAAGATTAGAGTGTTTGTTTGATTTATTTTTAGAAGAGATTGATGTTTATCTCTTTACATGTTTTATTTGTAACAGGCTGTATTAGGTATTAGGGTTTCTTATCTATATAAGAAACATACAGCCATTCATATTGCAACAGACTTCAAGAAAAACATTCATCAATAACAGAATTCTTATTTCATAGTCTGATCCATAGAGGATCATTGTTCATTGTCTTTTCTTCTTTATTATACTTGCTGTTTAGTTTCCGCATAAACACTTGTATAGCATACAGAGGTTCTTGTTTATACCAAGCTCAATCAAGCTTGAAGTACTCGATCCTACAAGTGGTATCAGAGCCTGGTGAGGATCTCTGATAAAGAAGAAAAAGTGTTACCGTAGCAGAGGAGCAGATCTGGTGACTTGGTTGGTTTATTATCCACTGAGGTAATCGTTATTCTTTTTGGGTATCAATCATATTTAATTAGCTGTTTCAATTATAAACCTCGTACCCACAATTGTTTGTCGCTTATGGTTTCTCATTAAATTGGTTGGAGCTGATTGGTAAAGATTAATGTTTACCTCGTACTGAGTTATTCTTTGTTGATTGGTCGAAGAGTCAATTAATGAATCGATGGAACCATTAATGTTTTGTCGTTTGATGAATATCATTGGGTGCGTGATCAATTGAGGTATGATGTGAACGCATTTATTGAAATCTTGGTCAACGATAGTTGCTACTGCTTGAGTACTATTTTTGCTGCTGCAGTATTATTTTATTAATTGTGGGATACTGTTCGTGTATTAATTGGTCAAGTGGGTTTTTCTCATTGATTGAAGATATTAATTTTGTGGGACTTGATCATTATATCAATCAGTGGGAATTAATTGTGGTCTCTGAGTAGTTTTGCTGTTAGTGTCGAAGAAGCCTTTTCAAATCATTCTCTTAAACCTTAATAAAATGACTGTATTCGGAACTGATGAATATGAGAAATGGGCAAAGAAGATGGAACAATGGATCTCCAACAAAGATCATAACCTCTGGAATGTTATTCTTAATGGGAACAGCAAGAAGTGTATTGGGAGAGATCAGGAGGGGAAAATAATCATACTTCCACCTGTATCAACTGAGGAGCAGGTTGCTGTGCAAAGGGAGACCAAAGCAAGAACTCTTTTGCTTCAGGCTCTCCCAGCAGACCACATGGGTGATTTTAAACACTTGGATGATGCAAGGAAGATCTGGCGTGCTATAAAAACCAGATTTTTAGAGAATGATGAGTTCAAGAAGTCCATGCTCAAGCAGGAGGTCCAGGAGTTCAACATATCAGTGCCTGGAGACTTTGCTTTGATGGGTTTTTCATCTCAGGTACCAAAGTGTCATTTTGGTTGTCATGATTTATATGCTTTGCTTAAGAAAGATTTTGATGAAATGAAACCTAAATATAATGAATTGTTTGTTGAAGTCAAAGCGTATAAAAATGCTGTTAAAACATTAGAAAAACAAAAAGTTTGGTACCAAAATAATCAGTTAGCTTATGAGGAAAAGATAAAGGTTTTAGAGAGGGACTTAAAAAACACCTCTAATGAGTTAAAACATGTTGAGAGACAGTATGATAAAGTAATTTTTGAGAAAAATGAATTACAAGCTAAGTTGGAAAGTGAAGAGATTAGATGTGCTTCATATAAAGAATCAACTAGGCTTGTAGATAAATTGAATTCAAGTTCTCAATATGTAAAGTGTAAGAGGGGTCTAGGATGTCCTAAAACAGATGACTCTTCTGAGTCAAGAAATTTTATTCCTACCCCTAAGGAGGAAAACTTTCAAATACCTGTAAAGTATGTAAAAGAAGGTGAAATGCATGCTGTCCCTCCTCCTATAAGAGGTGTGTTTAAACCTGTCCCTATGCACTCTGACCTTGACATTGACTTAAATGAATCACACATGTCCTATGGCAAAAAGTCCAATGACTTGCCTAATCTTGATTGTGACTCTAAAGACTCTGTCTCTTGCTCTAAAAGTGACAAGTCCTCTGAGACCAAGACCAATGACTTTGCCTCCTGTGATTCAAATGACAAGTCTCCCACACCCAAGTCTGATGACTTCTCACCAAAAGTAGCTAGTGTGGAATCCAATTCAAAGTCAGCTACTTTTAGTCTTGTTAAAAACAATTGTGCTTCTGATTCTGTTTGTAAGAAGTCTTTGTGTGATATGCAAGGTCATGATAAGAAAAGTCAGGTTAAGAACAAAAAGATTAAAAAGAAATCGTGTTTTGTTTGTAAAAGTTACTCTCACCTCATTAAAGATTGTGATTATTATGAGAGTAAAATGAGTAATTGTGTTCAACAAAAGCAACCTAGATCAATATGGAAAAATGTAGAGAACATTCCCCCATTTGTCCCTAAAGCAAATGCATTTCCTTCTGGTAATGCAAAACGACCAGCACATGTTCCTTCTGGTAAGCCAGTTCCAGCTGGTCAAACCAAGTCTACTGGTTGGAAAAGGAATGTTGCTAGACCATTCTACATACCTATTAGCACTTACTTTCGGAATGGTTTTTGGCCTGGTTATTATGACCCAAGGTATATGGGGGAAACAAGATGGGATACTGGTGTTAAACTCTCAACAGGTTGTTCTTGGACAAAAAAAAAAGGAAAGGTTCATTCTGGGTACCCAAGAACAATAGTCCTTGTCAGGTGCATTGATTGAGGGGAGGCATAAGCCTAAGGGGAGGCTTATTGTTGTATATTTTGTGCTAACTAACAATTTTTTTTAGTTTGTTCTGTGTTCTTTATCTTAAATAATGCAGCTGTTAGTTGGATGAGATGTTATTTGGTCAAATGTTGTGGGGCTTAAATAATTATTTGGATCGGATTGGATATGATCATGTGGGGATGCTTGACATTAATGCGCATGAAGTCAATGGCTTATCAATTAAGGGGTTTGTCGGCTAGTCCATAATTGAGTCTCTGATTATTCATTTGGGTTGTTGGCTTTTGGATGTGTACATGAGTTAATTCTCTTATCTCGTTCGAATTAAAGATGGCTCAGTCAATCAATGTGCAAGTGGGTAGTGCTTGGTCAAGTCAACTCATATGCATTTGTGGGTGATTTACTTGAATCTAATGAAGCTGCTGCTGTACGTGTCACATGCATTTGAGTGTGAGTATATTGAGATCACGTGGGTTTGTTTGCTTTTGTTGCATACAAGTGGTGCGAGACATTTGGTGACTATTGCATTTAAGTGGTCGATTATTAAATTGTATTGTTGCTGCCGATGGGTTAGTCATTACTGCCGCTTGTTGACTATTTTGGGTACTTCCCTGAAGATTCAATGCTACTGATTCTATTATAATATGAATTTTGAATTAGTGGATTGCATTTAATGTGGTCAAAGGTTGTGAGTTTGAACGAAGTGTGGTCACATGGGTCAAATCAGTTAATGTGAATGATGGACTTATTTTATGAAAGTTGCTACCTCGAATTGGGCTTCCATTTGTGAGATATGATTATTAAAATTGATCACGTGGGATGCCAGTTGAATTTTTGTCAATTTGGCAAATATAGTATGTGGTCAATGCAATGGTAAATGGAGAATTTGATGATTGGGAGTCAACGTTATGGACTTTTATTGTCACTTATGGTTACATTAATTGGTCTGTGATGTGGGACTAATGAGCATTAATGAGTCAATGGTATCTATAAATTGTTGAGATGATGGGATCAGTATTATGGATTTGTCGCATGACTTAATTAATTGGTTGATCTATGGAGCATATGATGTGTGAAACGAATAATGTGCTGCTTGTGTACTAATTCTGATGCTGCAGTTTTATTTTATTTATTATGGGCCACATGATGATTGGTGATTGGGTGCACTATGATATTTACCTCATACTCATTCATTCGAAGGTTATGGTTTAAATTCTGGGTCGGTGGTGCTATATTAAATCTCATGCAAGGGATGTCAAAAGTTTTGCAACAAGTGGGGCTATGATTATTTGCACATGATCTACTGCATCAATTGGTACTCCCTATATGATATTTATTGTCTCTTATTCACAAGTGGTCAACATGTGAAGCTTTCATTTGTCACTTGCTAGTTGATGATGAATTAATGGGATTGATTGGAGTTGGCATTTATGGGTCTGATCGATGAGAATTAAAGGGGATGTTTGTGTTATTTAATGGACATGATCGAGTTTTCACATTAAAGAATCATGTGGTCAATGGTTCTTGTCGTGTTCTGCTTGAGTAATAAATTGGTCGGTCAAAGTGAGGTTATTTTATGTCTACTGAGATCGTGGGTAACCTCATTCTTTACTGCTGGTTATGTCAGCAACAATGGTTTCTGCTGATAGTTCTTCTGTTTCTGCTGACAGTGTTCCCGTTACTGCTGGTAACCTCATTCCTGCTGCTCAATTCTGCTGCTGTTAAAAAAAAAAAAAAAATAAATAAAAAAAAAAAAAATTATTTTCTTTCTTTTATTTTGGTTTGTTTCTTTTTGTTTATTTTCTTTTCTTTCTTTCATTTGTCTTTTATTTTCGTTCTAGCTTAAGGGGAGGATGTTTCTTGTTGTTGTTGTAAAGTTTCTATCTTTCTTTCTTATTTTCTTTTCTTCTTTTCTTATTTTTCTGTTGGTGTGTTTTTGTTTTGTTTTTCTTCAATTAAAAAAAAAAAAAAAAAAAAAAAAAAAAAAATTAATTAAAATTAAAAAAAAAAAAAAAAAATTTGTATATTTTGTGTGCTAATAAGTTGGTTTTGAGCAACACCTTGCAGGTACAGTGTTGGTGTTTACACCTTCACCATAAATGGTATTCAACTCACCATGTCTTACAGACAAGAAAGAGTTGACTCACCATGAGGGTACGGCTCTGGTGTGATAATCAAATCCGTTGATAGCTGTAATAGCTTGCTCAAAGCTATAGGGTATTTCAACTCACCCATGATTCATTTCTGAGAGTTGAAAATGGTTCTCAATTCACCATGGATGTAACCCTTTATGGGATCCAAAGGATTGGCTAGTCCACAAAAGTATGGTTTGTGGTAAAGACACTTGGTATCCATATTTGGTATTCAATTCACCAAGGTTCAGTTGAAACCAAAGAATTGGCTAGTCCTGAGCAAACGGCTACAGGTAAAGACATGCCAAATCCGTTTATAGTTGCTGATTTGCTAATAAATCAGATGGTTATCAATGTACCATGGTCTAACACACCTAAACATTGGCTACTCCAGTAGTGATGGCTATTGGTAAAGAGACATCAAATCCATTAATTTTCAATGATTCACCTCTCACAGGAGTTAACACACCTGGATGTGATGAGAATAGTATGAAACTCAAAGTGATTTGATGTACATATTGTCATTAGTAGCAGCCAAGTTCAAGTGATGTTATGGTGACCAGTCAATCTATTTTGAAGAAGATTTCATGTTCCTGCTGCTCTATTGAAGTTGCTGCTGGATGCTATAGAAGTTGGAATCTTGCAAGTTATTGAAGTTGCTACTGGTTACTACTTATTGCTGCTGCTAAGTCGCAGTCCTCAAGCCTGAGAAGTTGAAAGCTTTATCACATTGGAATCTTGCAGGTTAACCTAGTCAACCTCAAGATTAGGGGAGGATTGTTAGGATCTCTGGAAAATAAGGGTTTCTCAGTGATGGGAGGATTGTTGAGTGCTGGGAGGATTGTTGGGATATATGAGAAATAAGAATTTCTCATTGCTGCCGATAGTGGAGTTGGTTCCTGCTGATAGCTTTGGTTCCTGCTCAAGCTCATTGCTGCCGACAGTGATATCTTGTTCCTGCTGTTAGTGTTTTTACTGCGGGTATTAGTTATTGTTATCCCGTAAGATTAGAGTGTTTGTTTGATTTATTTTTAGAAGAGATTGATGTTTATCTCTTTACATGTTTTATTTGTAACAGGCTGTATTAGGTATTAGGGTTTCTTATCTATATAAGAAACATACAGCCATTCATATTGCAACAGACTTCAAGAAAAACATTCATCAATAACAGAATTCTTATTTCATAGTCTGATCCATAGAGGATCATTGTTCATTGTCTTTTCTTCTTTATTATACTTGTTGTTTAGTTTCCGCATAAACACTTGTATAGCATACAGAGGTTCTTGTTTATACCAAGCTCAATCAAGCTTGAAGTTCTCGATCCTACATGGCTTTTTCATCTACTGAGTCAGGTCTCAATGACATATCAAAAGGTCATATATCAGAAGGTGCATCTCAAAGTCATATCCAGAGGTTCATACACAAGGGGACATAGCAATGGCCTGGGAAATCTTAACTGAATCATAACTCATAATCGTAATCAAAGTTCATATCAAAAGTTCATTTTAAAACTTTCATCCAAAAGTCCATTTTAGAAAATCCTTTATTCGTGGTCTTCATAAAACGATCCTTTAAAGTAATTCTCATAAAAATATTCTCTCAAAACGGTTTTTCATAAAAATTAGTCTTCCAAAATAGCTTTCATAAAAGTTAGTAACATTTGTATATAAAATGGTTTTGCCTCATTATAAACGCCCTTTTAAAATTGTTTTTCTCAAAACATTTACAAGATATAATTAGGAAAGGTTTTCATAGCATAGCTTCAGATCAGAAATCATATCAAATGGAACTCAACTGGGGAGGTTCAAACAAAGGAAGAATCATAACAAACGAATCAGAAACTAATGGATTCAGCATACGAGAGAGATCATGAGAAACCTTAAAAGAAAGGTCAGAATATCTGTACCTTTGTCGAGTCAAACAAACCGAGATCAAATGAAAGGAGAAAGGTTATTCCCGCTTCATCAAACCTAGAAGCATGTGAAAACGGATCACGAAGAGTTCAAAATCACTTAAGTTTCCTCTTTTAGTTATCTTTCCATTTTTAGTAACTTTTCAAATATAGTAACTTTCTAAAAATAGTAACTTTCCATAATTAGTAAGCTTCCACGTTTAATAACTTTCCCGATTAGGTAACTTTCCATGACCAGAGTTATTAGTGACTATTAATTAAAGTTAAAGGTTTAACATGGTTAATATAATAATTTAGGGCAAATATGACAACTTATGATAGTTTAGGGTTTAAATTGTCAAAATAACTAAGTTTAGGGGCAATTATGAAAATTATATAATTAAACGCCTTCTACTAATATTATGCCAACTTCATGGAATTTTATAACAACTCATGCAATGCAATAGGTTCTATTCGTTAAACTAGTTAGACAACAAAACACACCGAGTCCCATTTACATTTAACCCATTCGGTCCATTCCAAAACCCTTCGCTAGTCCAAACACGTGAGGCCACAACAAATCCACACAACCCATGATCTGTTCCAGCCCATGAACTCGACACACACATCACACACAAAACGCATTCAATAGATCATAGGTGTATAACAGTTTGCATATCTCATCACTTCTTATAATTTATAAATATTTCATGCATGCATACACGCATATATCTATCTGGTGATTTCCAACAAATTATACCATTTCTTGTATTTCTAAAACTCATTTTACACGCTTGACTTCAGCCATTCACACACACGATCACACGCATGTATACCCTTTCTACAGCCACAATGCCAAGACACAACATATATAACAACGAGCCCGCAACAACTCGACGCTCATATCGGTACTCACTCATTCATACTCATAACGAGACATACACAACAACAGACAAAACCCTCACGACACAAAATAGCCGCGACACCCTCTTTGTTTATTATGGTGCAATTTGAAACGGAAAAGAAACAAGCACGTATTACTCTTTTAGCTCGATACCGATTATGTTTAAAACAGATTTATGGGTCGTAGGTATGTAGGTCAAAAGCATGAATAACACTGAGTCGAATGCAACATTTTAAAGGTCGATATCTATAGCTTTTCAATTCGTTATTTTATGTGGTATTACATGCGACACAATTATATGATTTCATGTGAGCTTGTTTCTATGATTTCATTTAAGATCTGATCGTGTACAAGCATGTCGGTTATAAACCAATTCATTTTGTTATCAAGTGACAAGTCTATACGTGTATATTGAGATCAAAAACCGAAAGAATTAGATTAAGGATTGAGGCTCGTACTCTTGGTGATCGAATGAGAAAGAAAGCAAGGGACCACGACCAGAACCAACACCAAACTGCTGCAAAACCGCCTCGACCAGCTGGTACCCACGAACGAAATCCCAACAACAACATTCCTTGTACCCCATAAATTTACACCAACAGCAGAACAAGCTTCACAGCACTAGACTTGAGAGAGGAAAACGTAGCAGACTTGTGTGTGTGTTTGTTGTTTCGTATCAAGAAGGAGAGAGGCAGAAATAAAAACGATTTTATGACTAAAGTTTAGGGTGGAGCGTGTCTCCACATATGGTAGGTTTTTATGTCATATTATTGTGTTTGATTTGCTCTTAATGAGGTTGGTTATGTGCTATGATAGGACCGAATTTGAGATATTGAATGCATAATATTCGGATATTATAAAGTTAGCAATACGTGTAATGGACCTAGTGAATTTTAGGAAGGTTTGATTTGTGTAGCAAATATTTATTTAGTTATCATAGGTTAATATAACTAAATGCATTTATTTTGCATATGAATTTAGGCTTGTTTTAAAAATTATATCAAGCTTAAGTAAAAGTTCAAATTAGTTACGAAAATGGAATCCGAAATTTAGGGTTTTACAGACTGTCTCTGTCGGAGATGATAGAAATTGGGACTCCATGTCGTGCAACTATTTTTTTCACGTATAACCGTGCAAGTTTATCTATGCTATCATTTTCCTTGATCGGTAGGAAGTGAGCGGATTTGGTAAGACGATCAACGATTACGCAAATGGTGTCGTAACCGCTAGATGTCCTTGGCAGTTTAGTAATGAAATCCATCGTTATGCGTTCCCATTTACATTCGGGAATTTCGGGTTGTACAAGCAAACCCGATGGTCGCTGATGTTCAGCTTTGACCTTTGAGCATGTTAAGCATTGACTGACATATGTTGCAATGTCAGCTTTCATGTTGGGCCACCAGTAGAGTTTCTTCAGATCGAGATACATTTTGTCGGCTCCCGGGTGGATGGAGTATTTAGATTTATTGGACTCGTGCATGATAAGATCACATATCCCTCCATAGAGTGGGACCCAACTCCTGTTTTTGAAACATAATGTTCTGTCTGCTCTGTTTACGAATCCATTTTTGTTTTCAGGCATCCCATGAATTCTCTCGTTAGGTCTGTTTTCTTCCGTGAGCGCCTCGGCTTGAGCCTCAAGGATCCTTGCTGGGAGTGGTGAGACTATAGTCATACCCAATGATCATACTCTCAGGGGTTTCAGTCATTCTTTTTGACTAAGAGCATCTGCTACTACGTTTGCTTTGCCGGGATGGTATCGAATCTCGCAATCGTAATCGCTGAGCAATTCTATCCAACGGCGTTGTCTCATATTGAGCTCTTTTTGGTCGAGGATATGTTGCAGACTCTTGTGCTCGGTGTAAACTACACATTTAGTACCGTAAAGGTAATGTCTCCAGATCCTGAGTGCAAACACTATTGATCCTAATTCCAAGTCGTGTGTAGTATAGTTTTTCTCGTTCTTTTTCAGTTGTCGGGAAGCATAGGCTATCACCTTCTCTCGTTGCATCAAGACAGCTCCTAGCCCTTTGTGTGACGCATCACAGTAGACCACAAAGTCTTCACTACCTTCAGGTAGGGCTAAGATTAGTGCGCTGCACAACTTATTCTTAAGAAGCTGAAAAGCTTCTTCCGCTTTATCTCCCCATTCGAATCTTACGTTCTTTTGAGTTAACTTAGTCAAGGGCTTAGCTATCTTCGAGAATCCCTCGATAAACCTCCTGTAGTACCCTGCAAGTCCTAAGAATTGGCGTATTTTGGTGGATGTTGTGGGTGTCACCCAATCCTTTATCGACTCGATCTTTGCAGGATCTACATGTATGCCTTGACTGTCAATCACGTGTCCTAGAAATTGAAAAGTCGGAATCCAAAATTCGCAATTCGAGAATTTTGCGTACAATTCTTCTTTCTTCAATAGCTCTAAGATTAGCCTGAGGTGTTCCTCATGTTCCTTTTCGCTCTTGGAGTATATTAGAATGTCGTCGATAAAGACGATCACAAATTTGTCTAGATACGGCTTGCACACCCTATTCATTAAATCCATGAATACCGCTGGTGCGTTGGTTAGGCCGAATGGCATAACCTGGAACTCGTAGTGACCGTAGCGAGTTCTGAAAGCCGTTTTCGGGATATCCTCTTCCTGAACCCTAAGTTGGTGGTATCCGGATCTCAGATCGATTTTGGAGTAAACACATGAACCCTGGAGTTGATCAAATAGATCGTCGATTCTTGGAAGTGGATAATGGTTCTTGATGGTTATTTTGTTCAGTTCGCGGTAATCGATGCACATCCTGAAAGATCTATCTTTCTTTTTGAAAAAAAGAACTGGAGCTCCCCAAGGGGAAGAACTCGGTCTGATGAATCCTTTCTCCGTGAGTTCCGATAATTGGTTGGACAGTTCTTGCAGCTCAGTCGGAGCTAACCGATAAGGTGCCCGTGCCACGGGTGCGGCACCGGGTATTAAGTCGATTCGGAATTTGACTTGTCGGTTTGGCGGGAGTCCAGGTAAGTCTTCGGGAAAGACTTCTGGAAAATCCCTTACGATTGGAACATCCTCCAAACGTTTTTCTTCCTGCTCCTTTCCTTCCCGTTCAGAGACTTGTGCTAGGAAGAGAAGGCATCATTTCTTAAGTCATTTTTGTGCCTTCATGCAAGAGATGACGTTTAGTCTTGATTCGTTTATGCGACCTCTTTTGTCGCCTTCAACGTTTAGAACCTCATTTCCATAAGGCAGTCGGACGATTTTTTCGTCGCAAAGAATGATGGCATGATATTTTGACAACCAGTCCATGCCGATAATGACATCAAAACTACCCAATTCTACTGGCATAAGATCGATGTTGAATGGGTGGTTGAATAGATTTAAAGTACATCCTCTTACGATGGTGTCTACCCTTTCTACGTCCCCATTAGCTAGTTCCACATTGTATACGTTATCTAAGGTGGTCGGGGCGATACCAAGTAGTGTACTAAATGCAGTTGAAACAAAACTCCTATCTGCCCCCGTATCAAGCAATATGGATGCGTAGCGGTTATTTAAAAAGAACGTACCCGTCACGACATTCGGGTCATCTTGTGCTTCTGCTTTACACACGGCATAGACCCTTCCACGGGCTCCTCCATCGTTTCTACGATTTCCCTACTGACCAGCAGCTACTTGGTTTCCTCCAGCAACTTGATTCTTTGGCTCACGACACTCATTTTTGTAGTGCCTTTTCTTTCCGCACCCAAAACAAGTTACATTGGCCTTCGGGTTCTGCTCTGGTGCTGCCTGTGCAATGGCAAGAGTTCTTGATCTACAGTCTCTGGCCATATGCCTAACCTTCTAACAGTTGCGTCATTTCACTGTGCACGGTCCGCTGTGATGTAATTTACAGCGGATGCACAACGGGTGCTTTCCGGCGTAACCCTTTCCTCTCAGTTGATCCAGCTGCATACCCTTTCTTCTCGATTGGCTCAGCAGCGTAGACCTTAGCAACATCTTGCTTCTTGTTTGGGTGATGGTTTCTGTTGTTGCGGGAATGGTCATCCCACTTACGCTTGTTGGTCGCAACCGTTTCAGCTGAGTCCTCGATCACCTGATCCATCAACTTATTGGCCACTTCCATGGTTTCATGGAGGTCAGTGGCCTTGTAAGTTGTAACATTACCCTTAATAGATGGGGGAAATCCGCCAACGTATCTCTCCAGTAGGCGGGTCTCAGTTTGGACCATGTTGGGACACAACAAAGCGAGCTCCTGAAAACGCTGATTGTACACAGCCATATTGGTACCTTGTAACTTGAGATTCCAGAATTCAACTTCCAACTTCTTCACCTCGTTACGAGGGTAATATTTCTTAAGAACCATCTGCTTGAAACTTTCCCATGACATTGCATACGCAGTGTCGTAGCCAACTGATTTTGAGTAATTGTTCCACCAGGTTAAAGTTGCATCCTGGAAAGTAAACGATGCATACTTAACCTTGTCCTCTTCCGAAAAACCACTGATTCGGAATACCGTCTCCAATTTTTCAATCCATCGAACCATAACCACTGCCCCCTCATTACCACCAAAACCTCCAGTCATTATCTTCCGGAAGTCTTGATAAGTACAGCCACGGGTGTTCTTGTTTGTGGGTCTCGAATTTTCACCATCAGTTGTCGAGTTGTTAGCTGCAGCCAGTGCCGCTGCCACCCGTTCTTCTACCAGCTGGTCGAGCATGGCTCGATTTACAGGTGGAGCTACTGCAGTTGCCCTAGCTGGGCCTGGATTTGTTGGTTGTGCACGAGCGGTTCTGGTTGTTTGATTTCGAGAGTTTATTATCGCACAAGTGTATAATCATAGGTAGAGTATATGAGTAAGATCAATCATAAAGAAGTTGGCACAATGGAATAATTAATCAAGCTTGTCATAGATTTAGATCAATTCGGGTTCACAAAAGTTACAAGCTCGAATACATATAGAAATAGCACAAGTTTTGAATACAGATAAAGAAAACTACAAATACCACTAACTGACGGCTACTCAGTTTAGTGAAGGGTACATCATAACTGCTAAGACTAGAATCCATCACGTCCTATGCGTAACTGCTCCAGCTCCTATGCCATCCGGGCTACAATAGTCTCTAGATGTCCTACTGTAATCTCCAGCTGTGTAATGCTTCTCCTTGATGCCAACACCTCTCTACGGTCCTCATGTTCGGACCTCGTGACTCTAGCCATCACCGAATCTAACTCATGCATCCGATGCCAGTTAGTCCACTCAGCATCCCATGCCCTAGTCTGATCTCTCCCTATATCACCCAGTCTCTGACAAACTCCTGAAAGTTTCCTGCTAACTTGCTCATCACGGTGCCCAAGCCTCTCTAATTGATCAGAGTGAACATCCAATAAGTTCCCCTGTGCCCCAAGCTGGATCAAAAACCTCATGGCATCATCCTCTTCCTCCTCCACTATAGGTGAGACAGCGGGTGTAGGGGAAGTTGGCACCAAAGGAGATGGTGGCACAAATGATGGTGAAAATGGCTCATATGTGGGACTGTCAACATGAAGTGGAGTACTATGAACACACTCAATATCCTTCCATATCTCCCTATTGATTTCACAGGCAGCGAGGATATTCAGACCCTCCTCTCTGACTCCCAACATAGCAGCCCTCTGACCTAATCCCAGAGGTGTATCACTGTCTCCCCCTGTCATCTGAGCAGCTCTAGAACTCTGCCCAATCTCAAATGTACTCAGAACCTCCTCCATAACCGCCTTCCAATGAAGCGGTTCTGCTGGTATAGTCTGTTCGGGTGTGGGGTCTGTTATCGGTTCCTCCTCCGCTTCCTCTTCGGGATCCTCCTCTGATTCTTCCTCGGGATCCTCAGCTGTATAAGAATCATCGGCTCTCCTGAGCCTCTGATGTGGTAGAGACTGATCTAGGGATGATGTGGGTGAAAGAGATACTGGGGTAGTAGAGGTACCCACATACACAGCTCGGGTCCTCCTTTGTGGTAAGGATGGTAAATTTGAGTACCGCATTCGATATTCTGGGACTCTCATGCGGGTAGCACGGCGAACAGGATGAGTGTGGACATATGGAGTGGTAGTATCAGTAGTAGTAGGGATAAGCTGGATAGAAGTCTGATCTATAGTAGGTGTAGGTAATGCTGAGGTGAGTACAGGCTCAGTGTGATCAGGGTCTGGTGCATTAAAAGCATGTAACACCTGCATATATGGATCGTCGAAGTCTGGCGAGATCGAAGGAATGTGATGTGAAGACATAGTCTGTGACAAAATGGTATATATGTGTAAGTATATCGAAAATACTCGTAATAAATAATATAGGTTACGTATGTATAAATATACATATAATACATGTAGCTGAGCAAAAATCAACAGATTTTATTAAGCAGCTAAGACAAGTAATCATCAAAAAAATAGTGAGCAAGGCAGGCAGGCAAGTGGCGGTCATAGGGACTTGTTTTTGTAAAAAGCAGTTATATTTAAGGATTTATATGTACCTAGTTCTCTATAACCTAGGCTCTGATGCC
The DNA here is from genome assembly GCA_021014915.2 of Artemisia tridentata subsp. tridentata. NCBI lineage: Eukaryota > Viridiplantae > Streptophyta > Magnoliopsida > Asterales > Asteraceae > Artemisia > Artemisia tridentata. Next base: position 33,799,447 of record CP139501.1, read on the forward strand.
AATCTGTAACACCCCCAAAATCTGGTATAGCGGAAGCATTCGGGTCATGGGGTGCTACTAAATTGATAATCACAACACAAGGTAACAAAGAACAGAATACATACTCCGTTTTAATTCATTAAAACATGAAAATATTGTTTACAACATTGGTTTGAGTTAATAAAGTGAAGCCCACAAATTCAGTTGTCCCAGACAAAAACAAGTCATAATTAAAAAGCTACAGCATTCAGGTAGTAATCTATGAACCTTGCCCTGCCACCACCTTGTCATATCAGTCAGCTCAAACACCTGAGAAAAACATGCTTAAAAAGTCAGCAAAAAGCTGGTGAGTTAATAGGTTTATTAATAAGCAATAAATCAGTAGTTGGACCAAGAGTTTAGCATATGAACATTACAACCCATGCAATGTCATATAAAATATAGTCTATTACGTTAGCACTAAATTCATGCAACCGAAGCTATAACTTGTGTGCATGCTCTAGAAGCATGTTAAATATCAGTGGCCCGACAAGTGTGTATCCCAGACACTTGTAGTTTCGACATGGTATACATTCGTTTGCCTATCCGGTCAATCCGAACGGGGACGTTACTGCCAATAGATCTATTTATAACACTCGCGCTTCCCAGCAGGAATTGACGGTTCATGAGTTGGGCATAGAGGGACATAACAGGGCTTAGGCTAAACCACGTAATAGCATAGACAATAGTTTGGTCCTAAAAATAGTTTTAAATGTTTCTTACCCCAATAGTAAAACAAGTTTAAATAGTGTGGGGCTATAAACTCACCTTGATTAATAGCAGTCTGATCACAAAATAGTTCAGACAGAGTTCAGCACCGACACGCGACCTAGATTAGTAAGGTTTATTTAGTTCCCAGTTCAAATTCAAGAATTCCAAATGTTTTAAAGAGTTCATGTTGTTGTTGTTGGTGTGGTAGCATTTAAGTTGGAACAAATTTTTTAACATTCGTAGATATTGGCTCATTGGAGTGTACAAGTGTACACAAGATCAAGACGAGTGAACCTTCGGATTGACAGAGATCGGAAAACTACGTACGGAAGACACTTGCTATAGCATGTCAAGCATTGACGACATGTGGAAACGTTGTTGTTAAGTGAGTGTATGTGTTTTACATGAGTAAACGTGTGTACGGTGGTGTGTGTATATATATGTTTGTATATGCATATGGTTTTTGTAAAGAAATGTTAAGTTTGAAAATGTTCTCCTTATCGTCTACGTTATTTCATGATGTGTTAATAATTCGTGTTTACAAGAAATCCTTGTTTTAACAAAATGGAAATTTGGGTTTGAAAAATAACCGTCTCACAATCTAATGATTTATATAAGTGTTGGTAAAACAATGTCGAGTAATATGTCATGAAAACAATAAATTTGTTTATGTTTCCCATTTTAGTGTTTCAAGTCGTTTATATATATATCGTTTATTATGAAAGTTATGTGTTCAAAATTGATTTGTACATCAAGTTTTCGTTATAAAACTCACGTCGGGTTTTAAATTACTCCGTACGACATATATATACATATCAAGTTATTATATGTTCATGACATGTAGTGAAACAATTGTTCGTCGAGTCGTTTTAATATGAAGTTGAAATAAATTTTTAACGACTACTTGAATGGAAATGATCACATCTCGTGTGTTTGTAACAATTTATATCGAGTCGACAATAATATTTATGTGTGTGACGGAGTGGGCTGTGGCCCATGCTTAATAAAAAGACAGGTTTAATTTTGCACATTATGCTGGGCCGCAACATACGAAGGCCAGCGACCTGGTTGTTTTATATAACGAGTGGGCTTCGGCCCACTTTGGTTTTTAATAAGAACTCAATGTACAGTACTGGTTTGGTGGGTTTAGTGGGCTTCAAGGGAATTTCGGCCCACTGTTGTGTATGCAAATTCAGTATAGCACAAGTTTAGAACCAGAAGATGAAGTCATAAGACTTTCGGATTTGAGCAGTTTTTGTGAGTGACAAAGAGTTCGAAACAAGAACTTGACAAGGGCTTAAGTTATATGGGTTTGGTCTTATCATGAACCCGTTGTAGGACCATACGAACCAAGCTAAACGAGCACCCCTTGGGGTGGTATACACCGAGACAACCCCAAAAGAAATGACCATTAGTATGGAAACCAAGGCACCCTTTGGGGGTGGTGGTCGAACCAAACAAAATAAAGGTAACGAGTCACATATCTGGGTGTGCTTGTGTGGCCTCTTGGCTCACCCAAGACACCCTTGACTCAAACTTTACCCGAATCAACACTCAAGGTCTCATTTGAACCGCAATAAACCAACACAACCTCAAGCACATTCACTGACTAGATTTGAACACACTTGAATCGAATTAAACCAAGACCAACACAACTTCAAGCACAAACATAAACGAGGAAGTCGAGTACAAGGCAAGGATCTTGATTACCTCAATCTACTCGATCCAAACTCCTATTCGAGTGTACACATTTTCTTTCAAACAAAAACACAAACACTTTGCGGACACATTTTTAGACCACAACTTGGCTAATAAAAACTCTTAACACAACACAATCGTTTGAATCTCATTAGCAGAACATGTAGGTCGAACTAGATGTGGACAAGCGCAAGACAACACAAGACAACCAAATTCAATCTGGACTTAAGCATACCGACTCAACACAACTTAACCACAACAATTTACTCTCGATTTAACCTAAATATTCCTCCTCGGATTTCTAACACAACCTTTTGGTTCAAGTTTCGGTTTAACAAGGTGAATGAGAATAAGCATAACAATCCAATTACTGAAAACAACACATGATCCTGAGCCAAAATTAAGTTTCTAATTTGTGTTCCGATTTTTATCAGTTTCAAAATTTGGTTTAACCACACCAAGACAGCATACTATTCGACATAGCTATTGACAAAAAAAAAATCCATATTGACAACAAAGTGATGTACAATTCGAGAGTTCAAAGAATAGAACAACAAGAGTGAGATTAAACCTTACAAAGGATTGATAGTGGATCGATTTCAGGAGGAAATGATGAGAGTCCAAGCCGATTCCAAGCAAGCCACACAACCTTTTCTTGTTCTTGAAACCTTTGAATGAAGTATGTGATTGAGGTGAAGTAGGTTGTGATGTGGTTGCTTTTCCCAGGAATCGGTGCTCTTAAGGAGCAATCTATGGCAGTTTCTTGACCTCCTTTTGATCATCCAAGGATGAGGTTTCACCCTTTTTGGCTAATTTCCTTCTCCTAGCATCGAATCCAATAACGTTTGACTCATTTGGATCGGATTTTAGATCCGACAAAACAATGGGGAAGTGCAAAAGCATTCATAGATTGGCTATGGATGGCGATGGAAGAAGAGAGTCGGGTGTTTTCTTGGTTTCTTCATCAAGAAAGTCAAAAAGAATGGTTGCTGTGTGTTGTGGTGATCGAAGAAAAAGAAGAAGGTCAGAAAAAGGAGTTATAAGTCTCACGTGGTTGACTAGAAAATAGTGGGTATATTTATTTGTTTTAAGTTTATAATGTATTGTGTATACCCCGTGTCCTGTTTAGCTGAGGTAAAATTGTGGTACCTCGGTTTCACGTAAATGTGAAAAATATAAATCTGGAGTCATTTTTAGAATAATGATGTAAAATAAATTTGCTGACTCCCAAAATTGAATTTTAAAGTTTAACCTTTACTAAAGTGGTGTCGGTACGCGTGTGGTGTCGGTTTTCAGGAAAAACAAGATAACCTCTCGTTTTTGTTATGTTAGTGTATGAAATTGTCAGGAAGTGATAAATTCACTTTTACTGATAAATTTAAATAGTTTTGGTGAGCTATTGTACGCTACTGCGTGCGGGTTTGCTTCCCGTAATAAATATGTAAACACATAAATGTTTAGTTTGACAGTTGTGTAATAATAAATTGACATTTATTATTAAAATATTAGTGTGAAAATTACCATTTGTCACAAAGGGACTTGTTTATGGAAATAGCGGTACTTAGCATAAGTATCATAATCAGGAAAGCATACGTTTAAATCAATTATGTTCGTAGAAAGTAAGTAGAATATATCTCACCCATGGGTTTGTAAACAATTTAAAAGTTAAAGTAGGGCTATGAATTGACCTTAGCAGTAGAGGAGACAAGATATCACAATATGATCAGATAGAAGAGCACCGTAGATAAATCTCAACACAAACTAGTATTTAGGTAACATGTTTCAGAAAATAATACTCAAAAGTAATTTATAAAAGTAACGTTCGTGGAATACTCGAGTTATTTATTGAAAAGATTTAGTTTCAATGACGATGAAAAGAAGTAATTGTTTTTATCTCGTGTGGTTTTTGGAAATATAGTTTCAAGATTAACTTACGTTAAGACGATAAAAGTCGGCGAAGCACAATCAAACAAATAGAAAAAGAATAAAGAAAGGAAAGAATGAATAAAGAAATAAGAAAGAAAACGTCAATAAGTTGTTTCGGTGTTTTACCCCGTAAGCCCAAATAGTTTGTAAAACATTTTGGTTTAGGAAAGAAAATGTATAATTTCTAAAATGTTTACGATGTTGATAAATTTTTTAAGTTATAAAATAATTTTTATAAAATTTGGACATGATGCGTCTGTTTATATAACGTTTTCAAGTCGTTGTGACTTTTGAATAAACCAATTTTAATTATCACATTATACAAGTTTTATAAGTTTTATTTGTTTTATTTGTCGTTATCCTTCGCGTAAATATTAGTGACGGGTTTATTGACCATTTTGTGTCCGTTCGGGTCATAATATATTAAATTCTTTCGAGTCTAATATATTATTCCTTCTCAAGTACAAAATCGTCCATAAGTCAATCGGCTAATACCGTAAATCCAATAACGATCAATCCAATAATCACATCCAAGCATAGGTTTTTGTTACAATATCAAATATCTAAATTCATATCAAATCCCATATGTACTCCCGAATAGCATCCGAAACACTATTGACAAACAAAATATAAATTAAGTTAGTTCGTGAGTAAAGAATGAAATGGTTAGCAAATAAAGTAAAACAAGAACACACTTGATTGGGATTTGGGCCCAATCCTAACATATAACCCAATACACTCACTTGGGCTTATGTGCCCAAGTTTACCTAACACTAGAACCTCATGGGCTCCTTAGCCCAATTGACAAAATCAAATCCAATCCGTAAACTCAAACACAAATGTAAAGACAACAATTACACTTAGTTTACTTTTGACGAAATAAGCTTTTTAACAATAACGCGACTAGTGTGTCTCGACTTGAGAACACACCTAGCCGTTTTGACGACAACGAGCTCACACCATTAGGGTGTGTCTCGTTAACTTTGATGTTGTTAATACAAATAATGTCAAAAACGTCATTTGCATTATTCGGTCTCTATACATTTTGATAATCACAAAATATAAATACACGTTACGTAAAATTATGTTTAACAAGTTTCTAATAGAGAAACTCATTTCAACTACATGATCACTTAAGGTATGAACAAACAATTTACCAACTTAGTTAAGTGATCAAGGAATTTATTTTCACTAAACCTCACATTTTTATGTGACAAAACATTTTTACAAAAGTATTTTTGTAATTTTAAAGAAATGTTTTATTAAGAAAATAAATTTGAATTTCAAATTCTCCAACAGCTAGTTTTCCCGCCTAAAACCAGATAAGTTTTTTGCCAGATAAACTTTCACCATATCAGGACAAAAATGGGAGCGTCTTACGGGACGGTCCCGTAAATAGGGCGACAATCCCTTATATATAAAGGACCGTCCAACTTTAAGGGACCGTCCCCCGCTCCTCCTGGTGCCTATAAATACCTAACTGTTTCATACAGAAAAATCACCTCTTGAGCACTAAAATTTTATGTCTTCCAAATTCATTCTAAATACTCTTCTTTGATCACATTAACGGGTTGTAATTTATTTACAAGTGATCACATCCATCCCTCCTCCAAGTGCAAGAGAAGAACGCTCGTATTCGTCAAGAAACAAAGTGTTGAAGAATAGTCCTTCACCTCATAAATCGTTGTTACGGATCTCTCCTCAACCTCCATTCTTTGTATCTTAATTCTTGTGTGTAATCCGACTTGAGTGCAAGCTTGGAATTGTGTATTGTGTTGATTCGGAATTAGTGTTGGTTCGAATTGTGTAGCCACGTGGGCTTTTGTGTAGATTGGTTCTAACTAGGATTAGGACTCGACATTCCGCTTAGTGTCGTTAAACTTGGTGTAAGCTTTGGTGTACGGTTTGTTTCGTCATAAGGGAGTGTGTTGATATAGTGTTTGTGAAACTCTCGAGTGTGAGACTCGAGGAGTAGAGTAGGACGAAGAGTGAGCTTCGTAGCCGAACCACTATAAATCTCCGTGTCCTGGTTTGATCATTTCTTTACTTACCTTTACTTACTTGTTTATAATTGCGTTCATAAATTGTTGTATTGGTATCACATAAGATTTAAATCGAAAAGTATTTCAAAACAAACTTGAAAAAGATTTTTGAAAACGTAATTAAAACAGTGAAACTATTCAACCTTCCCTTCTAGTTTCTACAATTGGTATCAGAGCAGGTTGCTCAAGATTTCTAAAGTATACTGTATTTTACAACTTTAATCGATCAATGGATTTTGATAAATATCAAGAAGGGCAATCTATGCAAATACCACCACTTTTCGAAGCTGATAGCTTCATTTACTGGAAAACTAGATTCGAAACTTATGTGAAATCAAAAGATCTTGATCTTTGGCATGTTATTACTATGGGTGACTTTCAACCTATCGAACAAAACCCTGAAACTAAACAAGATGAAATAGTTCCGTATGATAAACAAAGTGAAAACCTTAAAAAGAAATTGGCTAAAAATGATGAAGCAAAAATGGTTATTTATAATGCTTTACCAAAAAAGGAATTTCAAATAATTTTTATGTGTAATACGGCTAAAGATATTTGGAAAACTCTGTTAGGCACCCATCAAGGAAATAATCTAGGTAAAGATAACAAGATAGATCTTCTTGTTCAACAATATGAACAATTCGTCATTCCTGAAGACGAATCTATAGATAGTGCTTTTGATAGATTTAATACTATAATTACTAGTCTAAAGGCACTTGATGAAGGTGTTTCTGTCAAGGGTTGTGTCAGAAAATTTCTCAGGGCTTTACATCCAAAATGGAGAGCAAAGGTCATGGCAATAGAAGAATCCAAAGATTTATCTTCACTTTCGCTGGATGAACTCATTGGTAATCTAAAGGTTCATGAGTTAATCATCAAAAATGATTCCGAAATAATCAAAAGCAAAGTAGATAGGAGATCTCTTGCTTTAAAGGCTAAAAAGGAATTAAGTGATAATGAAGACTCAAGTTCAGAAAGTATAGATGAAGAGTATGCCATGTCGGTTAGAGACTTCAAGAAGTTCTTTAAACGAAGAGGTAGATATGTAAGACAACCGCGAGATGAAAAGAAAGCACCCCTAAAGAGTCGAGACGACAAATATAGCAAGGGTGAGAAAAGATGCTTTGGATGTAATGATCCAAGAAACTTGGTAGGAGAATGTCCTCATCAAACAAAAGACAAGAATCAAAAGCCATACCTAAGTGGCGCTTGGAGTGATAGCGACGAAGATGCCAAAAATGAAGCTTGTCTAATGGCCGGAACTTCAAAAGAGGTACATTTCGAAACCAATCTCTATAATGATGACACTCTCTCTTTAGATTCACTTGAATTATATAATGAGTATGATCGAATTTGCAAAATAAGTCAAAAGATAATTGTCAAAAACAAATCTCTAAAATCTATTACGTCTAAACTAGATAAAGAAATATCGGAACTAAAAGATAAACTATCTAGAATTGAAAAAGGATAAGAAATTGACGTAGAATGCAAATCGTGTCAAAATCATACAATCAAAAATGAGGGACTCAAGGAGGAAGCCTCAAAACTAAACAGATTTAAAAAGAGTACTCATTCTCTTAAACAAATGATAGATGCTCAAAAGTTTTCCGACAATAAAACTGGTATAGGCTATAATTTTTCTGAAGCATCAACAAGTGGAACAAAATGAACCAAATTTGTAAAATCTCAGGCAGTGGAGGTTACTGGTGACGGTCCCCAAAATGCACCAGACGGTCCCGAAAATATAAAGGACCGTCCATCATTTAAAGGACCATCCTCAGAAGATAAGTCTGTGACTTTGCCAAAATCTGTATTAGGTCCTGCACCAAAACACTTAACTGTAATGAATATTGAAGTACCTAATGCTAGTATAAGAGAAGTTAAACGCTTTTATAAACCATTACTAAAACCTGAAATATGATTTAATAATACAACGACTAGATAAAAAACTCCACCACCTAGGAAAATAAATGTTTCCCAAAGACAAACTAGACCAAGAAAACATAGAAAACAAAATTATCCGAACATGTATCCCTCAACATGGAAGAATAATTTTCTACCTATAGGTTTCTAGTCACCATTTCAACATCCTAGTCAAATGCAACAAATGCATGAGATGTTTAATGCTAATAAATTTGGACCCATGAGATATTGGGGACCATATGTTTGAGTTTGTCTATGTTATCATTAGATATGCTTGGGAATTGACTTGGAGCCCGATGAATGGATCAAAGATAGTGGATGCACTAATCACATGATGGGAAATCGTAAGCTATTCTCATCATATCAATCATGCAACGGAGGTAATGTCACTTTTGGTAGTAAACTCAAAGGTAATATCATTGGCAAAGGTATTGTAGGACCTTATATTTATCAACTAATATCACGTATGTAATGAAGCTCGTATGGTGACTTGAGAAAAGTGTGATGTTTTAGAGAGAGAAACTAGAGAGATGGAAGAGAGAATTATATTTCATAAAACACACACATTACACACTCAAGCACACCACGGTGTCTTTTATACTTGAAACCTAAAGGCCTCATCGGCTTTCTATGGGCTTGGTGATGGACTTGGTTTACATTGAAATAATAAAGGCTTTTACACATAACCTATGTAATATTAGATTTACCAAATCCATAGCCCATTTAACTAACCTATCTACAACACATTACAAAGTTCTTAATTGAGAATGACCATCACTTTTTCTTTAATGTTAACAATCTCCCCCCTAAGGGGTGGTGTAACACCCCCAATTTCGGATAGCAACAGCGGAAGACTTAATTAGGTGTTACGTAGAGGATCTTTCGTCATAATCATAGAAAACGACTTTAAAAGACGTTTTTAAGTTTATCATTCAAAATATAATCGTTTAAAATACAGAGATGTTTCATAGTTGAACATGTTTATTTAAATTTGAATGATAAAACATTTATTTAAACCACCCGTACAGGGTTTAATGCCCACTCCGCGCCTTGAGTTTCAGCCTTTAGTTTCCTGAGATAACATGCTAAAAGTCAACAAAAGTTAAGTGATGTTCATAGGTTTAAGTTTAACAGTTTGAACACAAGTATAAGTGTTAATTGCATCGAATTACAATTAAACAAGTTTAAAATCAAGTTATTATTGCATTAAGCTCATGACACGCAACGCTTAACGGGCATCAAATATGATGTAAAGTATAAAGGCCCTCGTGATGGGTATTTGCCAATAACCCATAAGTTTTTTCAAATAAAGTGCACCTGGGTGGCTCATCCTAGCAGACCCAAATGGGGATTGTCAGTCCCTAATAGATCTATTCACAATTATTTATGTTCACTCGCAAGTGATTAAGGTTCATGATTGAGGGACTTTCGGCAATAGCTACTTAAGCAATAATAATAACAGTCATAGCATACAAAAAGTTTGTGTTCAGGTTTTGTAGCATGTATCTCCCCACAAAAGATTTAAAGTTTAAGTGTGGGCTATGAACTCACCTTGTAGTACAGTAGTGGCAGTAGTATCGTTATTCAAACGATGAAAGGAAACGGCTTCAACACACGACCTATATAGTATATGGTAAGTTTTAGTGGTTTGATAGTCTAAGTTTGGTTTATCGCGAATCATGACGTTTAAGGTTTTATCGATTTGTTTGCAACATTAAAATGTGCGCGTTTAAATGATCAACGTTATATATAAATTATAATGATATATATAAAAGGATTATAAAGTTATATATAAAAAATATAAAGTTTTATATATATAAAAAGGAATATATATAGAGTTATATATATGGATATATATATATATATATATATATATATATATATATATATATATATAACATTTTTGGATGTGTGCTCGTTCGTCGGAGTGTAATGGTTGACAAAAGGGATCGTCGTTTTATAAACCAAAGTTGGTTGACGATAAGTTAGATTCCACATTAACGATTTCGTTAAGTGATTACGTATATATATATATATATATATATATATATATATATATATATATATATATATATATATATATATATATATATATATTTATAAGTTATAAAACTTACGTATATAGAATTATTAGAAAATGTGACATTAATCGTGGACTAGACATATTTAGTTCGGGTTTTGGGTTTGTAAAATATTACCACAAGTATAAATTAGAAATACCCTTTAGGTTTTTAACAAATTACACTTTTGGCCCTAACGGTATAACATTTGCACCGTTAGTCCTCGGTTAAGTTTTATTTATATTTTAAATCTAAAACTTTTAATATTTACATATTATACCCAAAAGTTCCTAGATTTACAGTTTTCATCACAAGATTATTAAAATGACAGTTTTTACCAAAAGTTTCCAATTTTGACAACTTTAGTCCCTCGGTTAGCAATTCTTTGCAAATCGAGTCCAAAACTTATAAAATCAAAGTTTACAAATTTTATTTCATAAATAAGTTTAAAAATAGCTTTTATAACTTATAGAAATAGCTTAATTTGGTCGACATCTTATTTTGAATCTTATGGGCTTTTAACGGGTTATAAACAAGGCCCGTTATGGGTTTGTGATCCATTGGGTTTAGAGGGGAGTTGGGCTTGGTTACGGGCTGGTTTAAGGGTTATAAACATATATCAAATGAGCTTATACGATTAGCTTATACGATGTGCTCATAATTAGCTTAGTGGGCTTATTAGCCCAAATCGCTAGTATTTAGTTTTTGTGAAAACTGATCCTAGGTCGATTACTATAGGTTTAGCATGGTTCGAGTTAAGTGTTCTAAGTTGAATGAAATACGTGACACGCTAGTTTGGTAGCTTGTCTATTAGGTCGAGTTATAAAATATATGGTTTGTACGTCGAGTTAAGAAGATACGAGACCAAAGCAAATGTGACTTGGCTCATTAGAAAAGAAAAACAGTTTCAAAACCTCCAATTATTCTAAGTGTTTTGTAAATTTTTGAAAATGTCCAACATCACTTTGGAACGTGTGATTTTTAAGGTTAGCATGTTTATATAAGGTTCGAATAAATGTTACTCTCGATAGTTAGCATGATAATTATTTAGAATGTCGAGTAAAACTTAGGTGATGTTAATGTGGTTTACGAAATATCGAGACAAAGTGAATTGGGACATGCAAATGTGAACTAACGTATGAAAATAGAAAAATGAGAAGATGGCTTACTTCACCTCAAAGGTGGGGCGTAATCACTATGACGAGACCAAGTTAGGCCAAGAAGATGGTGTGGTTCGACTCTCGGTACACCAAAGACACAGGGAGGCGTAGAGAATGTCCCTTAACTCGATTCGAATTCCTCCAATTCTTGCCAATGCTAGACGTGGTCAGGGACTGAAAAGACTTAGATTTTTCTTTGCGTTGGATTTATTTGTGAGTGTGACTGCCGAGTGTTTTGAGGTGGATTTTATAGGCGATTCATTGAGTATTATTTTAGATGAAATGATGAGGAATGATGAATGTTGTAAGTGTGTCATTGTATAGTCACAGCTTGAGTATGGGAGCAAGCAAAATGATGGTTTCTTGTGGTATCTCTTGCCGGCGGTAAACATCAAGAAGAAAGGGACAAAGTGAAAACTTCCAAGTGTTGGTTTATTGTTGTGATATGTTCGGTTATTTCATGCACATTTTAGACGTGATTTAAAAAAATAGAGGGTTCGTTTGATAACTTATATACTCAATAAGAGTTCATTCGTATATATTGGTTAGCCAAAATATTTGTTGTGTCGAGTTATGTGTTATACAAGAATCGACTAGGCCAAAAATGTAAAATGTGGGTTGAGTTTATCACACGTCGAGTGGGTTGAGCTTTGACAGATTTAAGGCAGTTTAATGATCGAGTTTGAGTGAGATGTTGGTTTCCCTCGATTCTTAGCTAGGTCGAGTATTGGGTTGTGAAGAATTATTATGTTGTTGTTAAGTTAATTTGCTCGTATAAATGCCAAAGTGTTCGGTAGATAAGCAGCCAAACCAATTGTTTTATATTCACAACTTGGGCTTGATTTGGTTGTTGGGCTCGTTGGTGGGCTAGCGCAAGAAGGGAAAGAAATGAAAATAATAAGGTCCGGTTGTGGTGTTTATAGCTTACCGAAATATTGGGCTAGGCCCAATGGGTTTCACAGTCCACTTGGGTGTTGGGTCGAGGCCCAATATATTTACTGAGTTTTCGTGATAATTTCCGTGAGTTCGGGAATGTATTTGATCACATTCGTTTAATTGTCGAAATGTATAAACGTTAAGTATTAAACGTTAATTGTTTTAAGTAATTCGCGATTTTTAGACTATCAGTGCTCGTGTGTAAGCATCGTTTCTAGGTAATTGGTAATCACAAGTATCGTTGTGATTTAAATAGTGTAGCATAGATAACAAAAAAAAAAATTTGTTACTAGTAGAAAGGGTTATTAATAACGTAATGATTTATTAATCATTTATTAGCATTTACTATTCATAGGGGAAATTACGGGAGGTTACAAGGGGTGGTCCAAAAGATGCTCCACGTAGTTAGGTCTTTTGACTTCTCAGTCTTGAACTTTGTGTGTCGTTATAGAATAGTCATGATTCTTTGTTCCTTCATGCTTTGTGATCTTCAATCATTGTGTTTTGATCTTTTCTTCCTTTGGTCAACATCTTCGTTGATTTGTTGTGTCATCTTCTCCATCATACTCATACTTCTTGATAATACTTTGAACTTCATACTTATGTCTTCCTCACTTGATACTTGGAATTGTTCTTGACTTTCTTGATTAGCTCTTGACTTTGACGTAACTCTTTGTCTTAAACTTGATCTTTTTGTCTTGAACGTTCTTTACTTGAGCTTGTTGAGGATGAACTTCATAAGTATGAGTATGTGGAGGTGAAGATGTTGATGTATATGATGGTAAATGGCATTATCCTTCCAGCACTTATAGGCTTAGACTTTGATAGAATTAATAGCATAGAGTGAAAAACCTCTCTAATCCTTACAAAGGTTGTTCCTGAATTGGATACCCTCAAGAAGGCTTACAGCAGATATACCGAAGTATACCCACAATTCAGGAGAGCCGCTAAAGTATACCGAAGTATCACTCCACAACTGTAGACCATTTAAAACAAGTAACCATCACGATAGATAAGGCAAGATCCGTAGATCTCATATAAGACTCTTACAACTTGTGTTCTCTTTGGCGAACACAAGTGTATGTTTGGGAAAGTGTATCCTAAGAGGTCTTTTAATGAATCTCATGGCTCTAGAATCGATTACGTGCGTTTTGGTTTTAGTCGTCGAAGGCATGGAGCAGAGGGCCTCCTTTTCAATATCAACACATCTCGGAGTGAGAGGTCGATAGATTATGCAAGGTTCTCCGTGAGAAATGAAACAAATATCTTTTATGAGATATCTGAGTGGCTAGGAGGGGTTGTGCAGCGCGTCACTGGGTCCATGACGTCTTGTCTTCAATACCGGTATCATCTTTGAGATAACCGATAGCAGATGTATTGACCCGATTTTCGTCCTAAGTTTTCATGGAGGGCTATTTATTTTCACCCTTTCATAAACTTTTCTTTTTAATTCTTCAACCCATTATTTCTCCTTTCACCACTTTACTCATTTTTTCAATCATACCTAAGGACTTCTAATTCTAATCTACTGGAATTGTCCTTGGGTAGATCCCTCCGGCTCTGGCGGATCATAGGACATAAACCTAACCAAAATCACCTTATAACTCCATGATTATCCTAGGTTCATTGATCACATGCCATAAAACCTTTTGTAAAATTTCTCAAAGTGTTTATAATAATAAAACATATTTTGTTAACACATCGAGAGTTTTGTATTTTCTGAAATACTCCCCCTTCACATGTGCTAATGAGTTGTAAGATAGATTTACACATGTTGGGTAGAGTTTGCACTTTTGAATTGATCGATTTTCAATGAACATGGCCGATTCGAGAAACGCTTACATCACTAGTTAGACTAACTTGAAATTATTAACCGTCCTGGTCAAGTTCAAAGAGAATCTCTCGAGATGGTACACTCTACTCAGACAAGTCCTATCCGAGACACGATTACATCACTAGTTAGACTAGCTTGAAATTATTACCCGTCCAAGACAACTCTTTTTGATTACTGACATTTAAGCTTCGTCAATTCTTTGGTACTTTCTGAGTTGAGCTCTTTTGAGATTCAACAACGATCTTTAATCATTTTTTATCACATTTTAATCACGTCTTCTCCCCCTCAAAAATAGCATGTCGTGATATTTTTGATATCAATTGATTAATAGAAAAGATTTTTGGAGAGATAGACGGATTTGATGTTGCAAGAAATTGGAACGTTTTTGTTTTTATACTCCCCCTTAATGAAAGGCATATTTCATACAGAGATGTTAAAATTAATTAAGAGTTTGGGAGGAGTTATCTTGAGCACTAATTTGAAAGATTTTGAAAAAACTTGAAGAGGTGCTCAAGACTTGCAGTTAGAAAAACGAGTTTTTGTTTGAAATCTTTTCGTTTATTTATACTCGAACTTTTTGAAAATGATTTCATCTTCGAACGTACGAGTCCTGATCTGAAATAATCAGAAGTCATCATTAAAGTTCGGGTTTCGTACTGAAGTATACGAAAGCCATTGTTTAAGAAAATTTTGAGAAAACGACATATTTTAGAAAACATTTTAGTGAACTCTCGCTCAAGCATCTGTACATATCCGTATCATTGTTGAATGACATTTCTAGAAACGTACAGAATATTGATTATACGAGAGGCATGTCGTGAGAAGAATATTTTTGTATTTTTATTTTATTTTATATTGTTTTTGTATTTTTGAAAATTTTCTATTGTTGTATTTTGTTTTTGTTGGTTTTTCAAATTTTGAATTTTGTTTTTCAAAAATATTTACAGCGAAGCTTTTTGAAAGATATTTTTCAAGAAGATTCGAGAAGAAGTTCTAGCTCCTCAGGAGTTAGGCTTCGCATGCCAATTCGTCGAACTAAATCGTCAAACCTATCTTTTGGAAGAGTTTTAGTAAATAGATCGGCGAGTTGGTAATCTGTCTTCACGAAAAATAATTCAACAGTACCCTCTTCTAAGTGTTCTTTGATGAAGTGATAGCGGACTCTAATATGCTTGGTCTTCGAGTGTTGTACTAGATTGCACGAGATGGCTATGACACTTTTCGAATCACAATACAAAGGTATTTTATCGAAAGTAAAGCCATAATCTGTGAGTTGTGTCCTCATCCATAGAACTTGGGCACAACACGCAGATAGAGACATATACTCGGCTTCAGCGGTTGGTAATGCAGTACAATCTTGCTTTCTTGACGACCAACCTACTAGCTTTTCACCCAAAAGTTGTGCTCCACCTGATGTACTTTTTGCTGTAACTTGGCAACCTGCATGATTGGCATCTAAAAATGCTATTACTTTAAACTCGGAATCCTTCGAATACCAAAGTGCCATGTTAATGGTTCTTCGTAGGTACCGAAAGATCTGTTTAACCTCTTGGAGGTGAAGTTCGGTAGGCCTTGCTTGAAACCTTGCTAATAAGCAAACAACAAAATTAATGTCGGGTCGACTAGCAGTAAGGTACATGAGAGAACCAATAAGGTCCTTTCTTGAATGCCCCTTCCTCCATGTTTCAATAAGGTCCTCATTGTTCCCGCTATTCTTAACCCTCTATACATACAATATAAAATAAATTAATAACGAGCTACATATAAACAATATAAAAACTTTTAAAAATCACAAAAATTATAATGATTCTTACACAATCGTTTCTTCCTTGTACGAATGATTGCCTCCCTTGGTGAGTTATTATCTTGTTTTTAGCTCGGTTATCTTCATTTTTGGCACATCTTTCCATCCGTTCCGGTTCGGACCACCAGTCGACCAACATCTCCCATTCCTCTTGGCTTCTACTAAGCCAGTTATAAATTATTTAAATAAATTAAAAATGATTTAATTAATATTAGATAAATTGAAAATGATTTAAATTAATTTTAGATAAATTGAAAATGATTTAAATTAGTTATAAATTATTTAGATAAATTAAAAATGATTTAAATTAGTTATAAATTATTTAAATAAATTAAAAATGATTTAATTAAAATTAAACGGATGACTCGATATAGTATCATGATACATAACATGTTAAACGGATGACTCTATATAGTATCGTGATACATGACATGTTAAAACATAACAATTTCATTCAAATAAAAGTTACACATTGAAACATATAGTAACAATTTCATAAACGGACAAGTCGAGATGATATGGTTATATATAAAATGTTAAACGAATGAGTCGAGATGATATGGTTATATATGAGATGTTAAACGAATGAGTCGAGATGATATGGTTATACATGAGATGTTAAACGAATGAGTCGAGATGATATGGTTATACATGAGATGTTAAACGAATGAGTCGAGATGATATGGTTATACATGAGATGTTAAACGAATGAGTCGAGATGATCGATATGGTTATACATGAGATGTTAAACGAATGAGTCGAGATGATATGGTTATACATGAAATGTTAAACGAATGAATCGTGATGATATGGTTATACATGAGTGATGAAGCGAAAAGTGTACCGCTTTTAGGGGGTCATTTAAGCCCTAAATCGTATTTATTTGATCAAATATTGCCCTAAATCGTTCCTTTTGTCATTTTAGGTACTTTGAAGAAGAAATCTGGAAAAGGAAGAATTTTGGACGTTTTTGGAGCATAAAAGTGAAGAAAACGACAAAGTCTCAAATTCGGCTGGAAAAGTACCTTTGACGGCGTCAGATATTGTTCTAGACGGCGTCATGGCTTGGCAAAAAAGGTGGATATGAAAAATACACATGATAAGCCAAAGAATTTTACAATGGAAAATCTGACGGCGTCACCCTTTGAAGTGATCAAGGTCGTCACGGTTTAAGCTAAAGAGAGACGGCGTCAAGCCCATTTCTGACGGCGTCAACCTGTGATAAGCCAGAGCGGATTTTGGAGCACTAAAGAGGGACGGAGTCAGGAAGGCCATCCGGGAACCCTAGACACGGCGAGGTGACGGCGTCAAGATCTACAACGTGACACCGTCAGTCCCTAAACTCTATATATAGTTTTGCAATTTTTTGTCATTAGTGTGTAACTTTGTGAGGAGAAACCCTAAGACGAATTTCTGCCATTTTTAAGAGTTTTCATAACCTTGGATCTCCCATGTTTAATTGAAGATAGGTTATCATTTAATCAATCAATATGTCTGTGTGTTGTTTGATTATATCTTGTTCTTGTCTTTTAATTAACATGCTAGGCTAGATTTATCTTGTGTTTTCTTAGATCTAATGAAACCTAGCTATTGATTATTGGTTATTAGTGTGTTATTAATTGTATTGGATGATTGTTCATCGATATTAGGCTTAAGAAAACTGGCTAACCTCCTATTCGGTAACTTGCTTGAACGTCTTAAGAAACATGAACCAATGCGTACTAAGGTTATTATGGTTGTATTTAATGCATGAGTGAATTCTAGTGATCCCATGTTAGGAGCTTCCTAGCCGGCTCGACATAGGAGTGAAGTAGGAGCTTGTAGAGTTGGGGAAGTACGTACGCCACCCCACGATTGGTATTAAGGAATACACCCGTCATCCACGCAATTAATACACACTAATCAACCGGTAAAAGATAGTTAGGGAGTAAGGAAATCTAAGTAAACACATTTCTCCCCATATAAGTTACACAACCTTTCATTTTCAGTTATTTTATTTTATTTGCATTTGTAGTTATTTGGGTTAGTTGACTAGCAACTAATTCCGCCCACTCCTTCAAACCTGAGATTTTAATTGCTTTCATAAAATATAAAAATACAAAAAGAATCTTCTCTCACCCTTAGACCTATTAGAGTAGTTTTTCAATCCTAACGACACTATTCCCTATGGAGAACGATCAATCCCCCGTACTTACCACTACACTATACTACATCGGTCAGGTACACTGCCTGGTGGGGTTGTAAGCCTCTTGAGATCCCTCGAGAGGTAAAACCTGTTGTAAGGTCGCAAAACCACGCATCAAGTTTTTGGCGCCGTTGCCGGGGAATAGTTATTGTTTAGGTTGAATTTTTATTTTATTAGGTCTACTCACTAGATTCCTTTCTAGTGAGATTTTTATTTTATTTTTCTAGGATTTCCTTAGTCTATCTTTTTTTCTTCGTTTCTTTGTTCGTAACCATTACCATCCGACATCATGGAAGGTGGTAATATCCTTGATCCCAACAACCCACCACCACAACAACACCCACCTCCTAGAGCCCGTACCTTAGGAGACTACTCTCTTCCTAGCCACTATGGCTATCGAAACACCATTGAGCTCACTCAAGGAGCCAATGTCACACCCTTGCGATCCGACACCATCTGGTTGGTGCAAAGCGGATGCGCATTCCATGGACTTCGTTCCGAAGATCCTAACCAACATCTCAAGGACTTTCTCAAAATTGTTGATTCCATAGACCTTGATGTTGCCACTCGAGAGACGACCCGACTGCGTCTCTTTCAATTCTCTCTGAGGGACCAAGCTAGTCAATGGCTAGAGCGTCTACCCGCAGGATCCATCACCTCTTGGGATGATCTCACCACTCGTTTCCTTGCTCAGTTTTTCCCACCAGGAAGAACTACCAAGCTAAGGAATGATATCTTGATGTTCCAAAAACGTCAAGGCGAAACCCTCTACGAGGCATGGACTCGATTCAAGGACTTACTCCAAAAAGTCCCTCACCATGGCATAGAACTTTGGCTCCAAGTCCAAATCTTCTATGACCATATCAATCTTTCCACGAGGCAAACCATTGACCAATCGGCCGGTGGTAAGCTACGTGATCTAAGTGCGGAACAATCATGGGCTCTCCTAGAAGATCTTGCTCTTTATGACAACGAAAGTTGGAGTGATCCCCGTGATTTGAATAAAACGGTCAAGGCAGTATCTTTGCCTTCGAACAATTCAAGCACTTCCGACCGTAGGATCATAGAACTTGAAGACCAAGTCAAGTTTCTTATGAAATCCTACGAGGCTCCTAAACCTTCAAGCCAAGTGAACAAAATCACTTCTTCGTGCAAATTATGTAGTGGTCCCACGACACTCATGATTGCATGGAACTCCCTAAACAGGCTTTCCAAGAATTCGCATCCTCGCGAATCGATAAGGCGGGAGATAAGTGGCTCACCACTAATTATGGACCCAAGAATTCCGAAGATAGGTATGAGGCATGGAAGAGTAAACCAAATTTTAGTTGGAACCAAACTCGAAGCATATCATTCAATGACTCTCCCCCACTCACCTGGTCTGAACATTATCCTCATCAGCATACGCATAAACAACAAAATCGCGAGGAATCACTGCAAAAATTCATTCTCTCTCAAGAAACACAGCTCTCCAAACTTGAGAATCAATTCAGACAACAGCAAGTTGATATGAACAACAAGGTTGATAACCTGTTAAGGGTTATCAACGATCGCATTGCTGGCAGGTCAACTTGTGAGTTGGCACGAGTTAATGAGATCAAATCTGTCATGGTGACTCACCAAACCCCCCCTCCTGTAAAAATCAAGCACCCTAGTAAACTCTTCAAACACATATCACAAAACGGAAAAGAAACTGGAGATACTCATACCCCTTCGAAACCACTCCACTTCGTGAACACCATTACAACAATACCTGTTCCTAAACCCAATCTAGACCAACAATCAACCGAGAACATGGACAATGAAATGGAGGGTGAAGTTCCCGAAAAGAACCCCGAGGCGCCCGGCGACTATCTGGACTCACCAAAGAACTCGAGTAAAAGAGAGGTGAGTGATGAGGAGGGCTCAGAAGAGAAATCCGAAATGCCTCATGGGCTCCCAGGACTGCTAGACCGCCCCCTGGTGGAGGAACTTGAGAGGGGCACAGCAAAGTTGCCTATGGGGTTTGGAGAGAGAATAGAGGATGGCGCTCCCAGGGTCTTTAAGATATCTTGCACCACTAGGAAAAAGTTTATAAAAGATGCCTACATAAACCCCAACTCTTCTATGAATGCAATATCCCTTTCTCTATATAACGAAGCCTTCACCGAACAGATCAAATATGAAGGGTCTAATATCATCGGGGTAATAAGAAGGGTACCAATTGTGATAGAAAAGTTCCTCTTTCATATCGAGCTAACTGTAATTAATAACATGAACTCTATCATCAGCCCATCCTTAACTAGCCTTGTTCTAGGCAAACCATTCATAAAAGCAACGGGAGTGATACTCAATGAGGATGATAGTAGTGCATCATTTACCGATGGTGTCAGGAAAGTGATTTTTCGGGATGGCAGTGA
Source organism: Artemisia tridentata subsp. tridentata (assembly GCA_021014915.2). Classification (NCBI taxonomy): domain Eukaryota; kingdom Viridiplantae; phylum Streptophyta; class Magnoliopsida; order Asterales; family Asteraceae; genus Artemisia; species Artemisia tridentata. The sequence goes on from CP139501.1 coordinate 33,820,143, forward strand.
AGAAGTGTATGAGTATCAACCATCAGCAATTTGAAACACATGGGGGCTACTCGGTAGAAGGCCTGGCCGAATTAAGCAACGTGATCCGAATAATCTCAAAATACCTTGCATGATTGGTCACAAGCATTTTTATAATGTTTACATTGACACATGTTTACCCAAAAATGTGATGTCCTTGTTTCATTATAACAAGATTTGCAGATGGGGAATGATTCATAAAGGGAAGGATGACATTGGCATAGATGATGATGTACAGGTGTTTGTAGGAAATATGACATTCACTATGAGCTTCGCAATCGTCGATAACATCGAAAAGTACATCGATCCCAGGTTATCACAAGTTATTTTTGGGGCCCCTTTTTGCAAGGCCACAAGCTTGGTTGTGGACGAGCTCAATGGGATCATGACTTTCACCGATGGGATTAGGGAAATCTCATACCAAACGCCTTACAAGATGAGAGAATTCAAGGAGGTTGATTATGGAGGGCTCGATAGGTTAAGTTCCCAACTCGTGTTATGTGATGATGATGTGAGAAGGGGATGTAAGGACACTTTTGACCTGTCAAGTGGATTCTTTAAGCATGATAAGGAGCTTAGTTCTAAATACCAAAACAATCCTTTTGATCTCGAGGACCCGAAATACCTTTACTATGAAAGTGATTCTGATAGAGAATCAAAGGAGAATGGCCTAGGAACCGTGACCAATGATGGAGTCACGTAATGTACGTGACTTTGAGTCTAGCTACAAGACTCGTTAATAAAGAAAAGCGCTTCTTGGGAGGCAACCCAAGCTTTATTTGCTTTGTGTGTTTATTTATTTGTTTGTTTGATTTTATTTGTTTCCGTATGTGTGTTTAATTTTTATTATTATTGATTCATGCTCAAAAACTAAATTGTGAAAATGCTTTATCTTGTTTTTAACTTCGTCTTAACTACATATAAAGGTATTTTGCAAAAGTTAAGTGTAAGGGAAATCCAAATCGGTTTATTAGAACAAATGAACATGAATCGTAATAATAATAAATTAACATACATATTAGTAATTGTTTGAGTCAAATGCTTGTATCGAGTCATAATGATATTTTGCAGGATTTCCAGGAAGTAAGGTATAGGTTTTTCCAAAAATTTTCCGGAAACTTAACATGAGAATTCTGTCAGATCATTTCTGACGGCGTCAGGATTTACAACCTGACGGCGTCAGGTGTTAATTTTCTGAAATTTTTGAAAGTTTTGTTTTCATAAAAAGTTTTTATTAAATCTCTAACTTATAATCTCCAGGAATCTGCAAAATTATCATTCCACAAGCATTATATCCATATATAGAATTTATCCCGCCGATGTTATGCAGGTTTTCGTGTTTGTTTTCTCAGGTTTAACAGGTTATTTTGGACAAGGAGATGTATGTGGAATCAAGCTTATGGCGATGCATTAGTCTTTGAGCCTCTACTTTCTCTTGGAAGAAGATCTAACCATGTTACCTCTTTATCCACCGAACGAATCAGAGGAGTATTTGATTTCATTCGTTTTCCTTATTCCTTTTACATTTTGTTATTTGAACATTGGGGACAATGTTCATCTTAAGTGTAAGGGGGGGGGGGGGTAAAAATACGATACTTTAGAGAATGCTATTACGCTTGATTTTTTGTTTGTTTAATGGTAGATGTGTAATAAAACTGAGATAAATACCTGTTAGGGCAATTTTAGTGCCAAATTTAAAATTTTTTACGACATATAGGAGTGAAACTTTGGTCTTAATGAGCGTCTCACGGATAGGAGTTATATGACTAGCACAAAACCGTACCACTAAAAAAATTTTCCACCCCCAAATATGTGAGGTTCGCCCCTAGAATTGGTAGGAAAAGCATTTATGATATGATGTGTGTACCGGTAGCACTTAGATTCTAGAACTTGCGTTAGGACCATTCCGAGGCCACAAGTGAGACTACATTCATGTAGTTAGATTTACTACATGATAAGAGGCATTAGGATTAACCCATTGTTTTACACCTGTGTTTTTATTATAATTACGTTGGCTACATTGGTCAAGTAATTCTCCCACACCCTTTGCGTTGTACTCATTTTTAGTACACGATACCCCTAGTACACCCCTCAGAGCCTATCTTTTCGTTTCTAACTTTAAGCATTTTAATTAAAGTAAGAATTTGTTTACACCCCACTTAAATGTACACCCAAATCGCCTTAGCCTACCTTGTATGCACTCATTTTTAGTGCATTATTGTGACAACATTTGTTTAAACCCAAGTTAATTATCTAATTGATTACATGGTTGCTAAGTCGAGTCATATCCTTGCACATATTGTTTTGGGACGATTGGGACTCATGGGTAAAGTACTAGTGTAATGAAGTAATGGGGAAGAACAACATTATTACCCCCATATGTGCTAAATATTTTAAAAAGTACTCCAAGTGTTTCGATTATCTTAATTCGAGTCATTAGAATAGTTAATTGTAAAGTTATGTAAAAGTTCAAGTGTAAGGGGATGCAACGCCCCTATGATGTATTATTTTGGATGGTAGGGCAAGAATGTATGAAAAAAAAAAAAAAAAAAAAAAAAAATCAAGAAAAATACAAAAAAATGAGAAAAAGAAAAGTAGAAAAAAAACATACGGACTACCATCCCGTTTCATTTTATGTTTATTTTATGTTTTTGTTATTTTTTTTTAGCTTAAGTCGAGTCTAGTCTTGGCTTAGCAACGCCATATTGTACATGTAATTAATCAAGATCTTTAACTCGCCACCAGTAAAATATCCCTTATCCAACAAAACCGTGTTTATCATATCCCTACACCTCACGTTATAACCCATGTAAAAGCCCTCTTTGATAGTTTATCTTAGGTGCTTACGCCTAGTGGAGAAGGTTTTTGATCCTTTCCCAAGCCTATGGTAATCTATTTGCTATGACAGGTAGTGAGAGATATTATCCGTTTTCATTTATGAGATTTATTTTGATGACACCTGAGAGATGTGAGTATCTAAACACTACTTGTGAGGTGCTAGTTTGTAATCTCCGTGCTTATTATGATTAAAGTGGAACGACTATTTGTTGTAATTACTTTTATATTAGCATTAAATGACCCCTAACTTGTATTTTGATTAGAATAAAAGCGCATTTGCTTGAGGACAAGCAAATCTCAAGTGTAAGGGTATTTGATGAAGCGAAAAGTGTACCGCTTTTAGGGGGTCATTTAAGCCCTAAATCGTATTTATTTGATCAAATATTGCCCTAAATCGTTCCTTTTGTCATTTTAGGTACTTTGAAGAAGAAATCTGGAAAAGGAAGCATTTTGGACGTTTTTGGAGCATAAAATGAAGAAAACGACAAAGTCTCAAATTCGGCTGGAAAAGTACCTTTGACGGCGTCAGATATTGTTCTAGACGGCGTCATGGCTTGGCAAAAAAGGTGGATATGAAAAATACACATGATAAGCCAGAGAATTTTACAATGGAAAATCTGACGGCGTCACCCTTTGAAGTGATCAAGGTCGTCACGGTTTAAGCTAAAGAGAGACGGCGTCAAGCCCATTTCTGACGGCGTCAACCTGTGATAAGCCAGAGCGGATTTTGGAGCACTAAAGAGGGACGGCGTCCGGAAGGCCATCCGGGAACCCTAGACACGGCGAGGTGACGGCGTCAAGATCTACAACGTGACGCCGTCAGCCCCTAAACTCTATATATAGTTTTGCAATTTTTTGTCATTAGTGTGTAACTTTGTGAGGAGAAACCCTAAGACGAATTTCTGCCATTTTTAAGGGTTTTCATACCCTTGGATCTCCCATGTTTAATTGAAGATAAGTTATCATTTAATCAATCAATATGTCTATGTGTTGTTTGATTATATCTTGTTCTTGTCTTTTAATTAACATGCTAGGCTAGATTTATCTTGTGTTTGCTTAGATCTAATGAAACCTAGCTATTGATTTTTGGTTATTAGTGTGTTATTAATTGTATTGGATGATTGTTCATCGATATTAGGCTTAAGAAAACTGGCTAACCTCCTATTCGGTAACTTGCTTGAACGTCTTAAGAAACATGAACCAATGCGTACTAAGGTTATTATGGTTGTATTTAATGCATGAGCGAATTCTAGTGATCCCATGTTAGGAGCTTCCTAGCCGGCTCGACATAGGAGTGAAGTAGGAGCTTGTAGAGTTGGGGAAGTACGTACGCCACCCCACGATTGGTATTAAGGAATACACCCGTCATCCACGCAATTAATACACACTAATCAACCGGTAAAAGATAGTTAGGGAGTAAGGAAATCTAAGTAAACACATTTCTCCCCATATAAGTTACACAACCTTTCATTTTCAGTTATTTTATTTTATTTGCATTTGTAGTAATTTGGGTTAGTTGACTAGCAACTAATTCCGCCCACTCCTTCAAACCCGATATTTTAATTGCTTTAATAAAATATAAAAATACAAAAAGAATCTTCTCTCACCCTTAGACCTATTAGAGTAGTTTTTCAATCCTAACGACACTATTCCCTGTGGAGAACGATCAATCCCCCGTACTTACCACTACACTATACTACATCGGTCAGGTACACTGCCTGGTGGGGTTGTAAGCCTCTTGAGATCCCTCGAGAGGTAAAACCTGTTGTAAGGTCGCAAAACCACACATCAATGAGATGTTAAACGAATGAGTCGAGATGATCGATATGGTTGTACTTGACATGTTAAACGAATGAGTCGAGATGATATGGTTATACATGAGGTGTTAAACGAATGAGTCGAGATGATATGGTTATACACGAGATGTTAAACGGAGTCAAGATCATATGGTTATACACGAGATGTTAAACGAATGAGTCGAGATGATATGGTTATACATGAAATGTTAAACGAATGATCGTCGAGTTGATATGGTTATACATGAGATGTTAAACGAATGAGTCGAGATGATCGATATGGTTATACATGAGATGTTAAACGAATGAGTCGAGATGATATGGTTATACATGAAATGTTAGACGAATGAGTCGAGATGATATGGTTATACTTTAGATGATAAACGAACGAGTCGAGACGATCGATGTAACACCCCCTAATTTATGATATAACAGCGGAAGACTAATCGGGGTATTACGGGGAGGATCTTTTGCATAATAATAGAAAACGGCTCAAAAGAGGCATTTTAAAAGTACTTGTTATTCAAATCACAGTTGAAGTACAAAATGTGAAAATATCAGAGTTTAAACATCCCATAAAAGGGTGTAGTAGTTTGAAAGTGAATGACATGACTTAGTTTTACACCACGTTTAAAACCCTGAGTTTATTGTCCGCTCTGTTCCTTGTTTGCTCCGCTAATTACCTGAGAAAAACATGCTAAAAAGTCAACAAAATTGTTGAGTGAGTTCATAGAGTTTGTAATAATAATGAGTTTGAGAACACAAGTAGTGATTGCCTGAGTATTACAATCATGTTTAAAATAATAATATTGCAGTTGTGTATATTGCCCTAAGTCTCATGACACGCAAACGTTAACAGTGTTGGTAACAGGTGTGGGGCCCTCGAGTAATAGGTGATTTTGCCATATTCCTATTTCTTTCAAATATAGTGCATTGCGACTAATCCGGCTAGTAACTAAGACTATCATTCCGCCATTAGTGGAATAGGCAGTCAGCCTCCAATAGATCTATTCACTATATTCGCGTTCACTCGCAAGTGATTAATGGTTCATGATGTGAGGGGCTTTTGGCAATAGCATAACTTAGGCAATATAAATCTGGTGAAGCATACAAAAATACTTGAAAATACTTGTGTGTTTAGTTTGTAGCATGTATCTCCCCTATAGAGTGTAAACTTGTTAAATAAGTAAAAGTGGGGCTATGAATCACCTTGTGTGTAACTGGAAAGGTAGTAATGTGAAATCAAGTGAAATTACGGACACGGCTCCAACACAGGACCTGTATAATAGTTAAGTCTGAGAATTTGGTATTTGTGACTTAATGATTGTACAATAAATTGCACGACCAGGCCTTCGATGATGATCAAATGATATATGGGGTGTTGAGGTTGCGCCAAGCTTGTTCTTAACCTGAAATAAGAAATACTAAGACACTACGTTAAGTGATTGCGCAGGGGTTGGACCTCGAAGGGCTTAGGGCTTCGATTGGCGGCTTCCCAACTGGTAACCACTTCATAGATGAATGGTTTTACGCCAATGAAATGTTTTAGGAGATTGACCTGGGCCTTCGAAGAGAAGGCTTCGTACAAGCTCGAAGGGGTGTCCTTCGACCTGTTCGGAGGGTACATCATCACTTAATATAATCATTGAATGTGAAAACGAGTAACGGATAACGAATTGGTGTGTGATATGAGTGTGATATGCTAAAAATGCTTAAAATTCAAAAATAATATTATACATAATTTTATCATGTTTTCATGACATTGATTCCATAAATATCGTTCCCTCGAAAGGTGTGAGAACGAAACGTTAATTTAATCATTAGAATTCGTTATATATAAACGTAACGGAATTAAATATGGTACAAAATGTAAAAATGCATACGAATGAGTGGGAAAATGTAAATTATGCAATAGAAATAAATATGGAATAAAGTTACAGTTTGGTCCTTGTACTTTTACCAATTTTACATTTTCTACCCTAACGGTGTTAACTTTGCACCGTTAGTCCTTGGTTTTATATATGTTACATTTTTAGTCCAATAACTTCCCAAAATGACATAATAACTTCTTGTTTACTGTTTTTACCATTTATACCCTCAGGTTAATAATTTAACAGTTTTACCACATATTTATACGTACTTGACATATTTAACCCAAATAGTAAAATCCTTTGCAAAATAAGTCCAAAATTTATAAAAAGAGTTGGAAAACATTTTCGAGAGTTTTACAAGCTTATTAAAGCTTATTCAAGTGTGTTTCAACTGCTTATTACTCGAATTGCTTATTTTTAAGGTAATGGGCTTTAACGAGTCATATTTAAAGCCCATTAGTGACTTTTGATCCGAGGTGATTTGGGACAAAATGGGCCTATCTTGGGCTTGTTTAATGAGCCTGAAAAACGTTGCAAAAGAGTCTTAAGCCATAGCTTATAGAATAAGCTGAATATGTGCTTATTGGGCTTTTCAGCCTATTCGGATTATAAAAAGGGTTTTGAGGTCAGTCCGTATATCTTTTACTTTTCAATTTTTAGAGAGCTTATGAGGGGGAACTTAAAACACGAATTTGGTCAATGAGCTTATGAAGAAACGGTTCAAGCAATAAAAACGATGGGTCGCGTATTTCATTTTAATTTAACATGGTCATTTCTTATTGATGTTAACATGGTTCGAATAAATATTGAAATGACATTTATGATGCTATATGATCCGATAGTGATAAAAATGCATGCGATAAGTAAATAAACGAAATTGTAAGTGTCAAGTATAGATAAAACTCATGTTCTTAGCCATCCTTTGAGGAGGTCATGGATTATATACGTACAAAATAAATAAATAAAACCGTGAAAATGAAATAAAATGAGATACATTTGAAATAAATAAGAGAACAATGCATGGAGTGTATATAATCGAATATAAAGTATTGAGAAGAGCTTATGATGACTTACTACACCTTTAAGGTGGAGTTCAACGTTCGAAAGAAGTCAAGAACAAGGAAATATGGTTGAAGCTTGTGAGAATTAACACCAACACGTTTCGAATGAGGCTACACAACTTAGATTTAACTCGAACTAGTGAAAGAAAACTTCTGGCCTTCTTGGAGTCTCGGCAAAGTGAGGAGAAATACTTAGGAGAATTGAGAGGAGCTTGTGAGTGTGAAAGGGATTTATGGTAAATGTAGTTTGCATGTATTTATAACCTAAAATACTAGTATAATACTCAACAAGTTGGTGATTAGACCCTTGGCAGTAGATAAGAGAATCTACTCGAGTACTTAGGAAAACTTAGGAGGGGGTTTTGGTATTTGGACATAGATATGTGTCGAGTAGAATAATATGTGCATATACAAGTCGCGTACAACATTTTGAAATGATCCTAACGTGTAACATTGGGGGGGAAATAAGAGAAATGAATCCTTGTACTATATATTTGATCCCAAAAAGTCAAATAAGCTAGGTGAAAAGCAATTTAGATCGAATTGGATTAAAAGTAAAAATATGGTGTGAGTTGTTATATGTCGCGATGGCGTTTCACTTTGGCTCTCGTTTGGTGTCCAAACATTCGAATGGGAAAATGAGATTTGGCACACTCATTCTTTGCTTGGGGAGGGTTCGAGTGATGTAAAATGGTGCATAACATGTGTGTCAAAATTTAGAGAAAACGAGCCGAAGCTAGGGGTGTTTAATCGAGTGGTATATAAGTTTAATAAAACTTAGTTTTGTTAGGTTGGGCCTTGGAATAGTAACAGGCCAATGTGTTGGGCCTAGATATAGTGTTGGTGATCCATTTGATATATATTGAGTGTGTTTGATTATTTGTGGTCCATGTGTGAGCTCGTTCCAATAGGTTTGTAATATAATAACAAAATTTTAAATTTAGACCATAAAAATGGTTAACTGAACTGTATTAGAATTTAATACTTGATTTGCAATGTACAAATTACTATGGAATTTTACAGAATGCTACAGTACCTACTAGTCAAACAGAATTCCATCCCGAAATTAAATCTAAAACGGGTGTTAGGGGTGTCTATGGGAATAAATGGGGGTATTTCTTGCGAATTTGATCTTCACGTTCCCATGTGTACTCTGGTCCTCGTTGGGAGTTCCATCGAACTTTGATAATGGGAATACGGCTTTGCTTGAGTTGTTTTACCTCCCTATCCATTATTTATACAGGTTCTTCCGTGAACACGAGTTTGTCGTCAAGTCTGAGTTCTTTCAGTGGAATGACGAGAGTTTCATCTGATAAACATTTCTTGAGTTGTGAAACATGAAATGTGGGGTGTACTCTACTGAGTTCTTCTGGGAGTTCGAGTTTGTAAGCAATTGGACCAATCCTTTCAAGGATTTTGAATGGTCCAATGTACCTGAGGTTCAACTTTTTATGCTTCCCGAAGCTTATCATTCCCTTCCACGGGGAAACTTTCAACATGACTCTGTCACCGACTTGAAATTCCATAGGTTTTCGTCTTACATCAGCATAACTCTTTTGTCTGTCACGAGCAGCTTGCAGACGTTGTCTGATCTTAAAAATCTTTTCTGTCGTGTCATGTATCAGTTATGGTCCAGTGAGTTGTATGTCACCAACTTCTGTCCAACAAACAGGTGATCTGCACTTTCTACCATAAACTTCAAATGGTGCCACCTTGATGCTGGCATGATAACTATTGTTGTAAAAAAATTTCAGCTAATTGCAAGTGTTTATCCCAACCTTTTTCGAAGTCTATAACACAATCTCGGAGCATGTCTTCCAAGGTTTAGATCATTCTTTCACTCTGACCATCAGTCTGAGGGTGATAAGCAGTACTCATATCAAGTCGTGTACCGAGAGCTTTTTGTAGAGTTTGCCAAAATCTTGAAGTAAATCGGCTATCTCTATCTGAAATGATGGAGATTGGGACTCCATGTCGAGTCACTATTTCCTTGAGATATAACTGAGCGAGGGTGGTCATCTCGTCAGTTTTCTTGATTGGTAGGAAATGTGCGGATTTGGTAAGACGATCAATGATGACCCAGATGGTGTCTAATCCAGTTGACGTCTTTGGTAGTTTCGTGATGAAATCCATAGTGATTCTTTCCCATTTCCAGACTGGTAGTTCAGGTTGCACAAGCAATCCTGATGGTTTTTGACTTTTCGCCTTGACCCTTGAACAAGTCAAACATTTACCAACATACTCAGCGATGTCAGCTTTCATGTTGGGCCACCAGTAGATCTTCTTGAGACCCTGATACATTTTATCGGAACCTGGGTGTATAGAGTATTTAGATTTATGAGATTCATGCATGATGATATCTCGAATACCTCTGTAGAGTGGGACCCAATATCTTTCTTTGAAATACAACATACCGTCTGATCTTTTCACGAAACCATTTTCATTTTCGGGCATGCCTTAAATTTTCTCATGGGGTATGTTTTCTTCTTCGAGAGCTCTTGACTGGGCCTTGAGAATTTGTGATGGGAGTGGTGAATGAATGGTCATTCCCAGAGATCGGACTCTGAGAGGTTTGATTCTTTCTTTTCTGCTCAGGGCATCAGCCACAACATTCGCTTTACCGGGGTGGTAGCGAATTTTGCAATCATAATCGTTGAGCAGTTCTAACCATCGACTCTATCTCATGTTCAGCTCCTTTTGATCTAGGATGTGCTGAAGACTCTTGTGATCGGTGAAAACAGTACACTTAGTACCGTATAAGTAATGTCTCCAAATCTTAAGAGCAAAGACCACTGCTCCTAATTCCAGATCATGAGTGGTATAGTTTTCCTCGTTTTTCTTTAGCTGTCTTGAAGCATAAGCTATCACTTTGTTTCTTTGCATTAGCACTGCACCTAAACCATGATGTGATGCATCACAGTATACCACGAAGTCTTCACTTCCTTCAGGTAGTGCTAGGATGGGGGCTTCACAAAATTTTTGTTTTAGGAGTTGAAAGGCTGACTCTTGTTTGTCTTCCCAGATATACTTCTTGTTTTTTTGGATTAATTCGGTTAAAGGCTTTGCAATCTTTGAAAAGTCTTCTATGAATCTCTGATAGTAACCAGCGAGACCTAGAAATTGACGAATTTTGGTTGGGGTGGTAGGAGATGTCCAACCTTTAACCGTCTCAATCTTTGCAGGATCTACGTGGATACCTTGGCTGTTGATGATATGGCCAAGAAATTGTACCGTGGAAATCCAAAAATCACATTTGGAGAATTTTACGTACAACTTTTCACTTTTGAGCAACTCCAAAATGGTTCTCAAGTGTTCAGCATGTTCTTCTTTGCTGCGTGAGTAGATTAAGATGTCATCGATGAACACTATCACGAATTTATCCAAGTATGGTTTGCATACTCAGTTCATTAAATCCATGAACACTGCGGGTGCGTTTGTGAGACCAAATGGCATTACTTGAAATTCATAATGACCATAACGTGTTCGGAAGGCTGTTTTTGGAATATCTTCTTCTCTGACTCGTAGCTGATGATAACCAGATCTCAAATCGATTTTTGAGTAGACACTCGATCCTTGCAACTGGTCGAATAAATCGTCAATCCGGGGTAACGGATATCGATTCTTTACGGTGAGTTTGTTGAGTTCCTTGTAATCAATACACATTCGGAAAGTCCGTCTTTTTTTTGACAAATAAGACTGGTGCTCCCCAAGGTGATGAACTAGGTCGGATAAAACCTTTATCTAACTGTTCTTTCAACTGCTCAGATAGTTCTTTCATTTCTGAAGTGCTAATCGATAAGGTGCTTTAGCAACTGGTGCTGCTCCAGGCACTAAATTGATTTGAAATTCTACTTGCCGAACTGGTGGAATACCAGGCAAGTCTTCTGGGAATACTTCAGAAAAGTCCTTGACAATAGGTACTTCTTCGAGTTGTTTTTCCTTCGTTTCGGTTTTCGTCACTTGAATCAGAAATACATGACATCCTTTGTCCATGTACTTAATAGTTTTGGCATATGAGATGATGTTGAGCCGGGTTCTGCTGTGATCGTCGCGAACGATAAGAGTTTCGCCATCTAGTGGGATTTGGACGACCTTTTCGTCACAAATGATTCGGGCGTGGTTCTTGGATAACCAATCCATGCCAATAACGAAATCAAAGCTACCCAGTTGGATAGGCATAAGGTCAATGGGGAATGGTTTGTTCAGAAGTATTAGGGTGTAACCTTTGATCATGGTGTTGGTACTTATGAGATTTCCGTTAGCTACTTTGATTTCATATGTAGTGTCTAGTTTTACGGGAGTAATATTAAGCCATGAAGCAAATGAGGTAGACACAAAGCTGTTATCAGCTCCAGAATCAAATAATATTTTAGCATTATGTTGGTTCAGTAAGAAAGTACCCGTGACGACGCCGGGTTCCTGTGGTGCGTTCCTGTCACCAAGCACATATGCTCTCCCACGAGCAACGTTGTTCGGGTTCTTTGGGCAGTGGTTCTTGTAGTTTCCTTTTTCTCCACAACCGTGTCACACTACTGTTATGGGCTGTGTGTTCGCGCCCGTGGCTCTTCAGTCAGAGGTTTTGTGACCCACTATTCAGCAATTGCCGCAAACTGCACTACAAGGTCCAGTGTGATGGAGTTTACATCGGTTACACTGGGTTGGTTTCCTTCATAAGTTTTCTCTCCTGTGGGCGCAGCAACATAAGCTCTAGCAGCTTCTTGTCTGCGGTTCTGTTGGTGGTGGTGGTTGTTGCGGGTCTGTTGGTAGTTGTGGTTGCGGTTGTTGTTATTGTTATTGTTGTTGTTGTTGCGGTTGGGGTTCCTGTTGTTATTATTGTTGTTGTTGGCGTAGTTGTTGTTGGTGTTGGGGTTTCTGTTGTTGTTGTTGTGGTTGTTGTGGGTGGTAGTCCCACGATTATCGAGACTGCGTTTATGATCATTGTGTGCGGAGGTAGAACTCCGTATGATTTCTCGTTCTAATAACCGTTGGGCTATTCCGATAGCTTCTTCAAGAGTGGTTGGTTTCGACGAGGTGACGTTCCCCTCGATGCTTTGGGGCAGTCCCTCTACATACTTTTCCAGTGCTCTTTCAACTGTTGGCACCATAGTAAGGCACAGTACTGACAGTTCCTGGAATCTTCGGTTATAAGTTTTCAAATCGTTCCCCCTCACAATTAACCGGTGGAATTCCTCCTTCAGTTTTCTAATTTCCGTTCGAGGACAGTATTTCTTTAACATTTTGGTTTTTAGTTCAATCCAGGACATCCGATAGGCCTCTTCCATACCCATGGTTTGGGCGGTTGAGTTCCACCAAGATGTGGCATCCTCTAAAAATGTTCTAGTAGCAAAGGTAACTTTGCTAATATCGGGGCAGTTGCACCGCATGAACACTGTTTCGGAGCGTTCGAACCACTGAGCGAGTTCAGTGACTCCCTCGGATCCTCTGAAATAAGTTGGCTGGCAACCTATGAAATCTTTGTATGTGCATTTGCGAGACGCTGATGCCTCGCTTTCAGCGATGGATCGGTTGTTGTTGCTCGAGCGGGCTACATTAGCCGCTTGAGTCTCTAGAGCTGCTGTAACACTATCAGCTACCAACTTTTGGATAGCTTCAGGAGTCATAACTGTTGCGGGAGTGGCAGTTTCTTGGTTTCTTGTGCGAGCCATTTTCTATTAATACCACAAGAAAATACAGATTTAGAACTCACATAGTGATCATGTTAGAATACATTAAGTAATAGGGAATTTGTATGTAAGTCACAATGTGAAATCATAACATAAGATCACGACAAGTTTGGTTAAATGATTAACTCTGGGTGTGAGATTGCTAAGGAAAGAAGTGATTCATTATCTACAAAAGCAACTTTCTCTACATTCATCAAGTTTTTTTTGAAATTTTCCTGGTTATGTGTTTGTAATTACAATTCCATTTGTATCATTCAGAGAACGATAACACTCACAAGTAACATCACGACATGTCTGACACAATCACAATGAACATCCACAGTAGCATAAATCAACATCAGTATATAGTAAACCATAACCAACAACATATATTAATAACTTGAATCAATTGTTTACATAACAGAATGATTACAAGGTCCTTTATTAATGCCACATGCGGCAGGCTAAGATGCCTCAAAACTATACAGATGTAATCTACGTCTAACTGCTAGAAGACTCGTCCATGGGCCCGGTGAGCTGTGATATCTGATCCAGGAGCCTCTGAATGTCGGTCTGATGTTGAACCTTCATGTCCTTCACAAGGTTCTCTAGTGTGTCAGCTCTGTGGCATGCATCCAAAGCTTTCACAATGTGTCTCTGACCCTCCCATAGTGAGGCTGTGATGTGAGTACGGGTCTCGGACATCTCTGACTGTATCCTGGTCAGACCGTCCTCGAGATCTATCCTACTGGATATGAGACTCTGTATGGTGTCGTTGACCATCTCGGGGCGGTCCAACGGTGTCCCGTCAACTATACTCAGAAGAGTATCTATCTGTCTCTCATGACGCTCCAGACGCGTCATGATGGAGGATGGTGTAGGGGTGCGGGCTACTGCTGCCGGTGAGCTCTCCCCAGTCTCGAAGGCTCGAGCTGGTAGAGTGAAACCGGGTGGAAATGGTAGTAATGGTGAGGGTGGATGGCTGGGACCGGCTGTACGAGCCCGACTCGAAGAGGGTAAGTCCTCCTCTGGAGTCGGCTCCCGTTGGTGAGGTGTAAATGGGTATGTCTGGGTGAGTTGGTTAAATAAGTGGTCAGGTCTAAGTGGAGGTGATGATAATCGTAATGGTGGTAATGCGTATTGATACTCGGGTGATGCTGGGGGTGTCATCCCGATCATATCTAGGGGTGATGTAGGTGAATATGGTGGAAATGATGGTATAATCGGCACAACGGGTAGTCGTTCCGCTACACGAAGTGTATGAATCCTAGTGCGACCATTGGGGTGGCTCCGAAAAGGTATCATAAAGGGTTCGGGCTCATTTGGTTCTAAAATCCTGACTTGCCTGCGCCGGGCTATCGGGGGTGGTGGAGTAGGTAGAGGTGTATCCGACTCTTCTGCAGGCAACCGTTGTTGCATCTGCATGTATTGGTCGTCAGTAAGGGGGGTGTAGGTGGGAGAAACCGGATGGTTCTCCGGGTGTGGTGGTGGAACATGTGCTCGTAGAGCTAAAACATATGGGTCTTCTGTCAATGGGGAGGTGATGGATGATAGGGTGTCCTCGGATTCTACATCCGATGATGAGGTACTCAGGTGGGAGATTGTAGACATGGTACTGTAATAATCCATAAATAGTAATTGTAAGCAATCAATATAATCAAGTGTGTGAAAATCATGGTGAAATAATCAGGTTTGTGTAAATCAAGGTGAAATAATCAGGTGTGTGAGAATCAACATAAATTATCAGGTGTGTGAGAGTAAATATCAGGTGTGTGAAATCAATATAAGATAATCAGGTGCGTGAAGATTAGTGTAAAATAATCTTAAAAGGTAATGTATTAAGCACGGTGTTATGCAGGCACGGAGGGAGTAAAGTGGTATGGTGTAAAAGTCATTCATTTAGAAAAGCGTAATTATAGTTCAATGTTTGAAAACATTTGGTTCTCTATAATTATGTCTCTTATGCCAATCTGTAACACCCTCTAATTTATGATATAACAGCGGAAGACTAATCAGGGTATTACGGGGAGGATCTTTTGCATAATAATAGAAAACGGCTCAAAAGAGGCGTTTTAAAAGTACTTGTTATTCAAATCAAAGTTGAAGTACAAAATGTGAAAATATCAGAGTTTAAACATCCCATAAAAGGGTGTAGTAGTTTAAAAGTGAATGACATGACTTAGTTTTACACCACATTTAAAACCCTGAGTTTATTGCCCGCTCCGTGCCTTGTTAGCTCCGCTAATTACCTGAGATAAACATGCTAAAAAGTCAACAAAATTGTTGAGTGAGATCATAGAGTTTGTAATAATAATGAGCTTGAGAACACAAGTAGTGATTGCCTGAGTATTACAATCATGTTTAAAATAATAATATTGCAGTTATATATATTGCCCTAAGTCTCATGACACGCAAACATTAACAGTGTTGGTAACAGGTGTGGGGCCATCAAGTAATAGGTGATTTTGCCATTTTTCCTATTTCTTTCATATATAGTGCATTGCGACTAATCCGGCTAGTAACTAAGACTATCATTCCGGCAATAGTGGAATAGGCAGTCAGCCTCCAATAGATCTATTCACTATATTCGCGTTCACTCGCAAGTGATTAATGGTTCATGATGTGAGGGGCTTTTGGAAATAGCATAACTTAGGCAATATAAATCTGGTGAAGCATACAAAAATACTTGAAAATACTTGTGTGTTTAGTTTGTAGCATGTATCTCCCCTATAGAGTGTAACTGGCAAGGTGGTAATGTGAAATCAAGTGAAATTACGGACACGGCTCCAACACAGGACCTTGATAATAGTTAAGTCTGAGAATTTGGTATTTGTGACTTAATATGATCATTGAGTGTGAAAACGAGTAACGGATAACGAATTGGTTTGTGATATGAGTGTGATATGCTTAAAATGCTTAAAGTTCAAAAATAATATTATACATAATATTATCATGTTTTTATGACATTGATTCCAGAAATATCGTTCCCTCGAAAGGTGTGTGAACGAAACGTTAATTTAATCGTCAGAATTTGTTATATATAAACGTAACGGAATTAAATATGGTACAAAATGTAAAAATGCATAAGAATGAGTGGGAAAATGTAAATTATGCAATAGAAATAAATATGGAATAAAGTTACAGTTTGGTCCTTGTACTTTTACCAATTTTACATTTTCTACCCTAACGGTGTTAACTTTGCACCGTTAGTCCTTGGTTTTATTTATGTTACATTTTTAGTCCAATAACTTCCCAAAATGACATAATAACTTCTTGTTTACTGTTTTTACCATTTATACCCTCAGGTTAATAATTTAACAGTTTTACCACATATTTATACGTACTTGACATATTTAACCCAAATAGTAAAATCCTTTGCAAAATAAGTCCAAAATTTATAAAAAGAGTTGGAAAACATTTCCGAGAGTTTTACAAGTATATTAAAGCTTATTCAAGTGTGTTTCAACTGCTTATTACTTGAATTGCTTGTTTTTAAGCTAATGGGTTTTAACGAGTCATATTTAAAGCCCATTAGTGACTTTTGATCCGAGGTGATTTGGGACAAAATGGGCCTATCTTGGGCTTGTTTAATGAGCCTGAAAAACGTTGCAAAAGAGTCTTAAGCCATAGCTTATAGAATAAGCTGAATATGTGCTTATTGGGCTTTTCAGCCTATTCGGTTTATAAAAAGGGTTTTGAGGTCAGTCCGTATAGCTTTTACTTTGCAATTTTTAGAGAGCTTATGAGAGCTTATGAGGGGGAACTTAAAACACGAATTTGGTCAATGAGCTTATGAAGAAACGGTTCAAGCAATAAAAATGATGGGTCGCGTATTTCATTTTAATTTAACGTGGTCATTTCTTATTGATGTTAACATGGTTCGAATAAATATTGAAATGACATTTATGATGCTATATGATTCGATAGTGATAAAAATGCATGCGATAAGTAAATAAATGAAATTGTAAGTGTCAAGTATAGATAAGACTCATGTTCTTAGCCATCCTTTGAGGAGGTCATGGATTATATACGCACGAAATAAATAAATAAAAGCGTAAAAACGAAATAAAATGAGATACATTCGAAATAAATAAGAGAACAATGCATGGAGTGTATATAATCGAATATAAAGTATTGAGAAGAGTTTATGATGACTTACTACACCTTTAAGGTGGAGTTCAACGTTCGAAAGGAGTCAAGAACAAGGAAATATGGTCGAAGCTTGTGAGAATTAACACCAACACGTTTCGAATGAGGCTACACAACTTGGATTTAACTCGAACTAGTGAAAGAACATTTCTGGCCTTCTTGGAGTCTCTGAAAAGTGAGGAGAAATACTTAGGAGAATTGAGAGGAGCTTGTGAGTGTGAAAGGGATTTATGGTAAATGTAGTTTGCATGTATTTATAACCGAAAATACTAGTATAATACTCAACAAGTTGGTGATTAGACCCTTGGCAGTAGATAAGAGAATCTACTCAAGTACTTAGGAAAACTTAGGTTGGGTTTTGGTATTTGGACATAGATATGTGTCGAGTAGAATAATATGTGCATATACAAGTCGCGTACAACATTTTGAAATGGTCCAAAAATGATTCTAACGTGTAACATTGGGGGGAAATAAGAGAAATGAATCCTTGTACTTATATTTGATCCCAAAAAGTCAAATAAGCCAGGTGAAAAGCAATTTAGATCGAATTGGATTAAAAGTAAAAATATGGTGTGAGTTGTTATATGTCGCGATGGCGTTTCACTTTGGCTCTCGTTTGGTGTCCAAACATTCGAATGGGAAAATGAGATTTGGCACACTCATTCTCTGCTGGTGGAGGGTTCGAGTGATGTAAAATGGTGCCTAACATGTGTGTCGAAATTTAGAGAAAACGGGCCAAAGCTAGGGGTGTTTAATCGAGTGGTATATAAGTTTAATAAAACTTAGTTTTGTTGGGTTGGGCCTTGGAATAGTAACAGGCCAATGTGTTGGGCCTAGAAATAGTGTTGGTGATCCATTTGATATATATTGAGTGTGTTTGATTATTTGTGGTCCCTGTGTGAGCTCGTTCCAATGGGTTTGTAATATAATAACAAAATTTTAAATTTAGACCATAAAAATGGTTAACTGAACTGTATTAGAATTTAATACTTGATTAGCTATGTACAAATTACTATGGAATTTTACAGAATGCTACAATCGATATGGTTATACATGAGATGTTAAACGAATGAGTCAAGATGATATGGTTATACATGAGATGTTAAACGAATGAGTCGAGATGATCGATATGGTTATACATGAGATGTTAAATGAATGAGTCGAGATGATATGGTTATACATGGGATGTTAGATGAATGAGTCGAGATGATATGGTTATACACGAGATGTTAAACGATGAGTCGAGATGATATGGTTATACATGAAATGTTAAACGAATGATCGTCGAGATGATATGGTTATACATGAAATGTTAAACGAATGAGTCGAGGTGATGATATGGTTATACATGAGATGTTAAACGAATGAGTCGAGATGGTATCGTTTATAAACAGTAATTGCTATTTTCCTGTTATCGGTAAGTTAACTAATTCAGCCATGATCATAAACTGTAATTGCTATTTTGCCTGAAAATCCACTCAACTTCCCACCAAAACATCCCACCAAAATTTCCCACCAAAACTTCCCACAAAAAATTCCCGCCAAAATTTTGGCGCCAAAACTTTCCACCAAACGCTCTATTTTTTTAACCATATATAACACTTAGCAGATATGCTCTTATCCTCACAAACACACTATGTAAAACCCCAAAATTACCACAATCAGAAATGACCAAAATACCTTCTAATTTTGAAAATTTAAGAACTTATAAAATACGCTACAAATTAAAATTTGAGTTATATAACATGTTATGACTCGAGACCACACAATATGAACATATAACCTAATGTAACATACGAAATGATACGAGAACTATATAATAAATATATGGCACATTTAAGAAGCCTCTATAGGCCAAGTTCAATTAAAATTTTGTACACAACATTTAAAATAAAAAGATAAGTAAGACTTGGACAAAATTTGGAAACTACAATCTCCTTAATCCCTTTCCATATTTTCGGTAATTCCTTTCCCCTAATTTTGTTCTTAACCGTGTATATCCACTCCATCAAAACCTAAAATATCTCCCCTCCCCATATCAATCTCACGGCAAACCACATCAAGAACAAAAAAAAAAAAAGAAAAAAAAAAAGAAAAGAAGAAAGAAGAGAAACAAAAACCCTAGAGAGCCTTATACAATTCGACATCAAGGAGAAGGAAGAGACAACTTGATCTTGATCATTATTTCTTCGATTTGTATCACACAAAGGTAATTGAATATACATCTTGTTAATCCATTCGAATTGTTGATCAAAACATAACTGATCCACATCTTATTTTTATTTTTCTCATTCGGTCATGATCAAAAGAAAGGAGAAGGTGTTGGTGATTTGTTCGACGTAGAAATCTTGTGTTCTCATTCCTATTCGATTCACAATAAGAGGTAACCATGTAATCTTCAATTTATAACAACATTTCGGATCAATATATATGTCAATATAATTTATTATGTTATTGAAATCAAATTTATATGAACCTTACATGAAATCATGAACAACACATAAAATGATGAATTTGTAATAAGAAGATTTGATAGAAATAATGGGTAATTTGATACGGGATTGTTAAGACATGTTAATATGATGATAAAGTTAACGTAGTATGAATTATAGGCATCATGGATGTGTTTGGGTGTGTTGATATAAGTTATAATGGTCTAATTAAAAATCTGGGTTGCTGTCCAGAAAATTAGGTTGAATTGAATTGGGTGTATCTTGATGTTGAAAACGTATTTTTGAGTGTTTTTTTTGTCTAAAATTAAGTTTAAGAAAAGATCTTTCTGGAAATATAAGCCTTGTAATTTTTAAAGGTCGGGAAGATACACTTTTTGATTTTACAAATTCAAGTGTCAAACCTGAATTCGGATGTCTGGAAAATTAGTCTGTGTTTGCGATTTTTAATTTTCAAACCATGTCGAATTAGATGATAAAAATTGGTGGGATTAATATTTCATATGTTTAGTAGTTAGTGTAATTTTTTTAGATTTTTATGAATTATTTTGATGGGGTAAAGAAGTGAAAACTTTTCGTATGTAAAATCTGATCAGAAATCTGGACGAGTTAACTTGTGGGAATTTTAAAACATAGTCACACTAGCTAATAAATTCTGGAAAAATTAGTGTGAGTTCTTAAGACATTGAAGTTCGTGTGTGAATTTTTGTGTATTTTATTTCTGAGTTCTAATGAGGTTCATAAATTCGTCAAAACATAACAAATTCGTATATAAAAACTGTTAAGGGTTTAAAAAGGATAAAAAGGTGTTATGTGTATATTTCTTAAACTAAGGGTTTGAATTGTCATTTTTCTAAACTAAAGGGTTTAACTTGTGAAAGTATGTAACTTTAGAATATTTACATTTCATACCCTAATCTTACCATAATGACACTATAATCCCTAAACTTGTTATATTTGCACAATGAACCCTAACACTTATGAAAACTACACTATGAACCCTAAACTTATATAAATAGCATTATGAACCTTAAGTTACTAAATATGGAAACTTACCAAATATGGAAAGTTACTAAATATGGAAAGTTACCTAAGATGGAAAGAAAACTAAAATGAAACCTTTATGATTATGAAACTATGAAACTTATAAGTAAACTTACGATTATTGTAGATCGGGTGAAGAAGGAGTGACTCCCTGCTTCCATTCATTTATATTGATTTGTGTGCTTTGATAAGGTACAGATATTCTACCCTTTTTCAGTAAGGGTGCGTTCGTTCTCATGATTTTCTTGATCTTGATTCATTAGGATTCCCTTAAGCCATTGCTATAATCCCCTATTCTTTGATTCATTCGTTTGATATGCTTCGTTGATATTATGATTCATTTGACATAAGTATTCGAATCACTTGATGCTTAGAAGGTTCATTTGATTTTGTAATTGGATGTGAAAACCTTTCTTAATTTTATCATGAAAATGTTTTGGGAAAAACTAATTTTAAAATGATGTTTATAAACGATGCTATACCACTTTTATATGAAATTTTACTAAACTTTTATGAAAACTACTTTTAAAGACTACCTTTATGAAAACCATTCTTAAAGATCATTTTTATGAAAACCATTATTAAAAGATTTCTTTAAATGAACATTTGATAGAAACATTTGAATTGAACCTTGCTATGAACCATTTGATTTCGAACCTTTGAGATCCTATGCCTGATATAATTCCCTCATTGACTCGTGACATTCATTTTATGATTGTCATTCTTATTTATTCATTCTGACATTTATTTAAATGTCTTTGCAATGCTATGCTTATGTTTGCCATGCTTATTTGAGTTACTATCTTGTTTCTCTTGCCATGCTAGATTATAATTGTTGTATGCTATGATAGATCTGTGCCTGAGCTTACCTAGTTGTGGAGGTACCATGACCATGTCTTTGATGGCACCTTAGGCATGACACTCCCGTAGAGGTGTGATAAATCTACGGTGTTCCCCCTTATGTTTATGTATTATATTGTGATCACTATTGGCCATTAATGCGTGTGTGTGCTTAGTCTAGTACTGACATACATACTTATGTTAGGGAGCGTATGGATGCATCCTAGGTTTTATGTTTTATGTGATTATGGTGACCAGGTGGTGTGTGCCTTGCACTCCTTCTCACACTTTTATTTACTTAAGAGGTCTCCCCTCTTCGTATACTTGTTATGCTTTAGTATGATTTGACGATTTATGTATGGAGTTCTTATGGCACATCCTTATATGAACCTTTTCATTATTTCATTCTTTCTCTCAATTCAATTATTATTCAGTTCTCATGCATTCCTGATTTTAAGTTCTCTTTAAATTCGTATGACTTTCATAATTATACTTTCGTTTTGTATTCTTATTCCTTCGTTGCTTATGCTTATTTACCGTCCTGTTATGTTATATATATATGTTCACTGGGCTTTTTAAGCTCAGCCGCATTTGTTTCCATGCGGCAGGTTTTAGATGGAAGCTGGGTTATGAGTGGAGAGCACTTGGGACTTAGAGGACATTTACTTTCATAGCTATCCTGGATTAGAGATGACTAGAAGTAATTACGATTGTAGACTTAGAATTTATTATTGTTCCCTTTGTAACCTTGTATTTCAGATTTTCCTTTGTAACCTTTGAAATTCATTTTGTATTATTTAGTCATATGCTTGTGTTTGCTTTGATATGTCACCATAACGTAATACTTCTACCCTTATCGGGGTGGGGTGTTACAATTATGGTATCAGAGAGACAGGCTGTGACTTGTAATACATTTACCCTTGACCTGTGAAGTTTGGACCATTAAGTTTCCACTGTAGGCGCTCATAAGACAACCTTTGAAAACTTGCTTTAGGATTTCCCTATAGGAACTTAAGTTACTACCGGTGAGGAATGGGTAGACTAGGACATCTATGTAAGTAGCATTGCTTCCGCATCACTCTGATTTGTGCCTCTGCCTTTAGCTATGCCTTATAAGAACATTTGTTTCAGAAGCTAGAAAGTTTTGCAGCCTAAGTTTAGAAACCAAGTAAGATTGAGATACCTCGGGAACTTCATGTATACCTTGCACCACTTAAGTTTCACTTCCTGATTTTGATCTCCACTTCCGATCTGTTTGATAAACAGTTGACACTTTTCCGACCATCCCGAAGGTCATTTGACCGTAATGTGTTTGACACATTCTATAAATTCATTACCTATGCTGGATATAAATATATCATCTGATACTACTCAGTCCTGCAAAATCCATTACTACCCTATGAGAACTCTGGTAATTATTAACCATGGATATAGGAAGTTTTATTCCCTTCCTTTGAATGATGAATCTTGCCTGACAACCAGTTTCCTTTGGAAGGATATGATGTAAATACTATCTCAGTACGGAATTGTTAACTGAGCATGATGATGCTGATAACTAATATTCCATACATCTCACTTTTGACGATTATACGATGTTTTTATTACCAATGATACACACCCTACCTGCCCCCCCTATGCTAAAAAGCTAAACAAAATTCCAATACCTTGAACTGTTCGTTTATCTATCTCAACACAATGATGAACCGTGTACTTGACCTTGATATATGAACTACCCTTCTGGTTTAACGACCGTATTCATTCTACGGATCTGTTACTTTTGATATAGTCGACTTTGAGGTCTTTTAGTTATGGATTGGATGGCTCTTCGTAAAGCTACCATAGACTACCGTATCTGAAATGTAACCTTTAACAATCTGCTTCACCCTACTTTTGTCATAATGACTCTCAACCGCTTAAATTGTTAAGATTAATGTTGCTATGAAAGCACATATTCCGATCTCATTTGATTGTTAAATTTCTCCTGACATCTATTAGTATCCACCCTTAGAAAGCTCTGACATTGGAAGTAGTTTGTTGTACGAAAATTTTCTGATGTTCTCGGATGAACCTCTTGGGATTCCCTCCTGCTTGGGGAAGTAGAGTTGGCATTGAACTGATCTCGGTTGGCGAACCATGATGCCATAGAAGTTGAGAGATTAAAAGAACTGATGAAATATGATTTTCTTCACCCTAGTGTTTATCCTGGGATTTTCCTGTTGGTTCATGAAGAAGAAAGAGAGAAGTATGCGGCGGCGCATCGACTATCGTGAACTTAACCGTATCACTATCTGAAATCATTATCCATTTTCGCGTATCAATGATTGATTTGGCCTGCCTTTGAAAACTCCGTATCAGACGGCCTCATTTAAAGTTTGAAGGACTGAAGAAGCAACCACAAGAACTTCCAAGAAGGGAGTTGACTAACTGAGAGTAACCCCGCTAAGCATTTCAGTTTTATTCGTGAAGAGAAAGATTGGTGATGTGAAGTAGATATGAAGTTTCCCTAAGACGATTCCTGAAGCTGCTTTCGTACTCGTTGTGATCATTATGAGTTTTAAATGATGCCAATCGTATTGGCTAATAGAATCATGTTTTCGCAAGTATTTGGACAATTGTCATGTATGACAGTGTGTTTGTGCTCAGAGACGAACGAGGAACATGTAGATCATCTTCGTATTAAGTAGAATGACCCTTTGTTCTGGAAGAGTAGATGTGATTGGCGTTCAGAATTGTAGCAGACAGTACAAGAGAGAAACTGGGAAAGGTCTAGATTATATTTGTAAAACCCAAAAACTTAACATGATATGAATTGACAAATAATGCCCTCAATTTAAAATTTTAAGAACTTAAGAAAATCATATAAGTAACGTAAATTGTATTTAACCTAATATAAGTTATATTCTAAGTGATGAACTCAAATAAGTACATTTTATTACTATCATTTATCCTATTAATTTGACTTGTTTTATTATATTATGTATGAGGATTGATACTTAATCGTTTACTTTTGTAATTCTCAGGTAAAAACAAGCATTTGGTGAAACTTGGCGATTTTGGACTAATTATGGAGCAAAACAAGCAAGAAGTTGAGAGTCTACCGAAATGTATAAGATCAAGACATTCTGCTCCAGATGCGCCGCATCTTGCTTATTACATACGGCGCATCACTATCAAGATTTCACCAGATACGATCCAAGATACAAGAGGACATGCGCCGCATCCAAGAATGAAGATACGCCGCATCTTCTGGCGGTGTACGAATATTCCTGAATATATTAATCTTGGACCACACGCGAAGTTAAGTCAATGCGCCGCATCTACTTACTAGATGCGCCGCATCTTACCCTCAGACAGAAACTATAAATACCCCAAGACCATACGAATTTCGGAGCACATATTATATACGAGGTACGAAGACCACAGAAACCTAAGGCCGAATTCAGACGATTAGGCAGCACAAGACACACCCGAACGAAGATACAAGAGCTGTAAGAAGGTCCTGCATGTGTTTAATTCATTAAGTAGTTTTGTTTTATTGTGTTAGTAAACTTTAATTCATCAGGATTGGTGGCTTGTGTAATGTGAGGAGAAAGATTGCACTCCCTTAAAACTGCTTTCCCTTCAATTAAAGTTTATATGTTGATGTCTTTGGTTACTACTTATTAGTGCATTGATAACCTCTGTGTTTATTAGTGGCCTGCGTATTTGACTACGGAAGAGAATGTGGCTCCCACGGTTGTTACTAAATTGATCACTTAGGAATAACTTTTAGACATAAGTAATCATTAAGGGATTTCTCGCCGATAAGATTAGGACCAACGAGAAAGGGTTAACTACATACACTTCATATAAAACTATCAATAAAACAAGTGACAATCTACTTAATCATCAGGACAGGTCTTCTTATTGTCTCGAGTATTTATCTGTGTACGTGCATGTCTATCGCTGATTCGTGCTCATTAGTTTAGTTTATTATTTAATTGCAACCAAAACGTGCCAGTCTCTCAGGCTGAAACCCCCTTGCGTTAGATTAGGTTGTATAGCTAACTTAGAATATTAAAATACTGATTAGAATAACTAGATAATACGTTCCACTCTTAGTGATCGACACTCTACTTACCATTATATTCATACTGACCGGGTACACTGCTCGTTAAGTGTGTGTGTTATTGATAAGTCGGCTAAATATAAATTTAAAACTTGAGTAGGCATTAATACTGCTAAACCGCAACGACACATCGCACGCATCAAGTTTTTGACGCCGTTGCCGGGGAGTGAATTGTTATTATCTGTTAATTTGATTAGTATTTTAATTAGGTTTTTAATTTTTAATCTTATCGCTAACTGTGTTGTATATTAGATTAAATTGCATTCATTGTATTATTTTGCATATTTTCTGTTTTTGTGTGTTTTATTTTTTGTTTATTTAATTTATGTTTTTATTTGTTTTTATTTTTCGTATTTTCTGCATACTGCTATCGTTGTACTGAACTTAATCAAACGATACGGCGCATCTGATTTCTCAGATACGGCGTATTGCGTTTAATTTTTATAAAATACAACGCGTTTAATTAATTCGATACGACGCATCTTTCCCCAAGATACGGCGTATCTGTTTTTAATAAAAAAAATTTCTAAACGTTAACGCCATACGACGCATCTGCTTTAGTAGATACGGCGTATCTATTATTTTAATTAAAAACAGTTTTCGAATTATTAAACAGATACGGCGTATCGATTTTTATCGATACGGCGCATCTTCTGAATCAAAAATCTTATATTTTGAAACGTAACGAAAATACGGCGCATTAACTTTTGTTAATACGACGCATTTAATTTTAATAAGTATATCGATTTTTGATAATTAAAACAGATACGGCGCATTCAAATTTATAAGCGGCGTATCTATTTTCTGAATAAAGTCTGATTAAATTTTAACGATTATAAGATACGGCGTATCCAACTTTTTGGATAGGATACGGCGCATCGTCTGCAGATATCAGTAACTTTAATTTTTCGTATTCCGTTTTCGTTGTTAATTTTCTGGTATATTACTTTCTTGAGCATACCCTACTGATGTTTTTATGTTGATTTCCGGAAGTGCATGACCAGGAGTTCTACGAAGAACTTGATTCAACCTTTCGAAGATCCTGAACGAGTCTTTCATTCGCTTAAAAGGCTTTTCAACACAAAAAGCTTTGATATCTCAAGTTTATTCGAGCTTGATTATTTTTCTGAAGAAAAAGAGGAAGAAGAAACAGAAACAATGGGCGAAAACACTACTATGGAGGAATACATGAACAAAACCCGTGATGATAACACTTCAGGAGTTGCTAGACCAAAGTTTGATGATAAGTCAAAGTTTGAATTGAAGGGTCAGTTTCTCAAGGAGCTAAGAGAAAATGCTTTCAGTGGATCGGAACATGAGGATGCTAATGAGCATATTGAAAAGGTCCTCGAGATTGCGGATTTGTTTACTTCAGAGGGAGTCACTGACGATCAACTCATGCTAAGAATCTTTCCACTCTCGCTAAAAGGAGCTGCTAACAAGTGGCTAAGGAATGAACCTGCTAGTTCAATCACTACATGGGAAGATTTGAAGAGCAAATTCCTGAAGAGATATTGTCCACCTGCTAAGACTGCTAAAAAGATGGAGGCTATCAACAGTTTCAAGCAAGAGCCTGATGAAACTCTTTATCAAGCTTGGGAACGATTTAAAGATTTACTGGTAAAATGTCATCAACACTATCTAACCCCTATGCAGGAGATAATATTGTTTTATCAAGGATTGGACGTGCCTACTAGACAAATCTTGGACGCTAAGGGAGCTGTGCCTCAAATGAGTGCAGCCAATGCTAGGAAAGCTATCCAAGAAGCTGCTGATCATTCTCAAAAATGGCACGATGGGACCTCTACTAGATCTAAGAGCAGCACTAATTTTGACGGGTTTGCTGCTATTCAAGCTCAATTGGATAAAATTAGTAGAGAGATGAAGAAGCGTGATGAAAAAGTGTATGCTGCCCAAGTTGGATGTGAAAAGTGTGAAGGACCTCACTACACTAAAGATTGCCCGAATAAGAATGAAAGTGAGACGTTTGAAGAAGCATATTACACCCAATTTGGACAACCATTCCGACCTTCAGGAAGATTTAGGGAAGCCAACCTGGGATTCTATCAAAAGAACAACTTTAATCCCGCTTATCAAGAAAGGAGGCAGACTTTAGATGACACTCTAAAGCAAATTATGGCCGATGCTGCTAAAAGACATGAAGAGAATACTGCTATGATCAAAGAAATACGAGCTTCAACGGACACTACTACAAGAAATCAAGGAGCTTCGATCAAAGCATTGGAACAACAAATTGGTCAATTGAGCAAAATTCTTCAAGAAAGGGGATACGGAAGTTTATCGAGCTCAACTGAAACCAACCCAAGAGATCATGTCAAGGCCATAAGCACCACTGAAGAAGTCACTCCTTACTTACCTAGAAGATCGATGAATGGTAATGATGGTGCAAGACCCGAATTTTTCTTTAATTCTTCAATCAGTTTAAGGAGACTACTCAAAGAGAAGACAAAGATTGAAGAGGAGCTCAAGGCTACAATGAAAGAAGAGAACTCTGCAACCGACTTACATGCCTTGCCTCATAAAGAAAAGGACCCAGGAAGTTTTACTTTGCCTTGTTCAATTAATAATATATCTTTCAATAATGTGTTAGCTGACTTAGGAGCTAGCGTTAGTGTAATGCCCCTTAAGACATTCACTACCCTAGGACTAGGAAAATTAGCACCAACTAAGTTACTTATTGAATTGGCTGACAAAACGGTAAAACGACCTGAAGGGATTGCTAATAATGTGCTAGTTAAGATTGAGAAGTTTATTTTCCCTGTAGACTTTGTTATATTAGATATGCCCGAGGATGTTAAGATTCCTTTAATCCTTGGAAGACCTTTCTTGTCTACTGCCCATGCTAAGATTGATGTGTTTAAAAGAAAAATCTCATTAAGGGTAGGAAATAATAAACTAGTCTATAAGTGCCAAGATCCTGTTAAAAGCATAATTAGAGATGTCTATGTGCTAGGATTAAGAGAGCATATGGACCTCGATCTTGAAGCTAGGCTTATGGGAGAAACATTGATTCAAAACAACTCAACTAATCCTAATCATGAGAACTTTGAGGAATTTATTGACCTTAATATACCTACCGAACTTAGACGCGATGTTGTCAATGATTCTGATAATGAGTGGTATGATTGCATAGTAATTAATAAACGTAGGAGAATAGTCGAGAAAACTAATTTGAATAATGATGTGTTTATTGAACTACCACCCCATCTTGCTTATTTATGCCTATATGATAATAAGAATTTCCCGTCTATCATTTTGTCATCTCTGCCCGAAAGGGACAGAACTTTGTTTATACAGATATTAAAGAAGAACGGCGTGGAAATTAAGGACGAGCAAGGAGTGTTCAATATTACTGAATTGGCGATGAGGGAGCGCGATGTTTCCGACTCCTTCAATGATCGATATTAAAGAGCTGAACGTGAGTCTAACTTGAAGACTCTGGAATAAAGACAAGTGCTGACCGGGAGACAACTCGGAGAAAATTTTTATTATTCTGTTTTGTGTCGAGTCAGTCAGGCCCGCAGCAGATACGGCGCATCTCAATCCTGAGATGCGACGCATCTCCTGCACTGGTCATATCTTACTTTATTTTTCTGCATTTTTTATTTTCGACTTTAAAACTTTTTATCAGTTTATTTCAATGCGGCGCATCTTCTATTCTGATTCGTAATTATTCCAGGCTCGATACGGCGTATCTTCTTCCATAAGATACGGCGCATCGACTGACCTGATGATTTTCATTTTAATTTTTATGTTTTATTTTTTCCTAACTACTAATGTATTATGCAAGTTTGAACCTTTCTTAATTTAGGTGTGTTTTAAAGTCTTGGTGGTATTATAGATTCCTGCATTTCCTGTGGATACATCGATTATGAAGCTTAAACGTTCTCATCCACAAGAAAGATGATTTTTGCTCTTATACAAATGGAGGATCCTACCGAGCAAATCTCAGGGGAGTTTTTCTGTTCTAATTCTTTTATTTTCTAGTTTTTAACCTTTGATACAAACAACGAGGACGTTGTTTAACTTAAGTGGGGGGATTGGAGAATTAGAACACTTAACACTTACTTGTCTTAAACTTTTCAAAATATGCTTAAAATGTGCTTAATATATCAAAATTAAAATTTTTTTAGCATGTTTTTGTTTAAAGTCTAAGTTGCATAGCTGCACACATGACGTTATTTTCAAAATTTGTGATTTTTCAAAATTCACAAATCTATGAGTGTGCCGGTGACTTGTAAACTTTAGAACTTGGCTTGTATACTATTCGAGACCACCATAATAAGTATTATATTATATAATTAGAATGACTTGTCTAAATTGGTAAAATTCTAGGATTACACCCAAAAGCCTTTATATGTTATGTGTTATTAGCTAACTACACTGGTTAGTTAACCCCCATATAAACCCTTTTGTTACTCTCACTTTTAGAGTAAGATACCCCTAGAAAAACACTCAGAGCCATTCCTTTCGTTTCTTACACCTTTGTTAAAATGTTTCGTTACACCCTTACACCTTAGCCTACCCTATAGATTAAAATCCGTGGTTGGTTAATTGCTTTGGGCAAAGTGTGTTTCCTTACATTACCTGTGTTTGCGTGCGTAATTCATTATCTATGGTTAGGTCGGGAAATTGCACAATGCAATTGGAGTGAAAGTAAATATTGTATTTCTTTAAGTTTATTTTTCGTGTGTTTACTACTTTCACTATTGCTGTTATTTCTGAAGTCATGAAAAGTATGGAAAAATTATCCAGAATTATCATTATAGTGATGTGGTGAAATTTTACACATCTATGTTCCATGTTATTAAAAAAAAAAAAAAAAAAAAAAAAAAAAAAAAAAAAAAAAAAAATCGAAAAAATAGAAAGAAAAAGAAAAAGGAAAAGTTGGATGTTTGCTTTAACCAACTTATGTAAAGTTTTGTATTAAGTGGTCGATATCACCACTATTTGTTGTATATTATATTTATGGATTGAATGGGAGTTGGCAGTTATGGGAACGCCAACTAAGGTTTATTCTTTGATTAAGATCTTTTTGAGTATAATTCGTGTCTACCTAAAGCGTGTGTTTCAAGTGTTAAAGCGTGAGTTATTCAATGATATGAGTCTTATTCATGGGATGGTTGGGATAGTGATTAACCACACTTAGGATTTTAATTTATTTGTTTTGTTTATTTTTTATTTTACAACAATTCGTATCCCAAATATTATCCATACCCTATATTATTCTTTATCCAAAAACCTTTGATTTATTGAGATTAGGGATTTGAGCAATCTTAAGTATCGTAGTCGTGGATTCGGCTATGTATTTATGATTTTGTCGCCCTTTTTGATATAATATTATTGGAAAATTTTGGACCTATCTTTAGCCTATTCGAGTTAAGGATTTGAGCAATTGCAAGTATCGTGTTCGTGGATTCGATCATGTATTTGTGATTTTGTCGCCTTTTCTGGAATTTGAGATCGATAGAGATTAAAGAGAATAATTAACCCTTAAACCTCAAAACCCTTTTTACCGCTTTAGACTTGTTATTCCTTGGCTTTAGTGGAGGAGATGTGTATACTTGCCAAGCTTATGATAGAATATTCGTCACGACTGGACAGTTAAACGATTAGATTTGCTTCTATCAAATTATTTTATTTTACTTTACTTCTAATTCGTTAAGTGTTTAGTTGTGTGATTATGACAAAAATGAATACATGCTTAAATATAAAAATAAATCCTAATATCTTTTAGGATACATTTTCATAAGATTAATTCTAAGGTTTACTTGGGGACAAGTAAAGTTCAAGTGGGGGGATATTTGATGAACTCAAATAAGTACATTTTATTACTATCATTTATCCTATTAATTTGACTTGTTTTATTATATTATGTA
Organism: Artemisia tridentata subsp. tridentata; assembly: GCA_021014915.2. Lineage (NCBI taxonomy): Eukaryota > Viridiplantae > Streptophyta > Magnoliopsida > Asterales > Asteraceae > Artemisia > Artemisia tridentata. The sequence continues at coordinate 33,851,881 of CP139501.1, forward strand.
TGAGGATTGATACTTAATCGTTTACTTTTGTAATTCTCAGGTAAAAACAAGCATTTGGTGAAACTTGGCGATTTTGGACTAATTATGGAGCAAAACAAGCAAGAAGTTGAGAGTCTACCGAAATGTATAAGATCAAGACATTCTGCTCCAGATGCGCCGCATCTTGCTTATTACATACGGCGCATCACTATCAAGATTTCACCAGATACGATCCAAGATACAAGAGGACATGCGCCGCATCCAAGAATGAAGATACACCGCATCTTCTGGCGGTGTACAAATATTCCTGAATATATTAATCTTGGACCCCACACGAAGTTAAGTCAATGCGCCGCATCTACTTACTAGATGCGCCGCATCTTACCCTCAGACAGAAACTATAAATACCCCAAGACCAGACGAATTTCGGAGCACATATTATATACGAGGTACGAAGACCACAGAAACCTAAGGCTGAATTCAGACGATTAGGCAGCACAAGACACACCCGAACGAAGATACAAGAGCTGTAAGAAGGTCCTGCATGTGTTTAATTCATTAAGTAGTTTTGTTTTATTGTGTTAGTAAACTTTAATTCATCAGGATTGGTGGCTTGTGTAATGTGAGGAGAAAGATTGCACTCCCTTAAAACTGCTTTCCCATCAATTAAAGTTTATATGTTGATGTCTTTGGTTACTACTTATTAGTGCATTGATAACCTCTGTGTTTATTAGTGGCCTGCGCATTTGACTACGGAAGAGAATGTGGCTCCCACGGTTGTTACTAAATTGATCACTTAGGAATAACTTTTAGACATAAGTAATCATTAAGGGATTTCTCGCCGATAAGATTAGGACCAACGAGAAAGGGTTAACTACATACACTTCATATAAAACTATCAATAAAACAAGTGACAATCTACTTAATCATCAGGATAGGTCTTCTTATTGTCTCGAGTATTTATCTGTGTACGTGCATGTCTATCGCTGATTCGTGCTCATTAGTTTAGTTTATTATTTAATTGCAACCAAAACGTGCCAGTCTCTCAGGCTGAAACCCCCTTGCGTTAGATTAGGTTGTATAGCTAACTTAGAATATTAAAATACTGATTAGAATAACTAGATAATATGTTCCACTCTTAGTGATCGACACTCTACTTACCATTATATTCATACTGACCGGGTACACTGCTCGTTAAGTGTGTGTGTTATTGATAAGTCGGCTAAATATAAATTTAAAACTTGAGTAGGCATTAATACTGCTAAACTGCAACGACACATCGCACGCATCACTAAGCTACCTAATGAATTAAACTACTTAAACTAATACTTATGGTCTAATCAAATTATAAATGTCCTAACTTATACAAAAAACACCACCATCATGTACTCTAACTAGAATTGTGACCAAATTCATCTTGTAACAAGATAACTTGATAAAAGCCCACCATATATCCAAATTGTAGCACATATTCGGTCCCTCAAAGCCCTCCCTAAAATCTTCACACGGTTTTCCCTTTTTATTTTCTCATAACCGAACATTTTCCAAACCAAATAAACCCTAAAAACTCTCTCTCACTCATCCAAAAGTCACGGCTCCCTCTTGTCTCTCCTAAATCGATCCATAGTAGCATCCTAAAGAGGAATTGTGGTTGTGTTCTTGTCCAATCAGTAGTAAGGTAATCTTATTCACGTGTTTTTCTATCCATTCGTGCTTTTGAACAAGCCCTAATCGACCCATTCTTGTGTTATGTTCTTGCTGCCATTCGTACCAAAGAAGAAGGAAGGAGACGATTCTGGTAATTTGATTTCGTGGGGTTCTCATTCTCCGTTTGGTCATCGAGGGTATTGTGTATCATCCTTTCATGTTTAGTCTTGTTCCATTCGATTCATCTTGATGGTCTTGTCGAGTTTTGAACACATAAAATCATATAAACATAAAACACATAAAATGATAAAGGGTTACATGAAATAATGATTTTGTATAAACCCTAACATGAACCGACTTGCTTATGAAACTGAAATCTAATGGGTAGGAACGTGTTTATGAGATGTATGAATCGACCTATATCCATGTTAATGAATGTATATTTGCTTTGTATCAAGAACTAAAGGTTGGATTAAGAAAACCATAAAAGATTACATGATATGATAAAGACTGCTACTGATCTGGAAATTTTTCCAATTTGAATCGATTGTATCTTTATGATGAAAACGTATTTTTAGGTGGTTTTTGAGTCTAGAATTAAATTCAATGAAATTGATTTCTGTAGAAATTAACCTTGTAATTTTTAGAGGCCTGGAAGACCACTTTTAGATTTTTAGAAAATTAAGTGTCAAATCGAATTCGTATATCTGGAAAATTAGTCCGAGTCTATGATTTTTAAATTGTAAACCATGTCGAATCAGAAGGTTTCCTTTGAACTGGGCCATATTCTATATGTCTAGTAATAACTGGAATTTTTGTAGATTTTTTTGAATTTATCTGAAGGGGTAACAAAGTAAAAACTTGTCGGGTGTTTCATCAGATACGATTCTGGAACATGTTGTGGAAATGGATTTTTCATTCGTATCTATACTAGTTAATAAAATCTAGAAAAATTAGGTAAAATACTTAAGACATTTCAGAATGTGTGTAAATTTTTATAGATTTTATTTTGAAGTATTAATGTGGTTCATGAATTATTTGAAACGCGTTAAATTCGTATGTATAAAAGACTGTTAAGGGTTAAAAGGATTAAAATGGTGCTATGTGGTTATTTTCCAAACTAAAAGGGTATAAATGGTTATTTTTCTAAACTAAGGGACCTAACCTGTAACTTTATAATAATTACTTTTTGTACCCTAATTTTATGATAATTGCATAATAGTCCTTAAACTTATCAAAATTACATAATAAACCCTAAAATTTGTAAACCTACTATAATAACCTTAACCTTATGTAAATAACCTTGTGAACCTTAAACTAATAATATGGTCATCCTTAATACCTTAAGTTGATAAACGGGAATGTAAATAACTAGTGTTACTAAATAAGGAAACTTTCTAAAAATGGAAACTTACTAATTCTGGAAACCTGCTAAAAATAGAAGTTACTTAAAATGGAAAGATAATTAAGAACCATTTGTAATTCTGGTCTTCTACTCCTTTAGGTCCGAAGAGGGAGTGACTTGGTTTCCTATCAGTATTTGCTACTTTTGTTTTTGCTTGCTGTTGGGAATTATCATATGATTCAAGAGAAGACAAACTTAGGTATGGTAATATGTCAGAGTTAGGTCTGTTTTCGTATTAGGTCTGGTAATACAAAGTTAAGTCTGGTAGTCTGTTTTAAGTCTGGTTGACGTATTATGTTAAGTCTGGTCGTGGTATAAGGAAAGTTTGTTAGAGATATGTTAGGAAAAGATACAAAACGTGTAAGTATCTTTATAGAAGATTCGTGAATATCTTCTTAGTCGGTTAGTATTAGGGTTTCCTGGTGTTATAAAAGGATCCCTAAGATTGTTAGTTCGATAAGAGAGTTGTACGAGTTTCACTATTATGATTAAAAGTAATATACGAAGTTAGTGTTATCTCGGTGTGTGTTCTTCATTGTTCTTGTTAAGTTTCCGCATTAACATTAACAATCGTTAAGGGTTTCTCACTTAGACTGGTTTGGATTTATCCCAACCATCTACTAAGTATTCAAGGCTACTTAGAGATCCACATACAATTCGTGGACCAACAAGTGGTATCAGAGCAAGGCGAGAGACTCTGAGTTCGAAGAACACTTAACCTCAAAAACCTACTCTCACTCAATTCACCCTACACAATGTCTGAGACCGATAAGCCTATCAACACTGAAACCTTTTCAATCCATAACAGTGAGGATGAGAATTCCAACCATGAAGATGAAGGAAAACCTGAATCCAATAACTCCCAAACACAACAACAACCCATCCCCTCCACAACCACAATTTCAAACATAAAACTTCCATTACTGAAAAGAGAAGAATATGATATATGGGCCATGGAGATGGAACATTATCTGGAGTATATTGATAGTGATGTATGGAAGGTTATTCAAAGGGGAAACTCTAAGAAAAGAATTTCACAAGGGACTGATGGGCAGCTGAGAATAATGCCACTAGTATCTGCTGAGGAGATTAGGGCTGTGGAGAAGGAAAAGAAGGCCAAAACCTTGCTCCTTATGGCTATTCCTAAGGAGCATCTACAAAGGTTCCATGGCATGGTTGATGCTAAACAGATGTGGGAGGCTATCAAGAAACGATTTGGAGGCAATGCAAACTCCAAGAAGATGCAAAAGGCTGTTCTTAAACAGCAATTTGAGTCATTCAGTGTTTCAAAAACTGAAGGATCGGAGAAGGGCTATGACAGATTTCAACATCTGTTAACACAGCTGGAAGTTCATGGTACAGCAGTTTCGAATGAGGATGCAAACCACAAGTTCCTTAGATCTTTACTATCATAATGGGGTAATGTATCTGTGGCGATGAGGATAAAGGAGGAAGTAGATTCAATGACACCTGATGACCTTTACAATAATCTTAGGATGTTTGAAAGGGACATCAGTAACAACACTCAGGCATCTACCAGTTCATCAAATGTTGCTTTTGTGTCACAGAACAAAAGCAGTACTTACAAGGTTAAACCTGGTAGTGTTAGGTCTGGTAGCTATGAAACTCCTTCAAGTGAAAGATCTGCTTCAAACTTTACTGATGAGGTGATCCATTCTTTCTTTGCCAACCAAACGGAAGATGAAAGCTTTATTAGTGAAGATTTAGAACAGATTAATGATGCTGAAGTTGAGGAGATGGACATAAAGTGGCACATTGCCATGGTTGCTTTAAGGGTCAAACGATTTCAGAAGCAATATGGAAGGACCATCAACTTCAACAACAAATCACCAGTGGGATACACAAAGAGGACAGTTGAATGCTACAACTGTCACAAGCATGGACATTTTTCAAGAGATTGTCCAGAGAAGAAGCCTGCTGATGGGAAAAGAGATGAAGATGGGAAGATACACTACGCCAGAATGTGGATTTAGTCACACATGCTATTTTTCGAACAGCCACACAGTCGCTTTTTTATGTGACTAAATGTACCAGAATAAAATAAACAGCCACACTTGATCCGACTTGTGTGACCATTTCAGAATTACATCTGAGGCTACAGCCACACATTCGAATATTTTCGTGACTATACGTATCTGGTAAAAAAAAATTGATTTTTTAGTCACTTATAATTTGGGACGTGTGACGGATACAAATACGGTTGAAACATTAGTCACACTATATATATACATATGTGACAAATATATGTCACGCAATTGAAAAGTGTGACCATAATCCATATATGATCACATGAAGTAATTGTGTATGTGGCTAAATCATATACTCAAGTTTGTCACACATTATTTAAGCGTGACTGCTAATTTTTGTTGAAAATTTAGCCACATATGAATTTGAAATGTGTGACAACTGAAAAGTAAGTTTGAAGCATAGTCACGATATGCATTTAAAAGTGACAAATATATGTCACACACTTGAACAGTGTGACCAAATGTCATATATCGTCACACTAAACCATAGGTATACATGATTAAGTGTGACCATAATTCGATACAAATGGTCACGTAGGTTAATATGTGTGTCTAAAGTTAAGTGTGTGTTTGCCTGCCTATTCCTAATGTGTATAGTCACACTTAATTGTAGCACAATCATGTGACTATAGGCTATACAATAGTCACACCATACCACAAATGTGCATCTAAATTATGTTTATGGCCACATTATAAGGGTATTATATGTGACCAATACATTGAAAATAGTCACACTGTGAAATATTCATGTGACTAATATGTATAGCAAAATGTGAACTCAGTTATCATTAACCTTGATATTAGTCACATTGAGTGTTTGTGTGACTAAATTCAAGATGTTACATATGGTCACATGAAGTATTTATTTAGGTGTCTAAATCATAGAGTCATATTTTGAGTTCAGACTGTTAGTCATGACTCTTCATTTAATTTGCCCCATTACAATGCTGGGATTTTATAGTCTATCTAGTTTAATGCAGTAGTATGTAAGTATGTTACTTGCCCCTAGCTGGAACCAGATTACTTGACTTTCTAAAGTCAATTTTCAACTTTATAATGAAGTAACATGTTACTAAAGTGCCTGCAAGTGCATATACATGATAAATGGAAACTGCAAATACAATAAAGCTTGACTGCAAGTGGACATATAACAGTGAAAAACGCAAAAATTTTCATTGCCATTGAAAATCTTGACTTTTTTAAGTCAAAATCCATTACAACAGGCTAAACTACAGGAACAACTATTTAATACTAAAACAACTATTCATCTAACATTACTAACTTTACAATACCAGCAGTAACCTTGCACTTAGCCTTGAGCAGCAATCTTAACTTCAACCAGCAGGGTTAACTATTACACTAGCAGTCTTAATGCAGCATGACATGCTTCACTTGGATTTTCGTATAACAATACCTTCAATGTCGGTTCGATAGTAGTCACTTCGTGATTCCTTGCCCAAGTCTTCTTTATATACACGTGGCAATATTTTTTCATTTTGCTCGTGAATGACTGTACTAAACTCCTCATCGACTTCGTCATATGTATCTTTGTAATTCTTGGTAGGTGTTTTAAAGACAATGGACAAATTTTTCTGTACCTGGTCTTTCACATAAAACACTTGTGTTGCTTGTGACGCTAATATGAACGGATCATCCTTGTGGCCGAAAGTATTCAGGTCTACCAACGTATAACCAAGAGTATCATGTTTGACCCCATGATTTTTGCGATTAGCCCAATCACATTTGAAAAGAGGAATTTGCCTGAAACGGTAATCTAGTACCCATATCTCTTGTAAAACCCCATAATAAGATGTTTTTTTTTATGGTTGCAACTTCTTTTTTGGATATGTGCACATCTACTGACTCAACACTAACCCCACTGTTCTGGTAAACTATGCCATCATTACTTTTCGTACGAAATGTATACCCATTGATGTTATACGCCTCGTATTTCACTACGCTGGCGCGTGGTCCAAATGATATCCACCTCACAGTTTCTGATACACTGTCATTGGATATCGCTAACTCTCTCTCAACCTGAATTTCATTACAAGTATATATTACCTTTAAATTTCAGGAACAACAAACAAACAATTAAAGAATAGGAGTGTTTGGGATAATGAAATGGTGTGCTGGTCAACCTCTATCTAATGTCATATACAGGAGGGACAATTATGATGATAGCAACAAACAAACAATTATAAACAACATACAAGTAATTACCTCTTCGAGTAACCACTTAGCAAAAGATTTACTGTGCTCATTCTCCAGCAATGCAATTTTTTTACCCGGGTTTTTTCCTTTCAAAACTTCCTTGTGTCGCCTGAAATAAATAAATGTCTTTGATTATTATATTTGATAGAACATTTTAAGCAACGAAATCGACATGTGTTAGTAATATATACTTACTCGACATACGGTTGAATTTCATATGTATTTTGTATTACATACAAATGTGCTTTCTGAAAGGATTCTACGGAAACTTCACTTGGTTTGCCGGCCGACAATGGCTTTCCGTCCTCAACTTCATTGGTTACATGTTTATCAGCTGGGATACCAATAGTTTTCATGGTTTTATGATATTCGCTAAAAAACTCTATTGTTTCTTCCGCGATAGTCTCCTCGGCAATGCATCCCTCTGGTCTATTTCTGTTTCTCACATGTCCTTTAATAACCTTCATACATCTTTCGAAGGGATACATCCACCGAAAGCATATGGGACCACATAATTTTACCTCCCTAGTTAGGTGCACAGTCAAGTGTATCATAATATCAAAAAATGACGGAGGAAAGAACTTCTCGAGTAGGCACAGTGTAACAACAAGTTCTTCTTGCATCTTATCTAGTTCTTGCAAGCTGATTTCTTTCCTACATATAGATTTAAAGAAAAAGCAAAACCTGATAATAGCATATCGTGTGGGCGGGTGCATGACTGAACGTATAGCAATGGGTAAAAACTCTTGCATTAGCATGTGATAGTCATGCGATTTAAGGCCAATGAGCTTCCTATCATTTAGGCTGACCAAACTAGAGAAATTTGAACAATAGCCTTGTGGTACCCTGATGTTGCTTAACGTTTCACAAAAGATGTCTTTTTCAGCATTCATTAATGTGTAACCTGCTGGAGGTAGTGTTGTTTTGTCTGCTTCTTGCCTAGCAAACAACTCTTCTTTTATCGCCAACTCTTCCAGATCCAGTCGAGCATTCATTCCATCTTTTGTCTTTCCAGGAACATTCAGCAAAGTTCCGAGTAGACTCTCACCAACATTCTTTTCTACATGCATGAAGTCAATACAATGCGGAACAGAATGATGCCTCCAATACCTTAGCTTTCGATACCAAATGTTGAATTTCTTCCAATATGCTTCATTTGCTTGGCTTGAACTACCCTCTTCTTCTGTTGTTTTCCTTTTCTGCTTTTTAATCTTCCCACCTCTGCCTCTGGTATCTTGATCTTGGTTTTTCGAGGTTTTTCCTTTTCCCCACTTATTTTCAATATGTTGTACCTCATTGTATATTTGTTCCCCGGTCAACGGATTTGGAGCACGACGTGGTTCTTCTTGTCCATTAAACGCCTTCCTTTGCGTTCTGAACGGATGGTTGTATGGTAGATATCGTCTGTGTCCAGCATAACTTTGCTTGGATGAGGCGGAAAGTCTATGTAACACCCCAAAAATCGGGTCCAGCAGAAGCATACAAGTTACTGGGGCGCTACTCAATTGGTATCTCAACACAAGGTACAAAGAACGGTTTTACTTTAACCGTTTAGAATCAAATATATTATCAAAAGAAATACATTTACATCATTTGAAAATAGTGCGGAAGTAAGGCCCAAAATGATTAAAGCGGTCCCAAACATGTTTATCAGAGTCGTCTATGACCATACCCCTTGCCAAGCGCCTCCAGAAATAAGCTATCACATAAAACCTGAAAATACATGCTAAAAGGGTCAGCTTACGCTGGTGAGTTCACATATTTTAGTTTAAAACAATATGGTTGAACCAAAATGTTTTCAAGTTCAAATCATCGTTCGCAAACAAGTCAAGTCCAACATAGGATAACACTGCCTAAGTCATAGTTCTAGTACCAAATCCTCAAGTAATAACATAGTCAAACATCGCAAACCAAAATCAATCATACAGGTACTACATTTATATAGTGTCATGCAAGTTTAACTGTTACGCTGGCTAAGTCACAAAAGTCAAATCACAATAACAATTCCCTATAGGTGCACACTATAGATGTCGATAGGCACAGGAGCCATTACTACTAGGCGCAAAGAGCCATTACTACTAGGCACAAAGAGCCATTACTACTAGGCGCAAAAAGCCTTCGTTAATGATAACCATAGCCAGCTCATGTAACAGTATCATAACAGTTCTAGGCCACATCAAATAACAAGTAAGCACATAATGCATTCAAATAACCAGGTCAGATATATCAGCCAAACAGTACGTTGGAGAAAACAAATCACGTTTCAAGTAAAACCAGTAATGAGTTTAAGTAGAAATGAGCATGTATTCTCCCCAAAAATAGTTAGAAAACCGGTAAAAGTAGGGGCCATGAACTCACCATAGTCACAGCAATGCAAAGATCACAACTGACACGACTGGCATCTAGAGCATATCACAACAGTCTCAAGACATACGGCACGAAGGTACACAGAGGTACAAGCACGGCGGTACACAACGGTCTAGGATCGGCACAACCTAATACGTATACGGTTATCTCAAAATATGTCTCGCAAAATAATAAGGTCTATAAAAGACAATGTGTCGTAGTTTTCGTGGATTATTCAGTTTTCAAAACTTATCAAAAGCTTAGTTTCAACGTTTCGTGTGGTGTGGTAAGAAGACGTAGACTCGACAAACAACTCACACCAAGGAGAAGAGACATCAACAAACTCAAAAAAATACTGACGAGAACTCAAACCAAGGAAGACAACTCTAGAAGTTTACGACAAACAAACACCTCAAATAAAATAATTCAGTTTGTACGTTCCGGCATTTACCCCGTTATCCCAAATAGTTTGAATAAAACATAAATCGTTTTATAATAAAAATGAGTTTTAACTAACTTGTAAATATTAGTTTTGGTTTTATTGAAGATTTTGTGTCTTTTTCGTGTTTAATATATTAAATTCTATTCGAGTTTAATATATTATGCCGTCACAAGTCTCAAAACGTTCAATAAGTCCATCATCTAATATTGTAAGTCCGATAACGATTCATAATTTTCCAAACGTCCAAATATAATAACCAAAATCCGATATGAATTCAATAATGTCATGTCACAAGTCAAGTAACCGAGTATTAATTTTCCAAGTAACCGAAACGTAGCAAGTGAACAAGACAAGTCAAATACGTTAGTCGAACATATGCTTTGACACTACCAATTATATCAACCATACTTTTAAATTTTAAGCAAACCCTTATTACCACTTTGGGCTTCGGCTTAAAGTTAAACAAACGCCCTCATTAGTTTTACATTGGGCTTATGAGCCCATCAGACTTAACTAAACAAACACACCCAACACAAACATAACGCTCCCTTAATGTTTGTCGACCCATAACAAAATCGAGACACAACAATATAAGCAAAAACATATATCCACTCTTCTCATGCCGAGACCATGGAAGGTCTCGGCTTCAAATATGTCGACCACAATAGACCTCAAACGGACCCTATGTACACACGGCTTAACCATAACCACAACATCAAATCCTTACTCATAACCAAGAACATTATAAGAACGACAACAACAACGAGCACACAAAACTTACACAAGCAAATCCCGAATCTTAACCGTGACTCCAAAACAGATTTCACTCGAAATCCTAAACGGGTCTTTGACCGAGAGTAACACCAAACAGGGGGCGTCGGGTTGACCCGACCCGTTTCACAGCAAACCAAACACGAACACCATCACAGTTCTTACCACACGAATAATTTCAATACACATTTTAAACCAGTTTTATAGCCACTAGAATTTGTAAAAATTTCTTGAAATCCAATGTAAATCCACGAAAGAATAAAAACAATAATAATCGGTTTCATCCCAAAAACAATAAATAAGAAACGGTTTTCTCGATTTTACCATGTCGAGAAAAGAGAGATGAGAGGGATGACGGCGGATGTTGTGGAGGCTGCTTACGGTCGCGAACCAAAAGAAACAAACAAACGAACCAAAATAAACAGACAAACCCTCGTCTCTCGTCTTCCTGGTGGCGGCAACGAGTAGTGGAGATGGTGCAATGTGGTGATGGAGGACGTTAGGTCACGCGTGTGGTACTTAGATGTGACGGGAAGATTGAGATGAGTACAATGGTGGTGGCGGTGTAATAGGGTGACCGGCGGTGGCGGCTCCACTGGCCGGAAAATGGTCGGAAAATGATGAGAGAGGAGGGAGGTGGTGATGTGGGGCGGCTGGGAAGATGAAGGAAATGAAATATACCCTAAAATTTATTATGACAAGGTTTATATAGTGGTTGGTTAGGTTAAAAATGTTCCAGGGACCAAAGGGTAAATAACAAAAGTTTAGGGTGGGAGGTATAAAAGTTACTGCAGGGACCTTAGTTGTAATTTTTGGTTAACCTTCATGAATCAAAACTCGGGGCTCGTTTAAGATAGTAAACGATCGATTCAACACACGGGAATTTTACCACTGCGCTCAGAATAATTATTCCAATAAAAACGACTATTCATACGCCTCATTTCTCATGAATAATAAAATAATCAAATGAATTCGTCGGTTGTGCCAGTACTCGTTGTGTACGAATTTCACGTTTCGCGGGATAAATTTCACGTTTTCAAACCAAATGAGTTCGGAAAGGTTCGTAAATGAAAAACTGAGATAATCTCGTATAAAAATAAATCTGGAAAATTACGGGTTGTCACAGCCTCACCTCCTTAACGGAATCGCGACCTCGCGATTCAATTCAAGTTACTCGTTACGGTTTAAAAAGGGATGAGTATATACACACGAGGATTCATCGTCACGTTCTCACGTGAATTCAGGACTTTTTCGCGAGCTTCGACGAGCTTTGTCGATAAGGATGCGACTTTACTAAAGTCGTTCGATTTCACGGTTCATGATTTCAATTGATTTCTCAACAAAGTTTAAACATTCATCAATCTGGATCTCTCTCGGAGGAAAAGCAGTTGCCACATAGGCGAGTCATTTCTTCACAATGCGCATAAAAAAAACATTGCGAACACTGTCGAGTCCTGACGGTAGCTCGAGCCTGTGTGCTACCGGTTCAACTCTAGCAAGGATTTCAAAAAGGATCAATACAGCGAGATTAAGCTTCCCACGTTTACTAAACGTATCACACCATCTCGTGGTGAATCTTTAAGCATAATCTAGGCTTTAACTGGGAATTCGAGGGGTTTACGTCATTTGTCAGTGTAACTGTCCTGATGATTCGTGAGTGGCACGCAATTCGGTTCTGATCTGAACGGTCTTCTTGGTAGTCTCATGAACAAGTTCGGGGTCAGTAAATTGGGCATCCCCAACTTCTACCCATCAAGTCGGCGGTCGGCACTTGCAGCCATAAAGTGCCTCGAACGGTGCCATTGGAATACTAGAGTCGTAAGTATCTTTATAAGAGAATTTGGCCAACAGGAGGTGTCGATACCAACTATTGCCAAATTACGCAGGAACACAACCTGTCCTCTAACATTTGAATGATTTTTCCACTTTGGCCATCAGTCTAGAGATGATACACAGTATTCATCTCCAAATCTGTTCTCATGGCTCTTTGGAGTGATTACCAGGAATCTGATGTGAAACAACTGTACCGATCAGAGAATGGTGGGAATCGACACTCTATACCGGGAAGTGATTTCCGATGAGTATTGACGAGCAAGTTTGCCAATACTGTAGTTTTGTTGATTAGAGAAGGTGAGTAGATTAGGTAGGATTATCAACAATAACTCTGGTAGTGGCGCGGGATTTACCTCCAAGGTTTCGTTCATGATGAAATTCATTATCCGGTAAGAAGGTAGCAAGGATCACTGGTACTTTCGAGGGACGAGTGATAAGTTGGGTGGTTGTCCCAAGGAATCGCGGTTTCAGTTACTCCTTAGAGTCTCAAGATTTCTGCTGGGCGTGGAATCTCTGCCAAATAGAGAGTTTAGCGAGTTCAGAGTGAAATTCTGAGGGAAAATGTTGATTGCTACAAGCAATCAGTTGATTGAATCAGTAATGTACAAGGTACTCAAAACGGAAGATACAACATTGATTGAACAGTTTCGATTAAACAATCCCGATCGGAAAGATGAACATCATCGATTGAGCACAAGGCTTAGTGTAGAGGCGACTGTAACAAGGCCACAACAAAACAAGGCTGAATAACAAATCCGAATCCAGGATGACGTCCAAAATCATAAAATCAAACAACCCGAATTAAATCAGAATCAAGACCAATCCAAACATAGTCGATATCGAATCAAAACGTAGTCAAAATCAGATCCAAACGTAGCCAGAAATCAAATCCAAACGTAGTCAAAAATCAAATCCAAACGTGGCAAATATTAAATCCAGACGTAGTCAAAAAAATCGAATCCAAAAGTAGCCAGAATTAAATCCAAACGAGGCAAAAATTAAATCCAGACGTAGCCAAAATCAAACCAAACGTGGTCAAAATCGAATCTAAAGGTTCCAGTAAGCTCGGACGGCTTATAACGCTCTTAAGGGGTTACAAATAAGTAACTCGGATTCAAACGGTGCCAATCGGATCTGACTCGACCCGATGCAAAATATGGCCAGACGGCGGCAACCAGGATTTCCATATAATGGAGACGTATAGCGATGCCAAGGGCATTACGGTTCACGCGGTGTTGTGATGCCAGTGTGTAGTGTGTGTGGAAGTAAAATTCCATTGTCTGTGTACCCACGCGAAACGGTACCATCCAAAAATCAATGACCAACCCGGACATAATTCCATTATAACTACTCTGAGTATTGCAAAATTCACCTCTGAGTCGGACATAGGTGATCAGGCTATGTCCCACTGTCCCTGGCTGAATATAGGTGATCAGTCTATATTCACCCGAGGTTCAATGAATTTTGGAAGACTAAGCCTAGTTATACTAGTAGTATGTCCATTATATCCAGAATCATTCCCAAACCCACAACAAGTGTACAAGCTCGACATTCAATAGTGAGATTACGCAAGGAAATAACGTAACTCTGTGACAGGTATGGTGCGTGCATAAGCATATGAAAATACTTATAGTGAACAGCTAAAACGAGCGGATATAAAATATCCAAGAGGCAGGCACACATCTCAACAAGTATAAAATCAAACATCTCATCAAACTACTCGTCAAGTATATCATGAATATCTCATCTAATATCATCAATTATCTCGTCATATCAATCATATCCTCAAACAAAGTCATACGCGAGGCATCAGCTTGGCAGGCAGGCACGTGTCGGTCATAGGGTTAAGTTTTCGCCAAAAGTGGTTATAGTCCAGGTTTTTGAAAATAAACCCAGTTCTCTATAACCTAGGCTCTGATACCAATCTGTAACACCCCGAAAATCGGGTCCAGTGGAAGCATACATGTAACTGGGGCGCTACTCAATTGGTATCACAACACAAGGTATAAAGAACGGTTTTACCTTAACCGTTTAGAATCAAATTTATTATCAAAAGTAATACATTTACATCATTTGAAAATAGTGCGGAAGTAAGGCCCAAAATGATTAAAGCGGTCCCAAACATGTTTATCAGAGTCGTCTATGACCATGCCCCTTGCCAAGCGCCTCCAGAAATAAGCTATCACATAAAACCTGAAAATACATGCTAAAAGGGTCAGCTTACGCTGGTGAGTTCACAGGTTTTAGTTTAAAACAATATGGTTGAACCAAAAGGTTTTCAAGTTCAAATCATCGTTTGCAAAGAAGTCAAGTCCAACGTAGGCTAACACTGCCTAAGTCATAGTTCTAGTACCAAATCCTCAAGTAATAACATAGTCAAACATCGCAAACCAAAATCAATCATACAGGTACTACACTTATATAGTGTCATGCAAGTTTAACTGTTACGCTGGCTAAGTCACAAAAGTCAAATCACAATAACAATTCCCTATAGGTGCACACTATAGATGTCGATAGGCACAGGAGCCATTACTACTAGGCGCAAAGAGCCATTACTACTAGGCACAAAGAGCCATTACTACTAGGCGCAAAAAGCCTTCGTTAATGATAACCATAGCCAGCTCATGGAACAGTATCATAACAGTTCTAGGCCACATCAAATAAAAAGTAAGCACATAATGCATTCAAATAACCAGGTCAGATATATCAGCCAAACAGTACGTTGGAGAAAACAAATCACGTTTCAAGTAAAACCAGTAATGAGTTTAAGTAGAAATGAGCATGTATTCTCCCCAAAAATAGTTAGAAAACCGGTAAAAGTAGGGGCCATGAAATCACCTTAGTCACAGCAATGCAAAGATCACAACTGACACGACTGGCATCTAGAGCATATCACAACGGTCTCAAGACATATGGCACGACGGTACACAGAGGTACAAGCACGGCGGTACACAACGGTCTAGGATCGGCACAACCTAATACGTATACAGTTATCTCAAAATATGTCTCGCAAAATAATAAGGTCTATAAAAGACAATGTGTCGTAGTTTTCGTGGATTATTCAGTTTTCAAAACTTATCAAAAGCTTAGTTTCAACGTTTCGTGTGGTGTGGTAAGAAGACATAGACTCGACAGACAACTCACGCCAAGGAGAAGAGACATCAACAAACTCAAAAAAATACTGACGAGAACTCAAACCAAGGAAGACAACTCTAGAAGTTTACGACAAACAAACACCTCAAATAAAATAATTCAGTTTGTACATTCCGGCATTTACCCCGTTATCCCAAATAGTTTGAATAAAACATAAATTGTTTTATAATAAAAATGAGTTTTAACAAACTTGTAAATATTAGTTTTGGTTTTATTGAAGATTTTGTGTCTGTTTCGTGTTTAATATATTAAATTCTATTCGAGTTTAATATATTATGCTGTCACAAGTCTCAAAACGTTCAATAAGTCCATCATCTAATATTGCAAGTCCGATAACGATTCATAATTTTCCAAACCTCCAAATATAATAACCAAAATCCGATATGAATTCAATAATGTCATGTCACAAGTCAAGTAACCGAGTATTAATTTTCCAAGTAACCGAAACATAGCAAGTGAACAAGACAAGTCAAATACGTTAGTCGAACATATGCTTTGACACTACCAATTATATCAACCATACTTTTAAATTTTAAGCAAACCCTTATTACCACTTTGGGCTTCGGCTTAAAGTTAAACAAACGCCCTCATTAGTTTTACATTGGGCTTATGAGCCCATCAGAATTAACTAAACAAACACACCCAACACAAACATAACGCTCCCTTAATGTTTGTCGACCCATAACAAAATCGAGACACAACAATATAACCAAAAACATATATCCACTCTTCTCATGCCGAGACCATGGAAGGTCTCGGCTTCAAATATGTCGACCATAATAGACCCCAAACGGACCCTATGTACACACGGCTTAACCATAACCACAACATCAAATCCTTACTCATAACCAAGAACATTATAAGAACGACAACAACAACGAGCACACAAAACTTACACAAGCAAATCCCGAATCCTAACCGTGACTCCAAAACAGATTTCACCCGAAATCCTAAACGGATCTTTGACCGAGAGTAACACCAAACAGGGGGCGTCGGGTTGACCCGACCCGTTTCACAGCAAACCAAACACGAACACCATCACTGTTCTAACCACACGAATAATTTCAATACACATTTTAAATCAGTTTTATAGCCACTAGAATTTGTAAAAATTTCTTGAAATCCAATATAAATCCACGAAAGAATAAAAACAATAATAATCGGTTTCATCCCAAAAACAATAAATAAGAAACGGTTTTCTCGATTTTACCATGTCGAGAAAAGAGAGATGAGAGGGATGACGGCGGCTGTTGTAGAGGCTGCTCACGGTCGCGAACCAAAAGAAACAAACAAACGAACCAAAATAAACAGACAAACCCTCGTCTCTCGTCTTCCTGGTGGCGGCAACGAGTAGTGGAGATGGTGCAACGTGGTGATGGAGGACGTTAGGTGGCGCGTGTGGTACTTAAATGTGACGGGAAGATTGAGATGAGTACAATGGTGGTGGCGGTGTAATAGGGTGAGCGGCGGTGGCGGCTCTACTGGCCGGAAAATGGCCGGAAAATGATGAGAGAGGAGAGAGGTGGTGATGTGGGGCGGCTGGGAAGATGAAGGAAATGAAATATACCCTAAAATTTATTATGACAAGGTTTATATAGTGGTTGGTTAGGTTAAAAATATTCCAGGGACCAAAGGGTAAATAAAAAAGGGATAATTACTAAAATAGCCCAAAACCCAAATGGGATATTTCTACCCCGGTTGCCCTGGGCAATGCCCCCAGTTGCCCAAAAAAGGGCGATTGTTGCCCAAAAAATACACTGGAAATCCTTCGGTTGCCCCAAAAAATGCCGGTTGCCCTGGGCAACACAATTATTTTCGGATTTCGGGTTAGATAGGGAACCGCCCATTTGTGTTTGGGCTATTTTGGTAATTATCCCAATAAAAAAAGTTTAGGGTGGGAGGTATAAAAGTTACTGCAGGGACCATAGTCGTAATTTTTGGTTAACTTTCATGAATCAAAACTCGGGGCTCGTTTAAGATAGTAAACGATCGATTCAACACATGGGAATTTTACCACTGCGCTCAGAATAATTATTCCAATAAAAACGACTATTCATACGCCTCATTTCTCACGAATAATAAAATAATCAAATGAATTCGTCGGTTGTGCCAGTACGCGTTGTGTACGAATTTCACGTTTCGCGAGATAAATTTCACGTTTTTAAATCAAATGAGTCCGGAAAGGTTCGTAAATGAAAAACAGAGATAATCTCGTATAAAAATATATTCAGAAAATTACGGGTGGTTACAGTCTCACCTCCTTAACGGAATCGCGACCTCGCGATTCAATTCAAGTTACTCGTTACGGTTTAAAAAGGGATAAGTATATACACACGAAGATTCATCGTCACGTTCTCACGTGAATTCAGGACTTTTTCGCGAGCTTCGACGAGCTTTGTCAATAAGGATGCGACTTTACTAAAGTCGTTCGATTTCACGGTTCATGATTTCAATTGATTTCTCAACAAAGTTTAAACATTCATCAATCTGGATCTCTCCCGGAGGAAAAGCAGTAGCCTCATCGGTGAGTCATTTCTTCACAATGCGCATAAAAAAAACGTTGCGAACACTGTCGAGTCCTGACGGTAGCTCGAGCCTGGGTGCTACCGGTTCAACTCTAGCAAGGATTTCAAAAAGGATCAATACAGCGAGATTAAGCTTCCCACGTTTACTAAACGTATCACACCATCTCGTGGTGAATCTTTAAGCATAATCTAGGCTTTAACTGGGAATTCGAGGGGTTTACGTCATTTGTCAGCGTAACTGTTCTGACGATTCGTGAGCGGTACGCAATTCGGTTCTGATCTGAACGGTCTTCTCGGTAGTCTCATGAACAAGTTCGGGGTCAGTAAATTGGGCATCCCCAACTTCTACCCATCAAGTCGGCGGTTGGCACTTGCGGCCATAAAGTGCCTCGAACGGTGCCGTTGGAATACTAGAGTCGTAAGTATCGTTATAAGAGAATTTGGCCAACAGGAGGTGTCGATACCAACTATTGCCAAATTACGCAGGAACACAACATGTCCTCTAACATTTGAATGATTTTTCCACTTTGGCCATCAGTCTGGAGATGATACACAGTATTCATCTCCAAATCTGTTCTCATGGCTCTTTGGAGTGATAACTAGGAATCTGATGTGAAACAACTGTCCCGATCAGAGAATGGTGGGAATCGACACTCTATACCGGGAAGTGATTTCCGATGAGTATTGACGAGCAAGTTTGCCAATACTGTAGTTTTGTTGATTAGAGAAGGTGAGTAGATTAGGTAGGATTATCAACAATAACTCTGGTAGTGGCGCGGGATTTACCTCCAAGGTTTCGTTCATGATGAAATTCATTATCCGGTAAGAAGGTAGCAAGGATCACTGGTACTTCCGAGGGACGAGTGAGAAGTTGGGCGGTTGTCCCAAGGAATCGCGGTTTCAGTTACTCCTTAGAGTCTCAAGATTTCTGCTGGGCGTGGAATCTCTGCCAAATAGAGAGTTTAGCGAGTTCAGAGTGAAATTCTGAGGGAAAATGTTGATTGCTACAAGCAATCAGTTGATTGAATCAGTAATGTACAAGGTACTCAAAACGGAAGGTACAACATTGATTGAACAGTTTCGATTAAACAATCCCGATCGGAAAGATGAACATCATCGATTGAGCACAAGGCTTAGTGTAGAGGCGACTGTAACAAGGCCACAACAAAACAAGGCCGAATAACAAATCCAAATCCAGGATGACGTCCAAAATCATAAAATCAAACAACCCGAATTAAATCAGAATCAAGACCAATCCAAACATAGTCGATATCGAATCAAAACGTAGTCAAAATCAGATCCAAACGTAGCCAGAAATCAAATCCAAACGTAGTCAAAAATCAAATCCAAACGTGGCAAATATTAAATCCAGACGTAGTCAAAAAAATCGAATCCAAAAGTAGCCAGAATTAAATCTAAACGAGGCAAAAATTAAATCCAGACGTAGCCAAAATCAAACCAAACGTGGTCAAAATCGAATCTAAAGGTTCCAGTAAGCTCGGACGGCTTATAACGCTCTTAAGGGGTTACAAATAAGTAACTCGGATTCAAACGGTGCCAATCGGATCTGACTCGACCCGATGCAAAATATGGCCAGACGGCGGCAACCAGGATTTCCATATAATGGAGACGTATAGCGATGCCAAGGGCATTACGGTTCACGCAGTGTTGTGATGCCAGTGTGTAGTGTCTGTGGAAGTAAAATTCCATTGTCTGTGTACCCACGCGAAACGGTACCATCCAAAAATCAATGACCAACCCGGACATAATTCCATTATAACTACTCTGAGTATTGCAAAATTCACCTCTGAGTCGGACATAGGTGATCAGGCTATGTCCCACTGTCCCTGGCTGAATATAGGTGATCAGTCTATATTCACCCGAGGTTCAATGAATTTTGGAAGACTAAGCCTAGTTATACTAGTAGTATGTCCATTATATCCAGAATCATTCCCAAACCCACGACAAGTGTACAAACTCGACATTCAATAGTGAGATTACGCAAGGAAATAGCGTAACTCTGTGACAGGTATGGTGCGTGCATAAGCATATGAAAATGCTTATAGTGAACAGCTAAAACGAGCGGATATAAAATATCCAAGAGGCAGGCACACATCTCAACAAGTATAAAATCAAACATCTCATCAAACTACTCGTCAAGTATATCATGAATATCTCATCTAATATCATCAATTATCTCGTCATATCAATCATATCCTCAAACAAAGTCATACGCGAGGCATCAGCTTGGCAGGCAGGCACGTGTCGGTCATAGGGTTAAGTTTTCGCCAAAAGTGGTTATAGTCTAGGTTTTTGAAAATAAACCCAGTTCTCTATAACCTAGGCTCTGATACCAATCTGTAACACCCCGAAAATCGGGTCCAGCAGAAGCATACATGTCACTGGGGCGCTACTCAATTGGTATCACAACACAAGGTACAAAGAACGGTTTTACCTTAACCGTTTAGAATAAAATTTATTATCAAAAGAAATACATTTACATCATTTGAAAATAGTGTGGAAGTAAGGCCCAAAATGATTAAAGCGGTCCCAAACATGTTTATCAGAGTCGTCTATGACCATGCCCCTTGCCAAGCGCCTCCAGAAATAAGCTATCACATAAAACCTGAAAATACATGCTAAAAGGGTCAGCTTACGCTGGTGAGTTCATAGGTTTTAGTTTAAAACAATATGGTTGAACCAAAAGGTTTTCAAGTTCAAATCATCGTTCGCAAACAAGTCAATTCCAAAGTAGGCTAACACTGCCTAAGTCATAGTTCTAGTACCAAATCCTCAAGTAATGACATAGTCAAACATCGCAAACCAAAATCAATCATACAGGTACTACACTTATATAGTGTCATGCAAGTTTAACTGTTACGTTGGCTAAGTCAAAAAAGTCAAATCACAATAACAATTCCCTATAGGTGCACACTATAGATGTCGATAGGCACAGGAGCCATTACTACTAGGCGCAAAGAGCCATTACTACTAGGCACAAAGAGCCATTACTACTAGGCGCAAAAAGCCTTCGTTAATGATAACCATAGCCAGCTCATGTAACTGTATCGTAACAGTTCTAGGCCACATCAAATAACAAGTAAGCACATAATGCATTCAAATAACCAGGTCAGATATATCAGCCAAACAGTACGTTGGAGAAAACAAATCACGTTTCAAGTAAAACCAGTAATGAGTTTAAGTAGAAATGAGCATGTATTCTCCCCAAAAATAGTTAGAAAACCGGTAAAAGTAGGGGCCATGAACTCACCTTAGTCACAGCAATGCAAAGATCACAACTGACACGACTGGCATCTAGAGCATATCACAACGGTCTCAAGACATATGGCACGAAGGTACACAGAGGTACAAGCACGGTGGTACACAACGGTCTAGGATCGGCACAACCTAATACGTATACGGTTATCTCAAAATATGTCTCGCAAAATAATAAGGTCTATAAAAGACAATGTGTCGTAGTTTTCGTGGATTATTCAGTTTTCAAAACTTATCAAAAGCTTAGTTTCAACGTTTCGTGTGGTGTGGTAAGAAGACATAGACTCGACAGACAACTCACGCCAAGGAGAAGAGACATCAACAAACTCAAAAAAATACTGACGAGAACTCAAACCAAGGAAGACAACTCTAGAAGTTTACGACAAACAAACACCTCAAATAAAATAATTCAGTTTGTACGTTCCGGCATTTACCCCGTTATCCCAAATAGTTTGAATAAAACATAAATCGTTTTATAATAAAAATGAGTTTTAACTAACTTGTAAATATTAGTTTTGGTTTTACTGAAGATTTTGTGTCTGTTTCGTGTTTAATATATTAAATTCTATTCGATTTAATATATTATGCTGTCACAAGTCTCAAAACGTTTAATAAGTCCATCATCTAATATTGTAAGTCCGATAACGATTCATAATTTTCCAAACGTCCAAATATAATAACCAAAATCCGATATGAATTCAATAATGTCATGTCACAAGTCAAGTAACCGAGTATTAATTTTCCAAGTAACCGAAACGTAGCAAGTGAACAAGACAAGTCAAATACGTTAGTCGAACATATGCTTTGACACTACCAATTATATCAACCATACTTTTAAATTTTAAGCAAACCCTTATTACCACTTTGGGCTTCGGCTTAAAGTTAAACAAACGCCCTCATTAGTTTTACATTGGGCTTATGAGCCCATCAGACTTAACTAAACAAACACACCCAACACAAACATAACGCTCCCTTAATGTTTGTCGACCCATAACAAAATCGAGACACAACAATATAACCAAAAACATATATCCACTCTTCTCATGCCAAGACCATGGAAGGTCTCAGCTTCAAATATGTCGACCACAATAGACCCCAAACGGACCCTATGTACACATGGCTTAACCATAACCACAACATCAAATCCTTACTCATAACCAAGAACATTATAAGAACGACAACAACAACGAGCACACAAAACTTACACAAGCAAATCCCGAATCCTAACCGTGACTCCAAAACAGATTTCACTCGAAATCCTAAACGGATCTTTGACCGAGAGTAACACCAAACAGGGGGCGTCGGGTTGACCCGACCCGTTTCACAGCAAACCAAACACGAACACCATCACAGTTCTTACCACACGAATAATTTCAATACACATTTTAAATCAGTTTTATAGCCACTAGAATTTGTAAAAATTTCTTGAAATCCAATATAAATCCACGAAAGAATAAAAACAATAATAATCGGTTTCATCCCAAAAACAATAAATAAGAAACGGCTTTCTCGATTTTACCATGTCGAGAAAAGAGAGATGAGAGGGATGACGGCGGCTGTTGTGGAGGCTGCTCACGGTCGCGAACCAAAAGAAACAAACAAACGAACCAAAATAAACAGACAAACCCTCGTCTCTCGTCTTCCTGGTGGCGGCAACGAGTAGTGGAGATGGTGCAACGTGGTGATGGAGGACGTTAGGTGGCGCGTGTGGTACTTAGATGTGACGGGAAGATTGAGATGAGTACAATGGTGGTGGCGGTGTAATAGGGTGAGCGGCTCCACTGGCCGGAAAATGGCCGGAAAATGATGAGAGAGGAGAGAGGTGGTGATGTGGGGCGGCTGGGAAGATGAAGGAAATGAAATATACCCTAAAATTTATTATGACAAGGTTTATATAGTGGTTGGTTAGGTTAAAAATATTCCAGGGACCAAAGGGTAAATAACAAAAGTTTAGGGTGGGAGGTATAAAAGTTACTGCAGGGACCATAGTCGTAATTTTTGGTTAACTTTCATGAATCAAAACTCGGGGCTCGTTTAAGATAGTAAACGATCGATTCAACACACGGGAATTTTACCACTGCGCTCAGAATAATTATTCCAATAAAAACGACTATTCATACGCCTCATTTCTCACGAATAATAAAATAATCAAATGAATTCGTCGGTTGTGCCAGTACGCGTTGTGTACGAATTTCACGTTTCGCGATATAAATTTCACGTTTTTAAATCAAATGAGTCCGGAAAGGTTCGTAAATGAAAAACAGAGATAATCTCGTATAAAAATATATTTGGAAAATTACGGGTGGTTACAGTCTAACACAGTGTGTATCTTTCCCACATACTACACAACCTTTGAATCCACTGTATGGGCAGCCACATAATGTACCAAGTGCAGGGTAATCATTTATCGTCCATAACACAACGGCGTGCAGATTAAAGTTTTCTTTTTTAGAAGCATCGTATGTATCAGCCTCTTCCTCGAATAAGGTATGCAGATCATCAACCAACGGTTCTAAAAATACATCGATATCATTTCCCGGGTATCCCGATATCAATACCGAAAGCATGATAAACTTTCTTTTCATACACAACCATGGAGGAAGGTTGTATATGACAGATAAAACTGGCCATACACTGTGATGCCTATTTCCTGAGTTGACGTCAACCCCATCAGCCGATATTCCTAGCCGTAGATTTCTCGGATCTTCAGCAATTTCGGGGAATTTTTCATCTATGGTACGCCATGCCTGTGAATCTGCGGGGTGACGTAAAACACCATCTGTTATCCTCCTTGTTGCGTGCCATGTTAGATCTTCTAAAATACTTTCTAACTTAAAGAGGCGTTGCAGTCTTGGTATAATTGGAAAGTACCACATTACCTTTGCCGGAATGTTTTCGTACACTTTATGTGTCTTACTATCCACCTTCCATCTTGATGTCCCACAAGTTGGACAAACAGTCAACTCCTTGTTAACCTTCCAGTAAAGAATGCAGTTGTTGCTACATACATGTATCTTTTTGTATCCTGATCCCATCATTCTCACTAGTTTTTTTGCCTCATAAGTTTTTTCAACCATTTCGTTACCAGCAGGTAGCATCTTTTTCAACAATCCTAGTAATTCAGTAAAGAACTTATCAGAAGCTCCATACTTACCCTTCAAGTTGAGTAGTTTAACTATTGCGTACAACTTTGTGAAGTCAGGACATCCTTCGTAAAGTGGCTTCTCCGCGTCTAATAATAGTTGTTGAAACTTGGCAAGGTTATCCTCATCAAAACATTCTTTTGCACCATTAACCATGTTCACTATTGCTGGGCCATCTGTTGGAATTTCTAGAACAAAATCCATGTCGAAATCCATGTCGTCAACAAACTCCTCTATTGTAGCATTAACAGGTATTTGGGCAGTTGTTGCTTGATCATCATTTTCTCCATGTTTATCCCATTTTGTGTAGCTTTGATTAATCCCGTGGCAGAATAAATGGAACTGCACATCCTCCGCTTTATGCTCTATGCGGTTTAAACATGAGATACACAGACATGGCATCTTAAGCTGTTGTTTATTACCTCGTGGGTCGATGTTCATCATCTTCTGCAAGTTGTGTTCTGCATACTTAATAAACGCGTGTACTCCAGCAATATATTGTTTCTTGGTCCTACTAGTTTTCATCCAAGACTTGTCCATGCTATTGTTGAGGTCAAATGGTAACGTATGTATCCTACAAGTCAAAAATTAAACCAATATAAGCATCAAATCATTTGTGCATAAGTAAACCAAGTATTTACCACTACTAGTACAAAAGGTACTGCTGCTAGTGAAATTTAGTACTGCTAGTATAAATTTAGTACTGCTAGTACCAGTCACAAATTAAACCAATATAAAATTGTAAATGTTTGATACGTTTGGGCCTAACTCTAATGTGGGATAAAATGTTTATTTTGAAAATATTACAACCATACATTAGTAAAATCTAGTATTAATGGTTATTGTTGCAAAGTGAAAATTAAAATAATACTCTGTTAGTATAGTATTAATGGTTTTTGTTGCAACTTGCAACTTGCAACTTGCAAGTAATTATAGGGAAGGCTATTTCATCATTACACACTATTCACATTGCTAGGCTCGATACATCTTCCTTCCTCTAGGTGTTTCTTGATTGTTGTTGTATATAAAGCAACATACCTCTCATAATTTTCATCTCTTCTTAACAAACCAAAATAAAATTTAAAAATTACAAAAAATCTCAAAATTTTTTGTTATCAAAATCATATATGGAAACTAAACTAGTGATTTGTTCTGAATTGGCAACAGTTGCAACCTCAAAGCTTGTGAAAGACATGATGCTAGTTTACTATGAGCGACAGGTTGAAGCTACTTCCAAGGAAGTTCATGATTTGAGGCACAAGGTTTCTGAGAAAAGAATGTTGATAAACAATAAGGATAAGATGATCAAGGAGTTAGAGCTTTTATATGGTTTTGATTCTGCTCTTGAAAGCATTGCTGATTTAAGGAGGATGCAAGAGGAGGACATGATGGCATCTGATAGGTTGCTTGTTGATATTGCCCAAAAGCATAAGCGTCTAGGTGATTTGGGCAACTTTATCACGAAGCTTGGATCAATTAACTACTGATGTGGTTGATATGTTAGTTAACTATGTTTATGTCTTTTGTGTTTTGTGGTGTCATGGTTGATGTTGTTGGTAGTCTTTCTGATGTTGTTGTGTTTTGTGCTGTCATCGAATGGTAACGATAGATGTATGATATGATGTTAAATATTAATGCAGCTATGTTAATGTCAATATTATTTTCTAACAGCCTTTTGATTTGTAAAGTTACAATGTCAAGTGTTTAGTACTGCCTAGTTCCAAAAATGCATATACTTAAGAAAGTCAAACTTTGTTTATTACACCTAAATGCAGGAAGTTACCTACACATACCAACCAAGCCTTTAATGGCATTTACTTATACATTGAACTATGTGATCCTCTTTACTTTAAATGGCCATTACATAAACACAACATTACACCATCAAAAACCTGTCAAACACTAAACCTCATCCACAATGACTTCCAAGCCAAATGTTATTGAAATATCCTCTGATTCATCAGGACTAATGTCTCCTAAACCTGATTGGAATTTCCCCTACCCTCCTACAGGTAGCTTTCATAAGAGAATACCACCTAAGGGAAAGGTTGTTGACTCGAGCTCTGACGATTTTAGCTCCTTTAACAGTAGCTTTTTTAATGATAGCTTGGTTTCACTCTGTCAATCCCAGGAAAAAGGGAACAAGTTCTATGCCTACCAAATCAGGCAACTAGGAAGAAATCCCAAGCAAAGAAGAGAAAGGGAAAAGGCCCAATTGAACTCACTAAGGGTAAAGGGAAAAGGACAATTAGCTGAGCTTTACTAGTCTTGATGTTATGATGCTACTGTAATAAGTACTATGTTTTCTCCTTGTATGTAATCAACTATGCAATCAACAATGCATCTATGTATGCAGAATTTTGTTATGTAATAACAGTTGGTTTTTCAAGTTGAAGATGCTATTTTTCATTCATGTTAAACCCAAAATACAACTTTAAAAAACTATATATCCTACAAGTCACAAATTAAACCAATATAAGCATCAAATCATTTGTGTATAATTACAATGGATAGTGGGCAGAATTTGCTATCTTTATAATTGTAAAAAACAATTTCGAGAATAATATAATTTCACCATTATTGCATAAAAAACTGATTTCCTAATTAAAAAAATTACCTAATTTAGATCTAAATGAACCTCCCTCCGTTGTTGATGGCCGGACCGGCGAGTGGTGGCTGTGATTGGTTACTGGTGAACGGTGGATGGTGAGTGGTGGCTGTGATTGGTGAGAAATGTGCGAAATTTGAAATTTGCTAAAAAAAATATGGGGGTCTTTAATTTTGAAATTTGCTGAAAAAAATATATATGGGTGGGTTTTTAAAAAATATATATGGGTGGGTTTTTTAAAAAAATATGGGGGGCTTTAATTTTGAAATTTGCTGAAAAAAAATGGGGGCTTTTTAAAAATTTTGGGGAGGGAAATACCAAAAAGGAAGCAACAGGTATCGAACCTGTGACCTCCCCTTCACAACACCAACAACTCAACCATCTCCGCCCTTGGGTCTTTTTCGATTATACCTTCTTTTGTATTCCTCTTATAGACTATCTATTTTATTAAAGAAAATTGTTACAAAATCCAAATATCTTCTATACAAAGTTAAACCTGTTAGTACAACGTTAAACCTAGCAACACTAAAAGAGACACAAGCAGTAATAACATTATTTCCTTTTTGCTTGTCTGAAGATCTTTCTTAGTAATTCTCTTGCCATTACTGAGTCTTCATCAGTAACTGTTAGCTTAGCATTTAACATAACAAATAAGCTAGCTGCCCTTAATGGATAATCTTTTTCTATCAGCATGTAGACATCCACTCCATTCTTTGTAGATACATGGTGAACACCACATGTATCATACAGTCTCCATTTTGTACTCAACTCATGAGCTCGAAAATTCCATAAGATATCTTTTGGATCAGGTTCATACAACCTCTTCAATTCCACCCATAGCTCCTTCTCTTTGTCTTGTATACGATATGTAGATCTGAACATTTCTTTAACCAGACTCCATAGATTGTCCAAGTCTTCTCTATAAAAAATCTTCAGCATATCTTCAAAATACTTATAAATTTCTGAGTGTCCTCCTAGCCTGATTATCTTCCAAGCTTTCCCAAATGTATCTTTGTGTATGTCCAAATCAATAATTGGACGTTTAGCTTGAATAGGATGATGAACATCCAATGCTTCTGGGATTATAACAATCATATGCTGCTTGAGTCTTTCGTCAGTTAATTCCTCTGCTGTTTCTTCTTCATCTGATGTAGGTACTTCTTCACCAATCTTCTGTTTCTTTGAAGATTCAGACTCCAATATTATACCATATCTTCTTGTAGTTCTACATGGTTTTTCTGTTCCCATGGGAGTAAATGTGTTCACTCTTGTGTAAACCCTTTCAAACTCACTCTTGATATCCTCAAAATTTCTACCTTGGAACTGCTTCCTTTTGTATCCAGCCATGTTCATCATGTAAACACACATGGTGTGTCTTTGCTGAGCTTTACTAGGTGGTTTACTCCTCTTTTCTTTAGCTTTTTGTTCTGCAGCAGACTTTCTTCTGGAATTTATTAGTTCAACAAGTTGTCTTGACTTCTCATCAATGGACAACACTTCATCTCCTCTGACTTTACCTAACTTTTCCTTTAAAACTTCATCAGCATCAATCATATACTGAACTTCTTGAGCGTGATCAAACATTGCTTCAGTTGCTTGATTTGCAAGTCTTGTTTGATCAAGGAAATATGCAATATCAACAATTTCTGATGTTTCATCTTCCTGTGCTTTATTAGCTACCTCTGCATCAAAACTAATCTGAGCAAGAACACTCTTCTTGTCCTTCTTTGGTGGCTCTTCTTCAATCATAATGCCCTTTGCTTTATCTGCCCTTTGCCTTCTATCATACACATCCATATCTTGTTGATGAGAAGTACCAATATTTTCAGCATCCAAATCTTCTTCACCCATATCTTGCCTCCCCTGAAACTCAACATTCTGTTCAACCAAAGAAATATTGGGGTCTTGATCAATATCAGCTGTCTTCCTCCCCTGTTTGGAAGAAACATCCATGTCATCATCATCTGAGCTTGTAGACTCCACAATATTTGCCTTTCTCTTTGCTTCAAGTGACTTGACTTTAGACTGCAATTTCTTCACTTTTTCAATGACCTTCTTGTAAGCAGTACTATACAACTGCTTTGTCTCCTTGAGTTCTTGCTCTGTCTCCTTGAATTCTTGCTTTGTCTCCTTGAGTTCTTTCTCCAACCCAGTCACCCTTTGAGTCAATTTGGTACAAATATCCATCAATTCCATTAGTGACACTCTGCCCTCATCACTTCCAGGTGTGTTACCTCCCGATCGAGGTGAATCGTGGGGCATTTACCATAGGATCTTAAGTAGGATCTCGATTTTGAAAACCTTTCGTGTGACATTTGGGATAAAAACGGAACACACGAGGGATATTGGACTATTCGAGACATGCTACCCGTACACTAACATATTTGGATTTATTGGACTATTCGTTTGGTTATTGTTTGAGTTACGGATTGGTTTAGCGTTTAGGGTTTAGAGTTTAGGGTTTAGGGTTTAGGGTTTATATAAATACTCGTTATATTATAAATTACTCGGGAAATTGATTTTCAATAAAGTCTTTTGAATTGGAAACGTTCGATAAATGAAAGGGTCTTGGCGAAATTTTGTTATTTCCAAAGATTAATTTTGTCGTAAGTCCAAACTTGTTTTAAATCATAAAACGAGTATACCATGTACTAATAAATGAGATTATGGGAAAATACAGACGATTACCAATCGACTCATCTTATTTGATATGTTTGTTGTTAGTTATCTCTTCGACTTGTTTTTGTCATCTCGTCTCGACTCGAGTTATTGTCAATACTCTTCTCGACTATTAATTCGGTTATTCGTTTTTTTGGAGTGAGTACTCGTGAGTCCGTGTTCTCTACCGTCACACGAATGAGGATACCAAACCCTTTTAAAAGGCTAAAACGAGATTACTTTTTGAAATGAGAATGATTAACTTTTGAAACCTCTTGCGCATTTGATTTTTTTGGTGAATATCGTGCCGAGTACGTTGTGTTGCGATATGTTGCGTTAAATCGTTTGATACGATATTCATTTTCTTTAACTTTTAATTACGGATAACCTCGATACCCGCGGGGAAACCCGAAAAACCGATGGATAACGGGTTGATGCGTGGTTTTGTAACCTTACAACAGGTTTTACCTCTCGAGGGATCTCAAGAGGCTTACAACCCCACCAGGCAGTGTACCTGACCGATGTAGTATAGTGTAGTGGTAAGTACGGGGGATTGATCGTTCTCCACAGGGAATAGTGTTCGTTAGGTATGAAAGACTACTCTAATTAGGTCTAAGGGTTGAGGAAGATTCTTTTTATGTTTTTATAATTTTTTATGAAAGCAAGTAAAATCTCGGGTTTGAAAGAGTGGGCGGAATTAGTTGCTAGTCAACTAACCCAAAAGTACTACGGATGCAAATAAAATAAATAACTGAAAATAAAATGTGGTGAGAAACTTATGTGTAGAGAAATGTGTTTACTTAGATTTCCTTACTCCCTAACTATCTTTTACCGGTTAATTAGTGTGTATTAGTCGCGTGGATGACGGGTGTATTCCTTAATACCATTCGTGGGGTGGCGTACTTACTTCCCCAACTCTACAAGCTCCTACTTCACTCCTATGTCGAGCCGGCTAGGAAGCTCCTAACATGGGATCACTAGAATTCGCTTGTGCATTAAATACAACCATAAAAACCTTTAGTACGCATTTGGTTCATGTTTCTTAAGACGTTCAAGCAAGTTACCGAATAGGAAGTTAGCCAGTTTTCTTAAGCCTAACATAGATAAACAATCATCCAATACAACTAACAACACACTAACAACCAATAATCAATAGCTAGGTTTCATTAGATCTAAGCAAACACAAGATAAATTTAGCCTAACATGTTAAACAAAAGACAAGAATAAGATAAAATCAAACAACACATAGACATATTGAATGATTAATTGATAACTTATCTTCAATGTAACATGGAAGATCTCAAGGCAAAAAGCCTTGAAAAAGAAGCTGAATTCGTCTTAGGGTTTTCTCCCAAAATTCCACACACTAAGCTCTCCCCTAATGACAAAAAATTAGAAAACTATATATAGATTTTTGGATCTGACGGCGTCACGTTATGGAGTGTGACGCCGTCACCTCGCCGCTTCTAGGGTTCCCGGATGACCTTCTTGACGCCGTCCCTCTTTAGCTCTTCCAAAATCCATTCTGGCTTATCAAGGCTTGACGCCGTCGAACCTTGAACGTGACGCCGTCCCCTTTTGATTTAAGCCGTGACGCCCTTGATCAAGTTAAAGCGTGACGCTGTCAGAATTCACATGCTATTTTCACTGGCTTATCATGAGTAAATTTCACGTCCAACTTTTCTTGCCAAGGCATGACGCCGTCCAGGGTAAATTGTGACGCCGTCAAAGGTAACTTTTAGCCGATTTTTGAGACTTTGCCGTTTTCTTCACTTTTATGCTCCAAAAACGTCCAAAATGCCTCCTTTTCCAGATTTCTCCTCAAAAGTACCTAAAATGACAAAAGGAACGATTTAGGGCGATATTTGATCAAATAAATACGATTTAGGGCTTAAATGACCTCTTAAAAGCGGTACACTTTTCGCTTCATCAAATACCCTTACACTTGATATTTGCTTGTCCTCAAGCAAATGCGCTTTTATTCTAATCAAAATACAAGTTAGGGGTCATTTAATGCAAACATAAAAGTAATTACAACAAATAATCGTTCCACTTCAATCATAATAAGCACGGAGATTATAAACTAGCACCTCACAAGTAGTGTTTAGATACTCACATCTCTCAAGTGTCATCAAAATAAATCTCATAAATGAAAACGGATAATATCTCTCACTACCTGTCATAGCAAATAGATTACCATAGGCTTGGGAAAGGATCGAAAACCTCCTCCACTAGGCGTAAGCACCAAAGATAAACTATCAAAGAGGGCTTTTACATGGGTTATAACGTTAGGTGTAGGGAAAAGGAAAACACGGTTTTGTTGGATACGGGATATTTTACTGGTGGCGAGTTAAAGATCTTGATCAATTACATGTACTATACAATGTTGCTAAGCCAAGACTCGACTCAATCTTAAGCTAAAAACAAAATAACAAAAACATAAAATAAACATAAAATGAAACGGGATGGTAGTCCGTATGTTTTTTCTATTTTTCTTTTTCTCATTTTTTTTGTATTTTTCTTGATTTTTTTTTTTTTTTTTTTTTTTTTTTTTTTTTTTTCATACACTCTTGCCCTACCATCCAAAATAATACATCATAGAGGCATTGCATTCCCCTTACACTTGATCTTTTACATAACTTTATAAATTACTATTCTAATGACTCGAATTAAGATGATTGAAAAACTTGGAGTACTTTTAAAATATTTAGCACATATGGGGGTAATAAATGATGTTCTTCCCCATTACTCCATTACACTAGTACTTTACCCATGAGTCCCAATCGTCCCAAAATAATATGTACAAGGATATGACTCGACTTAGCAACCATGTAATCAACTAGATAATTAACTTGGGTTTAAACAAATGTTGTAACAATAATGCACTAAAGATGAGTGCATACAAGGTAGGCTAAGGCGATTTGGGTGTACATTTTAGTGGGGTGTAACAAATTCTTCCTTTAAGTAAAATGCTTAAAGGTCGAAACGAAAAGATAGGCTCTGAGGGGTGTACTAGGGGTATCGTGTACTAAAAATGAGTACAACGCAAAGGGGTGTGGGAGAATTACTTGACCAATGTAGCCAATGTAATTATAACAAAAACACAGGTGTAAAACAATGGGTTAATCCTAATGCCTCTTATCATGTAGTAAATCTAACTACACGAATGTAGTCACACTTGTGGCCTTGGAATGGTCCTAACGCAAGTTCTAGAATCTAAGTGCTACCGGTACACACATCATAGCATAAATGCTTTTCCTACCAATTCTAGGGGCGAACCTCACATATTTGGGGGTGGAAAATTTTTTAGTGGTACGGTTTTTGTGCTAGTCATATAACTCCTATCCGTGAGACGCTCATTAAGATCAAAGTTTCACTCCTACATGTTGTAAAAAATTTTAAATTTGGCACTAAAATTACCTTAACAAGTATTTATCTCAGTTTTATTACACATCCACTATTAAACAAACAAAAATCAAGCGCAATTGTATTCTCTAATCGTACTTTTACCCCCCTTACACTTAAGATGAACATTGTCCCCAATGTTCAAATAACAAGATGTAAAAGAAAAAAAAGTAAAAGAATGAAATCAAATACTCCCCTGATTCGCTCGGTGGATAATGAAATTACACGGTTAAATCTTCCTCCAAGGTAATGTTGAAGCTCCATGACTAATGCATCGCCATAAGCTTGATCCAAAACATTTCCTTGTCCAAAATAACCTGTTAAACCTGAGAAAACAAACACGAAAACCTGCATAACATCGGCGGGAAAAATCTATATATAAGGATATAATGCTTGTGGAATGATAATTTTGCAGATTCCTGGAGATTATAAGTTGGAGATTTTAATAAAAACTTTTTATGAAAACAAAACTTTCAAAAATTTCTGGAAATTAAATCTGACGCCGTCAGAAATGACCTGACAAAAATTTTCATTTTAAGTTTCCGGAAAATTTCTGGAAAAACCTTTACCTTACTTCCTGGAAATCCTGCAAAACATCATTATGACTCGATACAAGCATTTGACTCAAACAAATACTAATATGTATGCTAATTTATTATTATTACGATTCATGTTCATTTGTGTTCTAATAAACCGATTTAGATTTCCCTTACACTTATCTTTTGCAAAATACCTTTATATGTAGTTAAGACGAAGTTAAAAACAACATAAAGCATTTTCACAAATTAGTTTTTGAACATGAATCAATAATAATAAAAATTAAACACACATACGGAAACAAATAAAATCAAACAAACAAATAAATAAACACACAAAGCAAATAAAACAAATAAAGCTTGGGTTGCCTCCCAAGAAGCGCTTTTTTTTTTTAACGAGTCTTGTAGCTAGACTCAAAGTCACGTACATTACGTGACTTCTTCACCAAAGGTTATGTCTTCCTCATTGATCATTTCATTACCATTCTCTTGATAATGCTTGACTCGTTGTATATTCACAGTGAATTCTCTATCATCGTCGTCAATCAACACAACGGCTCCGGTTTTAGAGGAGCTCCTTACGGTAAAAGGTCCATACCATCTAGATTTAAGTTTCCCAGGAAATAGCTTTAAGCGAGAATTATATAATAAGACCTTGTCCCCTTCTGAAAACTCCTTGGGTCTCTTAATCCGTTGGTCATGCCATCTTTTCGCCCTTTCTTTGTATGTAATGGAGGATTCATAAGCCTCTAATCTCAATTCATCGAGCTCTTGGAGCTGTAAGAATCTATTTGTTCCCGCAACTGTATAATCCAAATTACAGGCCTTAAGTGCCCAATATGCTTTGTGTTCCAGTTCTACTGGGAGGTGGCATGCCTTGCCATATACCATACGGAACGGGGTTGTCCCGATTGGTGTCTTATAGGCGGTTCGAAATGCCCACAAAGCCTCATCGAGCTTAAAAGACCAATCTTTTCTGTTTTGATTAACCGTTTTCTCTAATATTCTCTTTATGGCTCTATTAGTGTTTTCGACTTGACCGTTGGTTTGAGGATGGTAAGCGGTGGAGAATCGGTGAGAGACTCCATACCTTTTCATGACTTTCTCCATTTGTGAATTGCAAAAATGGGTTCCCCTGTCACTAATAAGAGCCTTCGGAATTCCGAACCTAGCGAACAATTTTTTTAAGAAATGAATGACTACCCTAGCGTCGTTAGTCCTAAGGGCTTGTGCTTCCACCCATTTCGAAACATAATCAATGGCCACCAAGATGTATTCATTCCCTCCAGAAGATGGGAATGGTCCCATGAAATCAATTCCCCAGACATCAAAAACCTCACAAACTTGTATATAATTCTGTGGGGCTTCATCCCTCCTAGAGATATTCCCAGCTCTTTGACATGCGTCACAAGTTTGTATCATTCCCTTCACATCACGAAATATTGTAGGCCAATAGAATCCCGCGTCGAAGACCTTTCGTGCAGTATTGCTTATTCCGTGATGTCCTCCAGATGGACCTGCATGACACTCTTTCATAATTCTGACAGCCTCTCTTTCCGAAACACAACGCCTGATTACCTGATCTGGACATCTTCGAAATAAGAAGGGTTCATCCCAAAAGTAGTACTTTAATTGATTAAAGAACCTCCTTTTTTCATGCCTGCTCATATGCTCAGGAATGACTCTACTTGCCAGGTAGTTAGCATAATCCGCATACCAAGGTTCAGAATCATTTATTGACATGAGCTGCTCTTCAGGAAATGTTTCCCGAATCTCACTCTTGTCAGATTCAGCGAGGCTGGGGTTTTCGAGACGAGAGAGATGATCCGCCGCAAGATTCTCTGCTCCTTTCTTATCACGAATTTCAACATCGAACTCTTGCAATAGTAGGATCCAACGAAGTAACCGTGGTTTAGCATCCTGTTTAGCGAAAAGATATTGAATAGCTGAATGATCCGTAAAAACAACCGTTTTAGAAAGGACAAGATACTGGCGAAATTTATCAAAAGCGAATACCACGGCTAGTAATTCCTTTTCAGTGGTAGTGTAGTTTTCTTGAGCAGGATTCATGGTTTTGCTAGCGTAGTATATTGGCTGAAAGTGTTTGTTAAGCCTTTGGCCTAGTACTGCTCCAACAGCATAATCACTAGCATCGCACATGATTTCAAAGGGTAACTCCCAGTTAGGGGTAACCATAATTGGAGCTTGGGTAAGTTCCTGCTTCAATAGATCGAATGCGTCCTTGCACTCTTGAGAGAAGTCGAACGGGGCATCCTTCATGAGTAACTGAGTCATTGGTTTAGCTACCTTTGAGAAATCTTTAATGAATCTCCTATAGAAGCCAGCATGACCCAAAAAACTACGGATTGCCTTGACAGTTGTTGGATAGGGAAGTTTGGATATAGCTTCAATTTTTGCCCGGTCTACTTCGATTCCACTTCCTGAAATTTTGTGCCCCAGCACAATCCCTTCTTTTACCATAAAGTGGCACTTTTCCCAGTTTAGTACCAAGTTGGTCTCCTCACAACGTTTGAGCATTTTCTCAAGGTTAGCAAGACAGTGATCAAAGGAGTTTCCAAAGACTGAAAAATCATCCATAAAGACCTCCATGCTGTCTTCCATTAACTCATGGAAGATTGCCGTCATGCAGCGCTGGAAAGTGGCGGGGGCGTTACATAGTCCAAAGGGCATTCGCTTGTAGGCGAAGGTGCCATAAGGGCATGTAAACGTGGTCTTTTCTTGGTCCTCAGGAGCGATAGGGATTTGGAAATACCCTGAGAACCCATCTAGGAAGCAGTAGTACTCATGCCCTGCTAACCTTTCCAACATTTGGTCGATAAATGGGAGAGGGAAATGATCTTTTCGGGTTGCATCATTCAACTTCCTATAATCGATGCACACACGCCATCCAGTTACTGTTCGTTGAGGTACTAACTCATCCTTATCGTTCTTCACTACCGTCATTCCTCCCTTTTTTGGTACAACCTGTACAGGACTTACCCATGGACTGTCCGAAATCGGGTAAATTAGTCCTGCATCTAGGAGCTTAATGACTTCCTTCTTTACGACTTCCTTTATGTTGGGATTTACTCGCCTTTGAGGTTGCACGGTGGGTTTATAATCCTCCTCCATGAGGATTTTATGCGTACAAAAGGTAGAGTCAATACCCTTGATATCGGCTACACTCCATGCTATAACTTCTTTATATTTTTTTAAAACTCCTAAGAGTTTATCCTTTTGTTCACTTTTCAAAGAAGAGCTTATGATAACCGGAAGTTGATCTTCCCCTTGGAGGAAAGCATATTCAAGGTTGGTTGGGAGTTCCTTGAGTTCTACCGCAGGTGGCTCGATGATGGAAGGTTTAAGTTTGTTCTCGGGTTTACGAAGCTCAAGCTGTTCGATTTCTTGTCTGGGATAGAAGGAGACTGCATTCACATCCATAGCCTTCTCCTCCTCTAAGATGGGTAAGAAAGCTTCATCTCGCAACCAACCAGCTTCCACCTGTTCATCTACACAATTATCAATCTCGTCGGATAGTTCATCGATTTCTTCGATGAAATACAGTTGATTATCTGCTTCGAGAGAAAGATTCATTGTGTCCTTGATGTCGAAGGTTAAGCTATCGGCCCCCACTCGTAAGGTTAGTTTGCCGTCATGAACATCAATAACAGCACGAGAAGTTGCAAGGAAGGGTCTTCCTAGAATGATGGGCACAAGATCATCTTCTTCCATTTCTAGGATGACGAAGTCAACTGGAAATTTAAACTTCCCTACCTTAACCAGCACATTCTCGCATATTCCTAAGGGGTATTTGACTGATCTATCGGCCAGTTGGATGCTCATACGGGTTGGTTTCAACCCAGAATACCCTAGCTTGAGGAACAGGGAATGCGGCATAAGATTGATGCTTGCTCCTAAGTCGGCTAAAGCATTTTTGACTGAAAGAGATCCAATTGAACAGGGCAAGGTGAAACTACCTGGATCGTCCACCTTCTTTGGTAGCCCTCGTTGAGTCACCACAAAACATTCTTCTCCTAAGGTTACAAGACCCTCGAGCCCTTTCCTGTTGGTGAGCAGCCTCTTGAAGTATGTACTATATTTGGGCATATGATAACATGCATCAAGAAGGGGTATGGTGATGACCGAATTCTTCAAATATGACAAGAATCTTTTATTATCACTTTCGACCTTTTGATTCTTGAGGCGAGATGGGTATGGGACTTTAAGGGGCTGTTTGGCAGGAGTAGGTGGGGATGGAGTTACCGGAGGGGTTTGCTCGGGATTTTCATCGTTCACATTATCGTTCTCCTCATGAGGGGTGTTGGGTTCCATGACGTTAGATGGTTGAGCTGGGTAGGGTGGATCCTTAGTAGTTGTTCCAGCACGAGTGGTGATGGCGAGTAAAGGATCTCTTTGCGGTTCGCCAAGGCCGTCGAGAGTGGCGTTGAGTTCTGCGAACTTGGCCTTCACGTCGGTTTGTTGGCTATTGATAAAGTTGTCAAGACCATTTAGTTGCAGATTCTTTTCAAACGTGAAATGCCCGAGATCATCCTCAAAAGTGCTCCTAACCTTATAGTCAGGATATTCTCCTCCTCCCTCTTCTCTCACAAGATTTCCCCAAGGGGTGAAATTATTGTTTTGGTAGAAAGTTAAGAGCGAAGGATCATCGAAGATGTCGTGGCTTGACAAGCATGCTTGTTCGGTGGTGGTATCATCCTCGCATTCCTCCACTTCATGCGGGCCACCACATTGATCACAGATCAAGTATGGGTTTGATAACCGCTTAGTTGGTTGCGACTTGTCTAGATAAGATACCTGATCATTCAATCTACTCACCCGGCTAGCAAAAGGAGGCTCTTTCATGATCTTGGAAACGCTCATGATCGAATCGGGTTCATCCCAGGTATCGTCTTGATCATTCGCGTATTCCTCAATTCTATTCCATCCTTCCTCAACGCTTAGTTTGGCTATTTTTCCTTTTGATGAATTATTAATGCCCAATTGGTCGTTTTTGGAGACACTGTCATAAAAGATTTGGACAAGAAGCCAGAGTTCAATGCCATGATGAGGGACCTGTCTAATTAGATCCTTGAATCTAACCCAAGATTTGTGAATAGGTTCTGCTGGTCCAACATGGAAGCGGAGGATTTCGTCTCTCAACTTTGAAGTTCTTCCTATGGGGAAGAATTTCTCATAGAATTTTGAGATAAGCTGTTCCCATGTGAAGATGGATTCGGAAGGAAGTTGGTTATACCAGTCTCCGGCTCTTTCATGAAGGGTGAAGGGAAAGAATCGCAACCGGGAGGTATCTCTAGTGGCTCCGTCCGTACGGAGGGTATCCACTATTTTCAGGAAGTCCTTGATGTGTTGGATTGGATCTTCAGTTTTCAATCCGTGAAACTTGCATACACTTTGGACCAGCCAAATATCAGTTGCACGCAAGACCCCATCCGTGTGTTCATTTGGAAAAACGATAGCATTGGAAAAACCACGAGGGGTGGGAGAAGAGTAGTCCTTGAGACATTTAGGGATTGGGATTTCGGGAACTTCCATATCGTGATTGGGTTGAGGGCTAGGAGGTGTAGAATGATGATTGGATTCTTCCTCGGAGAGGGCATCATCAAAATTGATCGTGGATGGTTCAGCCGCTTGGTGGAGTCGCCTTAATTTATGCATTTCCCTTTCGGGTTCAGCATAGGGTGTGGCAAGAGTCTTTATCGAGCTTCGGCTCCTAGTGATTCTAAGATTAGGGGGGTCATCATCCAAAATTAGGGAATATCCTCCTAAAGTGCGGGCTCTAGGAGGTGGTGGTTGTTGTGGTGGTGGGTTGTTGGGATTAAGGATATTACCATCTTCCATGATGTCGGATGGTAATGGTTACGAACAAAGACACGAAGAAAATAGATAGACTAAAGAATATCTAGAAAAAGAAAATAAAAATCTCACTAGAAAGGAATCTAGTGAGTAGACCTAATAGAAATAACAATTCAACCTAAACAATAACTATTCCCCGGCAGCGGCGCCAAAAACTTGATGCGTGGTTTTGTAACCTTACAACAGGTTTTACCTCTCGAGGGATCTCAAGAGGCTTACAACCCCACCAGGCAGTGTACCTGACCGATGTAGTATAGTGTAGTGGTAAGTACGGGGGATTGATCGTTCTCCACAGGGAATAGTGTTCGTTAGGTATGAAAGACTACTCTAATTAGGTCTAAGGGTTGAGGAAGATTCTTTTTATGTTTTTATAATTTTTTATGAAAGCAAGTAAAATCTCGGGTTTGAAAGAGTGGGCGGAATTAGTTGCTAGTCAACTAACCCAAAAGTACTACGGATGCAAATAAAATAAATAACTGAAAATAAAATGTGGTGAGAAACTTATGTGTAGAGAAATGTGTTTACTTAGATTTCCTTACTCCCAACTATCTTTTACCGGTTAATTAGTGTGTATTAGTCGCGTGGATGACGGGTGTATTCCTTAATACCATTCGTGGGGTGGCGTACTTACTTCCCCAACTCTACAAGCTCCTACTTCACTCCTATGTCGAGCCGGCTAGGAAGCTCCTAACATGGGATCACTAGAATTCGCTTGTGCATTAAATACAACCATAAAAACCTTTAGTACGCATTTGGTTCATGTTTCTTAAGACGTTCAAGCAAGTTACCGAATAGGAAGTTAGCCAGTTTTCTTAAGCCTAACATAGATAAACAATCATCCAATACAACTAACAACACACTAACAACCAATAATCAATAGCTAGGTTTCATTAGATCTAAGCAAACACAAGATAAATTTAGCCTAACATGTTAAACAAAAGACAAGAATAAGATAAAATCAAACAACACATAGACATATTGAATGATTAATTGATAACTTATCTTCAATGTAACATGGAAGATCTCAAGGCAAAAAGCCTTGAAAAAGAAGCTGAATTCGTCTTAGGGTTTTCTCCCAAAATTCCACACACTAAGCTCTCCCCTAATGACAAAAAATTAGAAAACTATATATAGATTTTTGGATCTGACGGCGTCACGTTATGGAGTGTGACGCCGTCACCTCGCCGCTTCTAGGGTTCCCGGATGACCTTCTTGACGCCGTCCCTCTTTAGCTCTTCCAAAATCCATTCTGGCTTATCAAGGCTTGACGCCGTCGAACCTTGAACGTGACGCCGTCCCCTTTTGATTTAAGCCGTGACGCCCTTGATCAAGTTAAAGCGTGACGCCATCAGAATTCACATGCTATTTTCACTGGCTTATCATGAGTAAATTTCACGTCCAACTTTTCTTGCCAAGGCATGACGCCGTCCAGGGTAAATTGTGACGCCGTCAAAGGTAACTTTTAGCCGATTTTTGAGACTTTGCCGTTTTCTTCACTTTTATGCTCCAAAAACGTCCAAAATGCCTCCTTTTCCAGATTTCTCCTCAAAAGTACCTAAAATGACAAAAGGAACGATTTAGGGCGATATTTGATCAAATAAATACGATTTAGGGCTTAAATGACCTCTTAAAAGCGGTACACTTTTCGCTTCATCACGGGTATCCGGTGGGATATGGGGCGGGTACGGGTATATTATAAACGGGTTCGGGTACGGGTACACTAAAACCTGCCACGAACCCGAACCGTCGGCTATAGTTGGTTTTCACCGCCACGTCAACACCATTAGATTTTTATTTATTTATTTATTTATTTATTTTTATTTTTTTAACTATTATTCTTTTTTTTTCTACACATCTTGCCACTCTTAATTAAACCAAACCACCACTTGATCAATAGTAAAGGGGCAATTAATCCCTTTACCGATCAATTGTAAACAGACAAAAAAGTGAGTAAACCCTAATCAAAACACACATTCTTCTTACTCCCACGGCGGATTCCCACGGGTAACAGTAGGATCCTAGGGCAATTAAACCAAACCACCACTACTTGATCAATAGTAAAGGGCCAATTAATCCCTTTACCGATCAATTGTAAACCGACACAAAAATCAATAAACACTAATCAAAACACACATTCTTGATTCTTCTTATTCCCACGGCGGATTCCCACGGGTAACAGTAGGATCCTGGGCCACCTTTCATTTCATCTTTGTCTTTTAATTTAGCTAATGGTAATAGTTTGAAAAACAGATGTGGCAAACAAAAACACCCAAACAATGAATCCAAATGACAACAAAGGTATGTTTTTTAATGTTTTCACATATCAGTTGATGATTCATTGTACAATAATTAGTAACAGGCTTTTGATCTATAAATGGTGATGTTTGGGGTTGTTGTTACCGATTCTAATGTAAAGCTGTGTGAATTTATTGTTGAATGTAAAGCTGTGTGAAGTTTTAATTTATTCAAGTTTATGCTTTAACAGGTTCAAAGACAAAAATCCCTAGGTCCAAATTCAAAATCATTTCCAACAAGGTATATACTAAAGTTGTTATATGTTTGTGGCTAAAGTTGTATACCTTAATTATACCATTAATTAAATTTTTTGAAACAAATGGTATGTTGAACTATTAGGAGGTATGGGAAAACACAGATTGGAAGAGAAAGAGCCCTTTCTATTTCTCTAGCGATGAAGAATCTGGTGATGCTGACACAAAAGGTGTGAATTTATTGTTGAATGTAAAGCTGTGTGAAATTTTAATTTATTCAAGTTTATGCTTTAACAAGTTCAAAGGCAAAAATCCAAACAACAACAACAACAACAAACCCAATCCCGCCGGGGCAGGGTATGGGGGAGGTAGGCTATAGATAGACCCTACCCCTATCCCAAGGTAAACCCGGGAGTAGAGAGGCTGCTTCCAAAGAGACCTCCGGCACTAGGTCCAAATTCAAAATCATTTCCAACAAGGTATACTAAAGTTGTTATGTGTTTGTGGCTAAAGTTGTATACCTTAATTATACCATTAATTAAATTTTTTGAAACACATATGGTATGTTGAACTATTAGGAGGTATGGGAAAACACAGATTGGAAGAGACAGAGCCCTTTCTATTTCTCTAGCGATGAAGAATCTGGTGATGCTGACACAAAAGGGGTAATAATGGTCCATTTAATAAGTGTTGTTTCGCTACCTTTATCACATTCTCAAGACTTAATCCATTATATATACTCGTTCAACTTGTAGGTATAAAAATAAATTTACTCAGGATATTGTCTTGGGACTGCCGTATAATTAAGAAGATGTACCAACCGATGGCCGTGAAGAAGACTTCTCGTACATTAAATGTGTTGAGAATTATGTAAAGGTGGTGATCATCTCGACTATTATGAACTAGAGGATAATTAGTTTAATATGGTACGTAGTAGCAGTTATGAGTAAAAAGATGTACGTTGTATCAACCGATGGCCGTGAAGAAGACTTCTCGTACATTAAATGTTGGGCCGTGAAGAAGACTTCTCGTACATTAAATGTTGTGTTGAGAATTATGTAAAGGTGGTGATCATCTCGACTATTATGAACTAGAGGATAATTAGTTTAATATGGTACATAGTAGCAGTTACGAGTAAGAAGATGTTGTATCAACCGATGGCCATGAAGAAGACTTCTCGTACATTAAATGTGTTGAGAATTATGTAAAGGTGGTGATCATCTCGACTATTATGAACTAGAGGATAATTACTTTAATATGGTACGTAGTAGCAGTTCTGATATTTAATTTGGATAAACGTAATTATTAATAGTGCAGTAACTGGTAACTAGTGTAGTTTAACTCTGTATCTATTTTATAACTGTAATGATAGTATTTTGGTTTGTTAAATGGTAGCAATTTGTGTTCTTGATGTGATGATTGCACAGTTAGATTTTATGGTAGCAGTTTCTGTTGTTGATTTGATGATTGCACATATTTATTTAATGGTAGCACTTTGTGTTCTTCATTTTTCATGTTGGTTTATGATTTAATGGTAGCATTTTGTGTTAAATGGTGTCAAGTTGTGTTCATGATTTTGGTGTAATTGTGTAAATTTGAGTTCTTGATTTGATATGCAGTTTGTGTTCATGATCTTTGTTCTAGATCTTGGTTCATGATTTGCGATTAAGATAATGATATATAACATTTGGAGCCAAAATTTTGATTTTTTCAAGTTTATGCTTTACTAAACAGGTTCAAATTTAAGGCAAATTTTTAAAATAATTCAATTGTTATTTTGAAATTAGAATTTGGAGCCAAAATTTTGATCCAAAATTTTGAAATCGCCTAATTAGAAGCGGGTACCAAGAATAAGGTACGATTCATCTTCTTCCTATACCCTCTTTTCTCACCTAAAAAAAAAAAAAAAAAAAAAAAAAAAAAAAAAAAAAAAAAAACTGCAAAGAAAACACAATAATCAATTCTTATATCACCATTACTCTCAAAGCCAGAATCATTTTCTTGTACCCATTGTTACTCAAGAGTCATGAGAATTCAACCCATTGTTGATAATCATCTTTTGCTTCCTGCTGATAATGAACATGATGATAACAACATAGACTATGAATCCGAAAAGTATTCTAATGAGGAAGATCTAGATGCGCCTGGAACCAACCAATCAGATCGGATACTAGCTAAGAGAGGCATGACCAGGCTATTTAAGTTTCGCATGAAATATGGCAACCCTGGTGGAATAAAGCTCAAGGTAACCTTCGATGCATTGAATAGGGTATCAGGGTTACACAGAGCACTGTTTACGAGTTTTTTAGGAGATCTGGTTCGTGAGCACATAGGTTTGAAGAATCTTTCCTGGAGGAATGTGAATAAAGAAGAAAGAGATAAACTATGGACTGACATCACTGTACATATATACTACTGTATTTTTTAACCCAGTACTACATAATTTTATCTATGCAGTTACATTATGTGCAACTAATTAACAACATTGTGTTAATCTTTACAGCGAT
Source organism: Artemisia tridentata subsp. tridentata (assembly GCA_021014915.2). Taxonomy (NCBI): domain Eukaryota; kingdom Viridiplantae; phylum Streptophyta; class Magnoliopsida; order Asterales; family Asteraceae; genus Artemisia; species Artemisia tridentata. Next base: position 33,896,740 of record CP139501.1, read on the forward strand.
ATTTTGATGTTGACGTGACATTCAGAAAATTGGTAATGACTCGTCTTGGTAAACTGCTAAGGACTTTCAGAACGAAGCTCAGAGAAGAATACATTTTGCCCCACCTAAATACACCTTCCAAACTGAATGAAGTCCCGGCCAAGTATAGTCGATTTGTGAAATCAGAAGACTGGGTCGAGTTTGTAAACAACACGACCACCGATGAATACAAGGTTTTAATTAGTCATCTTTATTTAAGTCTATATGTCATTTCATAATTTTCAGTTTGCAGCATTACCACATGTAAACGCCTTATGATTTTGTGTTTTTAGAAGATAGCTGATAAAGCTAAAATGTCGCGTTCCAAAAATATTTATCAGCATAAAATGGGACGAGGTGGATAAGATCACATGTGTATGCACCTTCATATTTTCGTTTATCTTGTTTTAACTTTACATGTGTATGCATTTGATGTTTATTAGATCGAAAATAAAGAGATTGAAGCAGATGAAGAACCCCCGCGTGGTATAATGTGGTTGAAAGGAAGGGTAAACAACGATGGCGAATTTCCAGATGATGAGATCACATCAGTGGGAGATACACTTGTAAGTTTGACTGCAAATTCTATTATTATGCTTATATACCAGCAGGATTAAATGTGTACTAGCAGTAGTAAATTGTGTACTAGCAGTGGTAAACACTAGCCATATTTGTAATTGAAGTTCATGAGCATCACTAACTCCATCTGAGCAGCATTGACACAAATAAGAGCATCAGTTACTCTAACAGAATCCAGAAGACTTTTAATCCCAACATTTCCTATATTTTTTTTTGCAGAAAGAATCTGATGACCAGATCAAGAAATTGTCCAATGAGATTACAGAAACAAAAAGAATACTTACTCAACTGATGGCACAGTTGAGTCAACAAGGGGGGCAGTTAAATTTGTCATCTCAATTGCCAGTAGCCTCAAATACAAGCCAACAAGGGTCTACAGATTCCCAATCGCAAGGAAATGTGTCTCCAACACAAGGAGTACCAATAGTATGTATTTCAACATGTTTCTTATTATTCTTTTGTTTATATAATGTAACGTGTTTTATATATACATATAGGAACCTGCTAAAACTGTCGGACCTAAGAAAAAGCCTAAGTCACGACAAAACGGGCCTCCAGATTCCCAATCAGAACAAAATGTGTCTCCAACACAAGCACTGCCAACAGTATGTATTTCAGCATGTTTCTTGTTATTCTTTTGTTTAAATAATTTCTGATATATGTACATGCAAAAATTCTTTTTTTAAGCCATTTAACTGCAAACTGTGGCACTTAAAGAAATCAAATATCGTTGCTTTGGGTACATACATGTGTTTTTTCAACGTACATATATATAATTCTTGATATATAATTCAATGTTTGATACAAGCGTCTTTTGTTACTACAGGTTACACTGCCAACTACAATGCAAAAGAAAAGTGACACCAACTGTAGACCAACAGCACCATCGAAGCGCAAAAGTAATGTCTCTTTTGAAGCCCTAAAGCAAGCTATGCCGGCGAAGAGTCAAAAGTCTTTAAATTATGGTACTTGAGAATTTGATTATGTACGACATTACAATTGTATATTCTGTTCAGTTATATACATTCGAGTTTTATTCAATTTCAAATTTCTTTTTGTTTATGATTCTGTTATATATATATAATATACTCATTCCAGCAGCACTAGCATAGTACTAGCAGTAGCAACTCTGCTCCAACAGTACTAACTTAAAAATACCAGTAATAACCCTGTGACTAAAAGATGCAGTCACGTATTATGGTCACGCTTCTCAACATTATTGGTCACTCTTTGTTTAATTCGATGTGTGACTAAATATTACAAAAGGCCACACAAACATAAAATTCAAGTGGCCATTGGATGATCAATAGTCACACAAAATACAAATTTCTTCACTTTAAACAGCATATGGTCACATTTATTAACACTTTTGGCCACTTTATGCTTAAGTGTATGTGACTAAATACCCAAAACAAACATGCTTTGTGTGACTGAATATTACAAAAGGCCACACAAACTAAAAATTCATGTGACCATTGGATGATCAATAGTCACACAAAATACACATTTTTTCACTTAAAACAGCATATGGTCACACTTATCAACACTTTTGGCCACTTTATGCTTAATTGTATGTGACTAAATACCCAAAACAAACATGCTTTGTGTGACTAAATATTACAAAAGTCCACACAAACTAAAAATTCATGTGACCATTGGATGATCAATAGTCACACAAAATACACATTTCTTCACTTAAAACAGCATATGGTCACACTTATTAACACTTTGGCCACTTTATGCTTAATTGTATGTGACTAAATACCCAAAACAAACATGCTTTGTGTGACTAAATATTACAAAAGTCCACACAAACTAAAAATTCATGTGACCATTGGATGATCAATAGTCACACAAAATACACATTTCTTCGCTTAAAACAGCATATGGTCACACTTATTAACACTTTGGCCACTTTATGCTTAATTGTATGTGACTAAATACCCAAAACAAACATGCTTTGTGTGACTAAATATTACAAAAGGCCACACAAACTAAGAATTCATGTGACCATTGGATGATCAATAGTCACACAAAATACACATTTCTTCACTTAAAACAGCATATGGTCAAACTTATTAACACTTTTTGACACTTTATGCTTAATTGTATGTGACTAAATACCCAAAACAAACATGTTTTGTATGACTAAATATTACAAAAGGCCACACAAACTAAGAATTCATGTGACCATTGGATGATCAATAGTCACACAAAATACACATTTCTTCACTTAAAACAGCATATGGTCACACTTATTAACACTTTTGGCCACTTTATGCTTAATTGTATGTGACTAAATACCCAAAAAAAACATGCTTTGTGTGACTAAATATTACAAAAGGTCACACAAACTAAGAATTCATGTGACCATTAGATGATCAATAGTCACACAAAATACACATTTCTTCACTTAAAATAGCATATGGTCACACTTATCAACACTTTTGGCCACTTTATGCTTAATTGTATGTGACTAAATAACCAAAACAAAGATGCTTTGTGTGACTAAATATTACAAAAGGCCACACAAACATAAAATTCATGTGGCCATTGGATGATCAATAGTCACACAAAATACACATTTCTTCACTTAAAACAACATATGGTCACACTTATTAACACTTTTGGCCACTTTATGCTTAATTGTATGTGACTATATACCGAAAACAAACATGCTTTGTGTGACTAAATATTACAAAAGGCCACACAAACTAAGAATTCATGTGACCATTGGATGATCAATAGTCACACAAAATACACATTTCTTCACTTAAAACAGCATATGGTCACACTTATTAACACTTTTGGCCACTTTATGCTTAATTGTATGTGACTAAATACCCAAAGCAAACATGCTTTATGTGACTAAATATTACAAAAGGCCACACAAACTAAGAATTCATGTGACCATTGGATGATCAATAGTACACATTTCTTCACTTTAAACAGCATATGTTCACACTTATTAACACTTTTGGCCACTATTTTTTAAATTGTATGTGACTAACTCGAAAAAAACAACACACGATGTGTGACTAAATCATCACAAAAGTCACATTTATTATATTTTTGTGTGGCCATAGGATGGGAAATAGTCACACATACTGATGAATCCAACAAAACTTGTGCCTAATTAGTCACACATATTCGGGTTTTGGTCACTCTTTTTCGATGAAAATGGCCACAAACTAAACAATGTAACCATATGATACCTACGGTGGCGCGACTTTTTGTCACACACACCCAAAAAAACGTGTGTGACTATATGCATATAGTCACGCATTTCCAGTGTGACGATAGGTGAAATCTGTACCAGTGATGGAAAAGAATCAGATGAGCTTGCTGACAATGGAAGCTGGAGGTGTCAACTGGGGTGAGTATCCAAGAGTGAATGAGGAGTCTGATCATGCTCTCATGGCCATTGGTAATGAGGTATCATTATGCTCTAAATTATGCACTGATTCATATAATCATATTAAGGCTTTGTGTGATGAGCAGTTAGGACAAATAGGTGACCTAGAAGTAAATCTTTTAGCACATAAAAATGCTGTAAAAACACTAGAGGCACAAAAGGTCACCCTTCAAAACCAACATGCTGCTTTAAATGAAAAACTATACTTTCAAGCTAATAAAATATATGAAAAAGATGAAAAGCTTAAAAGGTATAGACAAATGGGCCTTCGAATTCAAAAGGAGAGGGATGAGTTGAGAAAAAGGGTAGATCAGTGGAACAATTCAAATAATAACCTGTTCAAATGTTGGGATTCTCAAATAAAGTCCAATAAAAAATGTGGCTTAGGATATGAGGAAGATGAGAAAAAGGCAATCCTTAAGTCTAGAGAAGATGATTATGCGGGCAAACCATTGTATAATAGGTTTGTTAAGACTGGTGACTTTAAGGGAGTACCACCACCATTGAGTGATGATTGTACTCCTCTTGAAAAAGAAGAGTTGGATGATTCACTTTTTGTGTATGGTAAGAAAGGTCCTCAAACACCTGAGTCAATCACCTCAGAGGACAAAACCAGTAAGTATTCTTCTTGTCAATCCAATGACTCTGAAGGATCTATTGATGGTTCCTCTGATCACTCTAAGTCTGAGTCAAAAAGTGAGGTAAAAGAGAATCCTGAACCTAAGGTTGTTAAGAAGTGTGAACCTGTTATAACTGAACCTGTAGTGACTAAATCAAAGCCTGAGACAGTCAAACCTAGTTGTGCCCAGCACATAAAAACTCCTAGGGAATCTGTTAATATTAATGAGTCACCTAGAAGCAATAGTGTTCACAGAGAAAGTAGGAGTAGCTATACTTATGCTCCTAAAAGATGTTTTGTGTGTGGAAGTTTGAGTCATTTAATAAGAGATTGTGACTTCCATGAAAAGAGAATGAAGAGAGAGGCTGAGCAAAAGAGAATGAATGCTAATATTGGTCATGGTTCAAATAAACCAGTTTGGAATAATGCTAACAGGATTAATCATGCCAACCAGTTTAATCCCAGACCAGCCCAACAATTTTACTCTACCCGACCTAACTCTTATGTTAATACTGGTAGACAAAATCTTAGGTCTGGCTTTAGGAACTTTAATGTGAATAGGCAAAATGGTAATTTTATGAGGCTTAATGTGAATACTGGTTATGTTAATTCTGTGAGACCCAAACAACCATTTCAAAAGCCACAGGTGAATGCAAACTTTCAAAGAAATAATGTTTATAAATCACCTTCACCTGTGAGAAGACCAGTTGTAAATCAAACAAATTCAAATGGGGGTTCTGCTGATAACCTCTTAGAATGCTGGGCTTGGAATCCATTTAAAAATGAATATACCTATAAGTCCAAACATAGTTTCACTGGAGCAAGTTCATACAAAACCTTTAAGTATGTTGCTCCACAGAGAGGACTCAAGCCCACTCAGGCCTGGGTAGTTAAGAAAAACTGATTTCTCTTTCTTAACTTTGTATAGTTTGTATACTTGTTTGTTTTCAGTTTTGCTGTTCTTCATGGTTATTCTTATTTTCAATAGTTAATTTGTTTCCAACTTTCCATAGTACATTTGTTTTTGGTATATTGTGCATAACTTTGTTTTGCAGTTTTTGATTTAAAGACTAAAGAACCTTGAAAGTTTTATTCATTATAAACAAAGTTACAAACAAGGCAACCACCAACATAGCACATCAAAAGACAAAAGCCTAAACCCTAGCAAGCCAAACACCAACACCTACATCTTCTTCTTCCCTTTGCCTTTATCCTTCACATCAGGCATGGTATTCTTGGTCTTCTTCTCACCCATAAGGTCTCTGACCTTTGGACTTAGGAGTCCTAGAACCTGCTTGTTTGGTGTTGGACGAGGCACAACCTTGGTGCTCTTGGATGTCACAGTCTTGGAGGTCTCTGCTTCATAATCAATAGAAGAATCCTCTGAAGAAGTTATATCTTCTGAAGTCTCCTCTGCTTCATCCTCTGAAGAAGAGTCCTCTGGCTCTTTCTCAGTATGATCATATGCTGCTAACCAATGTTTCAGCATTGTCTCCCTTGCTGTTTTGTTTTTTGTTATTGAGGAGAAACCTGGTGGAAAATATCCACCCCATCCTCCTGACGATGAATCAGAAGATGAGCCATTTGGATCCCAAGAAGAATCAGATGAAATCTCTATGATTTCTGAGTGGGAAGGATCCATTATACTAATAAGGTTTTTCTTTTGGTCTGTGATGGTTTTGTGATAATACAATGGGTGGTTTTATAGGGAAAATCAAGGTTTAATGCTATTAAATGCTTGGTTGGTGTATGGGTTAATTCTTGCAGGCAAAGAGTTATTAATTGTAATTTATGGAAAGTTGTCCGTGTTTATTATTTAGTTTCTTATTTAGTTTACATTTGTTAGTTTAAGTTTTATTTAAAAAAAAAAAAAAAAAAAAAAAAAAAAAAAAAGAAAAAAAAAAGGGAGAGGGGTTTACACTTAAGGGGAGGTAATGTACATTTAAGGGGAGGCAAATGTACAAGTTTTTTAAATCGGGTAATCTTAAGTGTTAAATCTGGTAGCTTGTGTGCTGACCTTTTCTTGCAAATATTGGTTTTTGTCTCCCTTTCTTGTTGTTGAACTAATTTTTGCAGAAAAGATTGGAATGATGATGATGTAAAGCCTTGCATTCGCTAAAATCAGTGTGTAAGTCCACTCTTTTGGTTAGGTCTGGTAAGTTTATGATTCGGCCTGGTTGACTAATTTAAGTCGGGTAGTGTTAAATTTATGACCGTTAGATCTGGTCAGAGTAATAAAGATTTATCTAAAATATTACCGTTGCACTATTTTCGGTAAAAAGAGATATTTATGAAGTATATAAGACTAAAATTTGATATATTTTATCTCCTTTTATTCTTTATTTGCTTCCTATTTTAAATCATCTTCAATAATGGTTTCACCATTACTGAAGCTTCCATTAGGGGAAGTCTCCAATTGGATGATGCTTTAGGAGAATTTGATTTGCCTGGTAATGATATTTTGGAGGGATTGGATAACATTGGGTACCCCACTGATGGAAGTTTTACCTTTTGGAAAAGTCATTTTACACCACAGTGGAGGTTTTTAGTACATCATTTACTTCAAAGCTTAAGTCCCAAGAGTGGTGGATGGGATCAATTTGGAAGCAGAATTGCTTCTGCATTGGTCTGTTTATCACTTGGAAGGAAATTTAATTTTTCAAAACTAATTTTTGAAGGAATGGTGAAAAATGCTAAGGACCCTAAATTTTTAATGTATCCACGATTTTTGCAAATGGTCTTGAACTATGAAACTGAGGATAAAGTTCCTTACATCAGTGTGGCCTTTACTCAAAAACTTTTTGCAAATATAAAAAGGGGTTTTCAAGGGGCACATCGACCTTTGCTTGCTGCTATGCTTGGTACTAACAATGCAGGTACATCTGGAGCTGCACAAGTGCAACCTGATGAGGAACAAGCCCAAGCATCATTTAGGTCTGCTACACCTACACCTACCCTAACTCCATCATCTCAACCAGGTCCCTCACCATCTGCTGAAAGAATACCTACACCTACCCCACAATCTTCACCTTCACAACCAAATGTTCCAAGTCCTGCAAGGGAGGAGGAACATGCACCAATAACTGTGGAAAATCTTCTCATTTTAGTTCCTCAACTGCAAAAGAAGATAGCTATATTGGAGAAGTCTAATGAGGCACTCAGAAGAGCTTATGTGACTTTGGTGCGAAAAGTAAAGAAAATGGGAATGGCAATGAAGAAAAAGGGTGTTCCTTTTGATGATGAGGAGGGAGAAGCTGAAAATTCTTCCAAACAGGGGAGGAATTTGGAACAAGAACAAGAAAACATTCTTCAAACACCAGTTCAAGAACCTCCAGTTCAAGAACCTGTCACCACCATCAGTCCAGAGACACTGGAAGTAGCAGAAACTTTGGCTCAATCCATGGGCAAGATTAAACAGGATAGGAAGAAAAGAAGGTTAATTTTGTCTGCTGAGGAAGAGACTGCAAAGTATGGCACAGTGTCTGATGAAAAGTCTGATAATGAAATTAATACTGGTGAAGAAAAGTCTGGTTCTTTAGAGTCTGGTAATGAACTTAATTCTGGTAATGAAGAGCAACATTCTGCACAAAGAGAAGGAAAGCAGGCTGTGGATGAAACTTCAAAGCCAAAGAAGTCTAAAAGAAAAACAAGAGAAGAACTAGCATCTGAGGCTGAAATTGAGAAAATTAAGGCACAAGATATTGCTGAAGAAGAAAGACAAAAGAGGCAAGATGCAGTTTATGCAAGACAATTGGCTGAAGAATCTGATGAATTTACAAAGCTGCTCAATGTTGATGATGAAGTGAGAGCAAAATATGAGGAGCTTCTAACTGTTGAAGGTTTAACTGCTGATGAACGAGCCAAACAGTTAGCTGACTTCATAAATGCAAGAGACAATGATGATACATTGGGTGGATTCTTAGAAAAGTTCAAGCTTCAGAAGAAATCAAAGATTCCCAAGAAGATGACTATTGCAGAAAAGAAACATGATATGAAGATGTATCTAAAGAATCAAATGCATCTATCTTTGGAACAGATGAAAGGGAAGTCATATGAGGAGATTCAAATTTCATATCTCAAAGCATTTGAGAGAGATCAAGGTTATAAAGCTGTTGATTATGATGATGTGCAGAAATATTATTTTCAGGGTAGGAAGGTTAAAGAGACTAAACTTGTTATTGAACCTGATAAAATGGTTGAAATACAACCTGAAGTTGAGAAGTCATCAGGAGAAGTGCAAGCTGAAGTAGTAAAGCCAATTGTGTTTCAAAGAAGAAAAGGTTTGGAAAGAAAAAATAAATACAAGAAAGTGATTGAAGAAGAGGAATCTGAGGAAGAACCTTCATCTGAAGGAGCCACTATGGGAACAATTGAAAGCTCAAAGAAACCTGCTAAGATAGTAAACTATAAAATTTTTATGGCTGGAGAAAGAGCTTCATATATGATTATTAGGGAAGATTACTCTAATGTAATGTATATGAATTTTGCTGCTATTTTACATGATATAATCAGGGAGGATTTAAAGGAACTATACAAGGTGGTGAATATCAAATTTGGAGATAATCCACCTGAAGATGATGTTACAAGAGTCTTTTGGGGAAATTTGAAAGTAATGTTTGAGCCACCAACTGAGTCAAATATAGTGTGGAAACTCCCTGAACAGCAGAAGATTACCAGTTGGACCTACTTCTATAACTGCAAGGTACATTGTTTGTCGGTAAAAGATGGTGATATTTATATGCTTGCAGAAGTGGAATATCCTCTGTCATCAAGTGTTTGCAAAGATATGATAAACAGAAAGTTTTCCGCTGTGAAGAAGGATGATGTATATGAGCAGATATTGGATTTAATTAAATTGCAGTCATTAAGGGATGTAGCTTGAGGATGTTTGAAAGAATTTTCACAAGTTGTTAAGTGAGATTATTGGAACTTCTCACTTGGTGGAGGTGCCTTGCACTAACACAACAAAAGGTTATCAGTCCACCTTGTCTCATCAACACAAGGACTGGCTAATCCTGAGCAAACGGCTACAGGTAAAGATTTCTCAAATCCATTTATGGCTAACAATTTGCCAAAAATTGTATGGTATTCAACTCACCATATCTAAGATAAGTGAAGAGTTGGCAAGCCCACAAGGTTATGGCTTGTGGTAAAGGCTGTGGAAAACCATAAATGGTAATCAATTCACCATGATGAGGTGCTTTTCCATCAAAGAATTGGCTAGTCCAGAAGCAAACGGCTTTTGGTAAAGACTTAACAAATCCGTTGATAAGCTGATGATTTGCTAAAAATCATATGGTTATTAATGTACCATGGTCTGACACACCAAAACATTGGCTACTCCAGTGGTAATGGCTATTGGTAAAGAGATTTCAAATCCATTACATTTTCAATGATTCACCTCTCACAGATGGTAACACATCTGGAAGTGATGAGAATAGTCTGAAACTTAAATGAATTTGATGTACATATAGTCAATGTTGCTGCAAAGACCATATCAGAAGAGCTTATCAAATATTCAAGCTACTAGAAAGGTTCAAGACCTAAAGATAATTCAAAGTGTTCAATATTCAATCCTCAGAAAGCTAAATCAGAAGAACTTGAAGTTCATAGAGCATGAAGATCAAGTTAGGGGAGGATTGTTGGGAATTATCATACGATTCAAGAGAAGACAAACTTAGGTCTGGTAATATGTCAGAGTTAGGTCTGTTTTCGTATTAGGTCTGGTAATACAAAGTTAAGTCTGGTAGTCTGTTTTAAGTTTGGTTGACGTATTATGTTAAGTCTGGTCGTGGTATAAGGAAAGTTTGTTAGAGATATGTTAGGAAAAGATACAAAACGTGTAAGTATATTTATAGAAGATTCGTGAATATCTTCTTAGTCGGTTAGTATTAGGGTTTCCTGGTGTTATAAAAGGATCCCTAAGATTGTTAGTTCGATAAGAGAGTTGTACGAGTTTCACTATTGTGATTAAAAGTAATATACGAAGTTAGTGTTATCTCTGTGTGTGTTCTTCATTGTTCTTGTTAAGTTTCCGCATTAACATTAACAATCGTTAAGGGTTTCTCACTTAGACTGGTTTGGATTTATCCCAACCATCTACTAAGTATTCAACGCTACTTAGAGATCCACATACAATTCGTGGACCAACACTTGCTAATAAGGTACAGATATTCTACCCTTTCTCAGTAAGGGTGTCTTTCTCATGACTTCGATCTTTGATTCTGATTCGTTATAAGATTCCCTAAGCCATTGCTATGTTCCCCTTTGATTTGTGAACCTTGCTTTGTTTCTCTCTTTGATTTGTGAACCTTTGATATGATCCATTTGATTTGAACCTTGCTATGAACCCTTTGCTACGATCCCTTCGTTTTGACCCTTTGCCATGAACCATTTGATACGGACCATTTGATATGAAACTTATGATATAATTGAAAAGGAATTTTGACTTGAACTAATTGATATGAAATTTGAATTTGGATATTTGGACATTTGATATTTGACCCTTGACCCACGGTTTGAGACTACGAGCCATTCACTAGGCATGAGGGTTTCATGTCCATGTCATTGATGCACCAATGGCATGACTCTAGGGTAGGAGAGTGATGACCTATCCCGTCCCATATTTGATTTGATTTGATTTGTTACGTAGAGGCAGACTTTGGCCACCTGGGGCGTATGGATGCATCCTAGATTTGTTATTTAGGCTTTGCCATTATATTTGATTTAATACTTGATTTGTTACATTTGGTGACTGATGGTGTGTGCGATACACGTCTTTCACATATTTGGGAGCCCGCGACTCCACCCTTTGGAGGTATCCCCTCATATTTGGTACCGAGGTCTCCCCTCCGTACACATATTTGATTTGATATTTGATTTGATTTGGGCTCGTAGTGGATTACTGTTTCCTACACCTTATATTCTTGTACTTATGATTTTACTCTTATCCTTGACATATGCCTTAACTCTTATTGACCTTACTTCATTTACTTTGCACTAACCCTTATTACTGCTTTGTTATCGTTATATCTGTTCACTGAGCTTTCGTAGCTCAGCCGCATTTCTTTTCCTGCGGTAGGTATTTAAGCTAGGAGCTGGGGTTTTGCTATTGGGATGAGAGCACCTGTGTGAAGCTTTGACCTTAGTCATCTTAGTTTACCATTTGGATTTAGACTTTGTTTATGCCATTGTTTGGGCACTTGGATTATTGTACTTCATTTATTTCCATTTCATTGTCTTGATGTACTTGATATAAGTCGTGTTGACTTATTATCCTTTGGTTATTGATGTTAAGACTTCCGCTATTTTGTTATTGATTGTTCTGATATGAAGCCATATTTGTGACATCTTTACCCTTGTCGGGTCGGGGTGTTACAATTTATGGTATCAGAGACAGGTTTACGAAACCCTTAGGGCTTAGGCCATTGACCTGTGAGGATTGGGTAGACATTAGGTTTCCTTTCGCGTACTCTCCTTTCTTGTCCTACTCTATCATATCTTGTTCGATCTTGCTAATCGTTTCGATAATCGTGTAGATGGTTAACACTCGCCATAACGAGTATTCTGGAGGTAACCCTGAAGGGGATGCTGAGATCCCTAATTTGGAGGCTTTGGTCGCTAATGCTATAGCCAACCTGTTACCGGGCCTCAACACCAATGAGGTGATCAATCAGATCATCAATAATGGAGCAAGTTCTTCTGGAGGTTCTGGAGGTTCTGGTGGTGGGGGTCGACCCACTACTATTCATGGTTGGCTTGAGAGTTTCAACAAGCTCAAGCCCTTGTCATTTAGTTCGGCTGCCACTCCTCAAGCGGCTGAGGACTGGATTACGCATTTGGAGAAATACTTCGAAGTGTTGGGATGTGAGGATGAGTTTAAGACTCGTTTGGCTACTTTTAAGTTAGAAGGGGATGCGCTGAACTGGTGGAAAGCGCACAAGCAGGCGAAAGGGGGTGATCCATATGTTCTTACTTGTTCTTGGACCGAGTTTCGCACCACTTTTTATAAGAGGTATTTTCCTAATTCTGAGCAGCAAAGGTTTGAACGGGAGTACACTACGATTGCCCAGCGGGATAATGAGGATGCAGGGGTATTCATGCAGAGGTTTCAGAGATTGGCCAGTTTTGTGGGACCGATTGCTGGAGATGCTAGACAGCAGGCTAAGCATTTCAAGTGGGCGCTTAAAAGGTGGGTAATTGATCGGTTGCTAAATGCTGAGTTTGAGGATGTGTCGGCAGTTTGCGATGCAGCTCGCAACATTGAGATCTTTCATCAGAATGTTGGGTATAAGCGGAACCGTGACGGGGACAGAATTCATCAACGGGGTCAGAATGGGGACAATAAGGGCCAGAATGATAGGAGTTTTGAGTCACGGGGACAGGTGGATCGGCGATATGATCATCGGGGACAGTCAAGCAAGAATTTTGATCAAAGGAGACAGGATTCGAGGGGTCAGGATTCTAGGTATGCTACTAGACAGGGTAATGATCGTCAGGGGCGCAACGACAACCAAAGGCAGTGGAAGGATCAGTCTTCTAGAGGTTATCAACAGAATCGGGATACTAGATCAAACACTCAGAGGAGACCATCTGGGAACTTACCTCCCCTACCTATTTGTGCTACTTGCGGGAAGAAGCATTCTGGAGCTTGTCATAGGGCTTCTGGTGCTTGTTTTGGGTGTGGTTCTACTGAGCATAGGGTGAAGGATTGTCCTAAGCAGAATCCGGCAGAAACTAGGAACTACATGAAACCTCCTCCTCCTAATACCGGTCGTGTTTATTCGACTACTCGTGATCAAGCAGCTAAGGCGTCAGGTACGATTACTGGCATTCTTTATATTGGTGACTGTACTGTCTTCGCACTATTTGATACTGGCGCCACACACTCTATTATATCCTTGAAACTTGTTAAGAAACTTAATATGTCTCCAACACCATTAATGAATCAAATATCTATCTCCACCCCAATGAAGCATAGTGTTCTCATCGATCATGAATTTGTAAATTGTCCTCTGCGCTTTGATGATCGGATTCGTTCGGCTAATTTACTTCCTCTTGACATGAGTGATTTTGATGTAATCCTGGGTATGGATTGGTTGGCTTCCCATAGAGCTACCATTGACTGCCATGCCAGAAATGTGATATTTGGTGATCTGAATCGACCCGAATTTGTTTATCATGAATCTCGCCCTCTTAAATCTGTTAAAATCATTTCTGCTATGAAAGCACGAACCTTGATATTTCATGGTTGTCAAGGTTATCTGGCTTCTGTTAAAGATTCATCTTTGGAGAGTCTTGATATTGTTAGCGTCCCCATTGTTCGAGATTTTGCTGATGTTTTTCCTGAAGAACTTCCTGGTCTTCCTCCGACTAGAGAAGTTGAATTTGGTATTGAATTGATTCCCGGTGCCGAACCTATCTCTAAGGCTCCGTACCGGATGGCACCTGTTGAATTGAAGGAGCTAAAAGAGCAGTTGGAAGAGTTGTTGGAGAATGGCTTTATCCGGCCTAGTGTTTCTCCGTGGGGCGCTCCTGTTCTGTTTGTGAAGAAGAAGGACGGGAGTATGCGTTTGTGCATTGACTATCGTGAGCTAAATCGTATTACCATCCGAAACCGTTATCCTCTTCCTCGTATTGACGATTTGTTTGATCAACTGCAAGGGGCTAAAGTCTTTTCCAAGATTGACTTGAGATCTGGTTATCACCAACTGCGGGTAAAGAAGCAGGATGTTTCCAAAACTGCTTTCCGTACCAGATATGGCCATTATGAGTTCTTGGTTATGCCCTTTGGATTAACTAATGCTCCTGCGGTGTTTATGGACTTGATGAATCGGGTTTTCCATGAATATCTTGATAAATTCGTTATCGTTTTCATCGACGACATCTTGGTGTATTCTAAATCGGAAGAAGAGCATGAGCAGCATCTGCGTATTGTTTTGGGGATTTTGAGACAGCAGAAGTTGTACGCCAAATTTTCGAAGTGTGAGTTCTGGCTGAACCAAGTTGCTTTCCTTGGTCATATTGTGTCTGCAGATGGAATCACCATGGATCCATCTAAGGTTGAGGCTATCACCAAGTGGCCAAGACCTACCACTGTGACTGAGGTTAGGAGTTTTCTGGGGTTAGCTGGTTACTACAGGCGTTTTGTTGAGGGATTTTCGAAGTTGGCTTTACCTTTAACTCAGTTGATGCGGAAAGGTGAAAAATTTGTATGGACGGATGAACGTGAAGAGAGTTTCGAGGAGTTGAAACGGAGATTGGTATCCGCTCCTATTTTGACTTTACCGTCTGGTTCTGGAGGCTTTCAGATTTATAGTGATGCCTCAAAGAAGGGTTTAGGCTGTGTGCTTATGCAACACGATAAGGTGATTGCCTATGCTTCCAGGCAATTAAAACCCTACGAAGAGAACTATCCTACCCATGATCTTGAATTGGTTGCTGTTGTGTTTGCCTTGAAAATCTGGAGACATTACTTGTATGGCGAATCATGTGATATCTTCACAGATCATAAGAGTCTCAAGTACATCTTTACCCAAAAGGAGCTTAATATGAGACAGAGGAGATGGTTAGAGCTTCTTAAAAATTATGACACGAATATCCAATATCATCCAGGCAAGGCAAATGTTGTTGCAGATGCCCTTAGCCGGAAATCGGGTATGATTGCTAGTTTGGAGATTGAACCCCGTGTTCTCAGGGACTTAGAGCGTTTGGATGTTGAATTGTGTATGCGAGGCTATGATGGATATTGGGCCAGTTTGAAGGTGGAATCGAACCTTATGTTACGAATTAAGGAGGCCCAGAAGGACGATGGTGAACTTTGGGCTATCGTGCAAAATGTTGAAGAAGGCAAACAGACTGAGTTCAGAGTTGATGATAATGGAGTCGTATGGTATGAGGATCGCTTATGTGTGCCTAATGATCCTGATCTGCGTGAAGCTATTTTGACTGAGGCTCATAGTTCCCCTTTCACTATTCATCCTGGTTCTACCAAGATGTATCGGGATCTTAAGCAGCACTTTTGGTGGAATGGCATGAAACAGGATGTGGCTTCGTTTGTGGCTAGATGTATGACTTGTCAGCAAGTCAAGATTGAGCACCAGCGGGCTAGTGGATTGTTACAGCCTTTGGAAATTCCTATATGGAAATGGGATGAGATCTCCATGGATTTTGTTTCGGGATTGCCTTTGACTCGTAAAAGACATGATGCGATTTGGGTGGTCGTTGATCGGCTAACTAAATCTGCTCATTTCTTACCTATTCGTATGAACTACAGTGTTAGTAGGTTGGCGGAGATTTTTCAGCAGGAGATTGTTAGATTGCACGGTACTCCTTCGGCTATTGTTTCTGATAGAGATCCTCGTTTCACTTCGCGTTTTTGGAAAGGGCTACATAAAGCTTGGGGCGCTCGTCTTAAGTTTAGTACTACATTTCATCCCCAAACTGATGGCCAATCGGAAAGGACCATTCAGACCTTGGAAGATATGTTAAGGGCTTGTGCTTTGGAATGGACAGGAAGTTGGGATGAGTATTTGTGTCTGGTAGAGTTTGCTTATAATAACAGTTGGCATGCGAGTATCAACATGGCTCCATTTGAGATGTTATATGGGCGTAAGTGTAGAGCGCCGGTTTGTTGGAATGAAGTGGGTGAACGTCTTTTTGAGGGTCCCGAGATGATTGAGATCACTAATGAAAAGGTGGCAGTTGCTAAGGAGAAATTGAAAGAGGCGCGTGCTCGTCAGAAGAGTTATGCTGACAAGCATCGTCGTGATCTGGAGTTTAATGTTGGTGACCGGGTATTTCTTAAAGTATCTCCGTTCCGTGGGGTTAAGCGTTTTGGAATCAAGGGCAAGCTCAGTCCTCGATTTATTGGTCCATTTGAGATTTTGGAACGTATCGGAGAATTTCTTATCGTTTGGCTTTGCCTCCTCAGTTGTCACATGTGCATAACGTCTTCCATGTATCTCTTCTGAGGGGATACAACTATCATCCTTTGCACGTGGCATCATATCCATTTGATCAGATCCGGCCTGATATGTCTTTGTCCGAGGAGCCGGAAGCTGTTTTAGATCGACAGGAAAGAGTCATGAGAAACAAGGTCATTCCATTTGTAAAGATTCTTTGGAAGAATCACCCAGAGCGTGAGGCTACCTGGGAAACCGAGGAATCGATACGAACGAGTTATCCGCATTTCTTGTTATAGTCGGGTATGTCTTTGCTTCGTTTCCGTTCTTTTTGCCTTTCCGTTTCTTTGCAAATTTCGAGGACGAAATTTCTTCTTTTAGAGGGGAAGAAGTTGTAAAACCCAAAAACTTAACATGATATGAATTGACAATAATGCCCTCAATTTAAAATTTTAAGAACTTAAGAAAATCATATAAGTAACATAAATTGTATTTAACCTAATATAAGTTATATTCTAAGCTACCTAATGAATTAAACTACTTAAACTAATACTTATGTTCTAATCAAATTATAAATGTCCTAACTTATACAAAAAACGCCACCATCATGTACTCTAACTAGAATTGTGACCAAATTCATCTTGTAACAAGATAACTTGATAAAAGCCCACCATATCTCCTAATTGTAGCACATATTCGGTCCATCAAAGCCCTCCCAAAAATCTTCACACGGTTTTCCCTTTTTATTTTCTCATAACCGAACATTTTCCAAACCAAATAAACCCTAAAAACTCTCTCTCACTCATCCAAAAGTCACGGCTCCCTCTTGTCTCTCCTAAATCGATCCATAGTAGCAGCCTAAAGAGGAATTGTGGTTGTGTTCTTCTCCAATCAGTAGTAAGGTAATCTTATTCACATGTTTTTCTATCCATTCGTGCTTTTGAACAAGCCCTAATCGACCCATTCTTGTGTTATGTTCTTGCTGCCATTCGTACCAAAGAAGAAGGAAGGAGACGATTCTGGTGATTTGATTTCGTGGGGTTCTCATTCTCCGTTTGGTCATCGAGGGTATTGTGTATCATCCTTTCATGTTTAGTCTTGTTCCATTCGATTCATCTTGATGGTCTTGTCGAGTTTTGAACACATAAAATCATATAAACATAAAACACATAAAATGATAAAGGGTTACATGAAATAATAATTTTGTATAAACCCTAACATGAACCGACTTGCTTATGAATCTGAAATCTAATGGGTAGGAACATGTTTATGAGATGTATGAATCGACCTATATCCATGTTAATGAATGTATATTTGCTTTGTATCAAGAACTAAAGGTTGGATTAAGAAAACCATAAAAGATTACATGATATGATAAAGACTGCTACTGATCTGGAAATTTGTCCAAATTGAATCGATTGTATCTTTGTGATGAAAACGTATTTTTGGGAGTTTCTGGAGTCTAAAATGAAGTTTAATGAAATAGCTTTTCGGAGAAATTAATCTTGTAATTTTTAGAGGCCTGGAAGACCACTTTTTGATTTTTGGAAAATCAAGTGTCAAATCAAATTCGTATATCTGGAAAATTATTCTGAGTCTATGATTTTTAAATTGCAAACCATGTCGAATCAGAAGGTTTCCTTTGAACTGGGCCATATTCTATATGTCTAGTAATAACTGGAATTTTTGTAGATTTTTGTGAATTTATCTGAAGGGGTAAGAAAGTAAAAACTTGTCGGGTGTTTCATCAGATATGATTCTGGAACATGTTGTGGAAATGGATTTTTTATTCGTATCTATACTAGTTAATAAAATCTGGAAAAATTAGGTAAAATACTTAAGACATTGTGGAACGTGTGTGAATTTTTATAGATTTTATTTCGAATTATTAATTTGATTCATGAATTATTTGATACGCGTTAAATTCGTATGTATAAAATATTGTTAAGGGTTAAAAAGATTAAAATGGTGCTATGTGGTTATTTTCCAAACTAAAGGGGTATAAATGGTTATTTTTCTAAACTAAGGGACCTAACCTGTAACTTTATAATAATTACATTTTGTACCCTATCCATATTTGCTACTTTTGTTTTTGCTTGCTAATAAGGTACAGATATTCTACCCTTTCTCAGTAAGGGTGTCTTTCTCATGACTTCGATCTTTGATTCTGATTCGTTATAGGATTCCCTAAGCCATTGCTATGTTCCCCTTTGATTTGTGAACCTTGCTTTGTTTCTCTCTTTGATTTGTGAACCTTTGATATGATCCATTTGATTTGAACCTTGCTATGAACCCTTTGCTACGATCCCTTCGTTTTGACCCTTTGCCATGAACCATTTGATCTGAACCATTTGATATGAAACTTATGATATAATTGAAAAGGAATTTTGACTTGAACTAATTGATATGAAATTTGAATTTGGATATTTGGACATTTGATATTTGACCCTTGACCCACGGTTTGAGACTACGAGCCATTCACTAGGCATGAGGGTTTCATGTCCATGTCATTGATGCACCAATGGCATGACTCTAGGGTAGGAGAGTGATGACCTATCCCGTCCCATATTTGATTTGATTTGATTTGTTACGTAGAGGCAGACTTTGGCCACCTGGGGCGTATGGATGCATCCTAGATTTGTTATTTGGGCTTTGCCATTATATTTGATTTGATACTTGATTTGTTACATTTGGTGACTGATGGTGTGTGCGATACACGTCTTTCACATATTTGGGAGCCCGCGACTCCACCCTTTGGAGGTATCCCCTCATATTTGGTACTGAGGTCTCCCCTCCGTACACATATTTGATTTGATATTTGATTTGATTTGGGCTCGTAGTGGATTACTGTTTCCTACACCTTATATTCTTGTACATATGATTTTACTCTTATCCTTGACATATGCCTTAACTCTTATTGACCTTACTTCATTTACTTTGCACTAACCCTTATTACTGCTTTGTTATCGTTATATCTGTTCACTGAGCTTTTGTAGCTCAACCGCATTTCTTTTCCTGCGGCAGGTATTTAAGCTAGGAGCTGGGGTTTTGCTATTAGGATGAGAGCACCTGTGTGAAGCTTTGACCTTAGTCATCTTAGTTTACCATTTGGATTTAGACTTTGTTTATGCCATTGTTTGGGCACTTGTATTATTGTACTTCATTTATTTCCATTTCATTGTCTTGATGTACTTGATATAAGTCGTGTTGACTTATTATCCTTTGGTTATTGATGTTAAGACTTCCGCTGTTTTGTTATTGATTGTTCTGAAATGAAGCCATATTTGTGACATCTTTACCCTTGTCAGGTCGGGGTGTTACTGAGAAAGGTCTAGATAATATTTCATGCAGCACGTGGAGATTTCAGTTCGGGCATCAAGACAACCAGACCGTAGGAGACGAACTATTCAGCACATAACCTGGAGTTGACAGCAGCTGGAGCTGGCGAATTTCGAACTGTGCTAGAAGACCTATCGAAGACACGCAGTCTTGTTTCTCTATTCATTTTAGTTGTACTAAGATGAATTGAGAGCAGAAGCAGACTCGCGAATGGAAGAATGCACAGCGATCATGCTACCACCCCACGGTGTCCAGAAAAGGTGTCGAAGGCTTGAGGGACCAGACTCAAGTTTGTAATTCCTTTCCACCCTATGATCATATGAATAGACATAGACAGATTACTTGAAATTTTAAAGAGATTTGAGATCATGTATTTGAATGGATGAAATTTGAAGCAAACGTTTGGGTTTGGAAGAGTTGATTCTGTGAAGGATGAAGCTATTGATGGCGTAATTCACTCCCTCTCAACCTACTTAAGTTTCCGTTACCTGATAATAAGGTACTTTGAATGATTTAGGTTCTCTGTTAGTAATTCCGTTCTGTGTTCACTCTGCGTTTGTTGAATAACGAGTGTGGTATGAGAATTTTGACGAATTATGGAAGGAACTTTGAGATTTATGTGCATGAATGGGCGAATGTTGAAGCAACCACTTATATTGGCTAAGTTGATTTTGGTGAGTGATGAAGGATTGACGCTATTAACGACGTACCTTAACTCTGATAGACATTCTAGGATTTCCGTTACTCTTTCGAGTAGTTTCGTTCCCCTCTTAGTTATGGTGTTGATTTTGGTGACCTCTGAGACTGTAGAAGGACTAGGTGGATTAAGATAAGTTGTTATGTTCACGACTTGAGATAAAGTATGACCATCATGAGGGCATATTTATATGATGCTAGTATTATGACGCCTGATCAACGTGATAATACTTACATCATATAACGTGCACTTATTGTGATCATAGGATATTTCGAGAAGTGCCTTAGAGCCTTAGAACTTCTGATAGCTGTTTGAGATTATCTGCGTTAGTGAGACTTTAGGTTTATTCTACCTATACGCGTAATCTGCCTTCACCGTTATACGATTTGATACGTTTGGATTCTCGACACGCGTCTTGCTGACCTCTGCACTTCCAATAAGAATCTTAGGTACAGTTGTAGAGCTTTCTGCCAGTTGATGTTATCGACAATCTGTTTTCCTTAATCCCTTTCCATATTTTCGGTAATTCCCTTCCCCTAATTTTGTTCTTAACCGTGTATATTCACTCCATCAAAACCTAGAGTGAATATACAATTCGACCAAAAAAAAAAAAAAAAAAAAAAAAAAAAAAAAAAAAAAAAAGAAACAAAAACCCTAGAGAGCCTTATACAATTCGACATCAAGGAGAAGGAAGAGACAACTTGATCTTGATCATTATTTTCTTCGATTCGTATCACACAAAGGTAATTGAATATACATCTTGTTAATCCATTCGAATTGTTGATCAAAACATAACCGATCCACATTTTATTTTTATTTTTCTCATTCGGTCATGATCAAAAGAAAGGAGAAGGTGTTGGTGATTTGTTCGACGTAGAAATCTTGTGTTCTCATTCCTATTCGATTCACAATAAGAGGTAACCATGTAATCTTCAATTTATAACAACATTTCGGATCAATATATATGTCAATATAATTTATTATGTTATTGAAATCAAATTTATATGAACCTTACATGAAATCATGAACAACACATAAAATGATGAATTTGTAATAAGAAGATTTGATAGAAATAATGGGTAATTTGATATGGGATTGTTAAGACATGTTAATATGATGATAAAATTAATGTAGTATGAATTATAGGCATCATGGATGTGTTTGGGTGTGTTGATATAAGTTATAATGGTCTAATTAAAAATCTGGGTTGCTGTCCAGAAAATTAGGTTGAATTGAATTGGGTGTATCTTGATGTTGACAACGTATTTTTGAGTGTTTTTTTTTATCCTAAAATTAAGTTTAAGAAAAGAGCTTTCTGGAAATATAAGCCTTGTAATTTTTAAAGGTCGGGAAGATACACTTTTTGATTTTACAAATTCAAGTGTCAAACCTGAATTCGGATGTCTGGAAAATTAGTCTGTGTTTGCGATTTTTAATTTTCAAACCATGTCGAATTAGATGATAAAAATTGGTGGGATTAATATTTCATATGTTTAGTAGTTAGTGGAATTTTTGTAGATTTTTCTGAATTATTTTGATGGGGTAAAGAAGTGCAAACTTTTCGTATGTAAAATCTGATCAGAAATCTGGACGAGTTAACTTGTGGGAATTTTAAAACATAGTCACACTAGCTAATAAATTCTGGAAAAATTAGTGTGAGTTCTTAAGACATTGAAGTTCGTGTGTGAATTTTTGTGTATTGAGTTCTAATGAGGTTCATAAATTCGTCAAAACATAACAAATTCGTATATAAAAACTGTTAAGGGTTTAAAAAGGATAAAAAGGTGTTATGTGTATATTTCTTAAACTAAGGGTTTGAATTGTCATTTTTCTAAACTAAAGGGTTTAACTTGTGAAAGTATGTAACTTTAGAATATTTACATTTCATACCCTAATCTTACCATAATGACACTATAATCCCTAAACTTGTTATATTTGCACAATGAACCCTAACACTTATGAAAACTACACTATGAACCCTAAACTTATATAAATAGCATTATGAACCTTAAGTTACTAAATATGGAAACTTACCAAATATGGAAAGTTACTAAATATGGAAAGTTACCTAAGATGGAAAGAAAACTAAAATGAAACCTTTATGATTATGAAACTATGAAACTTATAAGTAAACTTACGATTATTGTAGATCGGGTGAAGAAGGAGTGACTCCCTGCTTCCATTCATTTATATTGATTTGTGTGCTTTGATAAGGTACAGATATTCTACCCTTTTTCAGTAAGGGTGCGTTCGTTCTCATGATTTTCTTGATCTTGATTCATTAGGATTCCCTTAAGCCATTGCTATAATCCCCTATTCTTTGATTCATTCGTTTGATATGCTTCGTTGATATTATGATTCATTTGACATAAGTATTCGAATCACTTGATGCTTAGAAGGTTCATTTGATTTTGTAATTGGATGTGAAAACCTTTCTTAATTTTATCATGAAAATGTTTTGAGAAAAACTAATTTTAAAATGATGTTTATAAACGATGCGATACCACTTTTATATGAAATTTTACTAAACTTTTATGAAAACTACTTTTAAAGACTACCTTTATGAAAACCATTCTTAAAGATCATTTTTATGAAAACCATTATTAAAAGATTTCTTTAAATGAACATTTGATAGAAACGTTTGAATTGAACCTTGCTATGAACCATTTGATTTCGAACCTTTGAGATCCTATGCCTGATATAATTCCCTCATTGACTCATGACATTCATTTTATGATTGTCATTCTTATTTATTCATTCTGACATTTATTTAAATATCTCTGCTATGCTATGCTTATGTTTGCCATGCTTATTTGAGTTACTATCTTGTTTCTCTTGCCATGCTAGATTATAATTGTTGTATGCTATGATAGATATGTGCCTGAGCTTACCTAGTTGTGGAGGTACCATGACCACGTCTTTGATGGCACCTTAGGCATGACACTCCTGTAGAGGTGTGATAGATCTACGGCGTTCCCCCTTATGTTTATGTATTATATTGTGATCACTATTGGCCATTAATGCGTGTGTGTGCTTAGTCTAGTACTGACATACATACTTATGTTAAGGAGCGTATGGATGCATCCTAGGTTTTATGTTTTATGTGATTATGGTGACCAGGTGGTGTGTGCCTTGCACTCCTTCTCACACTTTTATTTACTTAAGAGGTCTCCCCTCTTCGTATACTTGTTATGCTTTAGTATGATTTGACGATTTATGTATGGAGTTCTTATGGCACATCCTTATATGAACCTTTTCATTATTTCATTCTTTCTCTCAATTCAATTATTATTCAGTTCTCATGCATTCCTGATTTTAAGTTCTCTTTAAATTCGTATGACTTTCATAATTATACTTTCGTTTTGTATTCTTATTCCTTCGTTGCTTATGCTTATTTACCGTCCTGTTATGTTATATATATCTGTTCAATGGGCTTTTTAAGCTCAGCCGCATTTCTTTCCATGCGGCAGGTTTTAGATGGAAGCTGGGTTATGAGTGGAGAGCACTTGGGACTTAGAGGACATTTACTTTCATAGCTATCCTGGATTAGAGATGACTAGAAGTAATTACGATTGTAGACTTAGAATTTATTATTGTTCCCTTTGTAACCTTGTATGTAACACCCCAACCCGACAAGGGTAAAGATATCACAATGATGGTTTCATATCAGATCAAACAAAGCATACATCTATAGCAATACAAGAATACTCAAAGGTTACAAATGAAATACATATACTATAAGGTTACAAATGAAATTCCACTAAATACTAATTCCGAAATAATAATAACTTCTAATCACTTCTAAATCCAAAATAGCTATCAGTCTTCTAAGTCCAAAGGTACTCTCCACCCATTCCCAGCTCTTTACTAAAAAAACCTGCCGCAGGAAAAGAAATGCGGCTGAGCTACGAGAGCTCAGTGAACAGATATAACGATAACAAACAGTAATAGAGAATAGTACTGGGTAACAGAAACAAAGGTCAAACAGATGTAATATGGTCCAAGGGATAAGTCAATGAATAAGTATAAAGAAAAGAGAAAGAGGGATAGTAATCCACCTCGAGCCCAGAAATAGATCATATCATATCGTAACCACAAATCTTCAAATCATATAGAGGGGAGACCTCTCAGGTAATCAGATAATATGAGGGGTGTCCTCATTCTTCAAATGGAGTAGCTAGCTCCCAGAAATTGTGAAGGGCATGTATAGCACACAGTACCAATCACCAGAACAGAAATCATATCATATATAGTTAAATCCACTAAACAGAACAGAACCTAGGATTGCAATCCATACGCCCCCCAGAAACATATATAATCCATAGTCAAAGTAATGCGCATATCATAATCAGAATGGGGACGGTGTGAGAAATCACTCACCCACACATGAGTCATGCCAATGGTGCATCAAAGACATGGCCAGGTTACCTTCCTGGCTAGGAAAACAGAAATGGCTCGGGTATCAAACTAAGAGTCAAGTATCATATCAAATCAGAGTGTCACATCAAAAGGTCATATATCAGAAGCTGCATATCAATATCTCAGAAGTAATATCAAAGGTCCAACTCAGAGTTTATCAGATCAAGGTTCATATTGAATAATCAAGTCAAGGTTCATATCAAAAGTTCATTTCAAAACTTTCCATCAAAAGTCCATTTTAAACAATCCTTTATTCATGATTTTCATAAAACGATCCTTTAAAGTAGTTCTCATAAAAATATTCTTTCAAAAAGGTTTTTCGTAAAAATTAGTCTTCCAAAAATAGTTTTCATAAAAGCTAGTAATATTTATATAAAAATGGTTTTGCCTCATTTATAAACCTCTTTTAAAATAGTTTTTCTCAAAAACATTTCCAAGATATAAGTAGAAAAGGTTTTCATAACATAGCTTCATATCAGACATCATATCAAATGGAATCAACAGGGAAGGTTCAAGCAAAGGGAAATCATAGCAATCGAATCAGAACTAACGGATCAGAATACGAAAGAGATCATGAGAAACCTTAAAAGAAAGGTCAAGATATCTGTACCTTATGCAGTGCAAATAGACAATAAAAAAATACGGGATAGAGATCAGGGCTTCTCCTTCTTCACACCTAAAGAAGTAGAAGACGGAATTACTAAGGGTTCAAGTTCCACTTATTGTTTTAGTTCACCCTTCCATTCTAAGAAACTTTCCAGATTTAGTAACTTTCAATTTTTAGCAGGTTTCCAGAATTAGTAAGTTTCCATAATTAGAAATATTCAAATGCTATATATTAAGTTAAGTCATTAATTAGGCTTATTATGGAAATAATATTCATTTTAACAAGCTATACACGTTTAGGGTTAAATATGACAAGTTTTCATAGTTTAGGGTTATAAATGTAAATTTACCAAAGTTAAAAGTTTAAAATAGAAATATCATAATTTAACCATTCGAACACTTAGTTTTCCAGAATTACACATTTAACCTTCAAGTTTCATAATTTACGAATTACAGCCCTTAATTAATGAAATTACCATTTAAACCTTATGATTATATAATTTACAATTTAACCCTTATCATAGTTACATTTACACATCAAGCCCCTTTAAATTCTCCAATTTACAGAAAATACCCCTTATAATAATTATGGTACGATAGCCCCTTATAGTTTCGGAAATTACACAATTAGTCCTTTATATTTCTCAAAAATGCAATTCGAATAGTAATTTAACCATAATTACATATTAAGCCCTTAAATACTCAAACTTACACATTTCACCCTTCATAATATTATTTACACCGAGAACCTTAAAGTTTCCAGAAATTTCACTTTTAGTCCCTCATTTTTGATTTAATCCAATTCGAACCATTTATTAACAAATAAATCCTTTTCTTTCAAATTTTCCAAATAGCACCCCCAAATTATATTTTATACGAAAAGTACCTGGTCTAAAATACATTACAAAAATATCCTCCAAGTTTCAGAATTTACAAAACACACCCTTTCCATTTAATTTTCAAATCGGTAAACCTTTTATTTTGCGAAACTAATCCCTAATTGTACCAATCATCAAATACTCATTACCCAATCATTATAACACCTTTATTGATTAGATCCAACCCAGAAAACCCTAAACCCAAATCATTTTAGGGTTTCTCCTTATTTTTCTTTAATTTTTCAATAAATCCGATTAAACCATAATTCAAAATCAATTATTCTAGGCTTCTAAAAATTACATGGCTATTTTTCCCAGCTTATATTATCATCAAGGATCATGTAAAAATTATGGTTGCACCTCAGAAAATTCATATCACACGATTTACAAATTGAGTGTGTTTTATCACTTTTATTTTCGTACGCCTTAAAAATCCTGCATGAATCGTGTTTCTTATTTTTCTTAGGTTATATTCGACCCATAGATCACTAGAAAAATGTTGATTCCTATACTTCTGACAAGAATCATAAAATCTGCTGTGAAGTTTTCTGCCACTTGATGTCACCAACAATCTATGTTCTGTACGATCTCATGTGATTTGCTTAATCAAATTCTATGGACGGCATATCCGTCAAAATCCTATATATTCTTTGTATCTCTTCCGAGAGAACGCGATAATCATTTGTCATGTTGGATATGATCTTTGCAATCTGAAATTCAGTATAGTATGTCTTTCTGAGAAACCGAAGCTATCTTAGATCGACAACGAAGAGTCATGAGAAACAAGTCTTTTACATTTCCGTTCGCTGTCCGTTGTGTCTTCTGTTTCGTTTCATTTCCGATCGTTGGGATTTTTCATTTCCATTCGTAAAGATTCTTTGGAAGAACCACCCAGAGCAGGAGGCTACCTGGGAAACCGAGGAATCAATACGAGCGAGTTATCCGCATTTTGTATTCTGATCTGGTACGTCCCTATTTTGTTTTCGATCCTTTCACTTCTGATTCTTTGCAAATTTTGAGGACGAAATTTTTCTGTTAGAGGGGAAGAGTTGTAAAACCCTAAAATCTGAAAACATGTAAAAAGACCAAAATACCCCTACGATCTAAAACTTTGATTTATGAGCTTATAAAATACCAAATAAATTCCAAACTATGAGAGATGATCAAGAAATGAAATAAAACAAATTCCTTTACCACATTTGATATTTTTGTGAAGAACCAAAATTATTTGAACACATATAGGGTCCGAAAATTTGTCTAGCATATTAAAACATTTATTATAAACTTTATAAGATAACTAATATACATTTAAATGTAAAATAAACATGGTAAGTATTCTAAAATTCAAAATATGATTTGGTCCAAGGGATAACCGAAATTTCCAGCCCATGATCCCAAAAATCACGGCACATCACTTATAATTGCTAACAATTCCATAAAACCCTAAAATATCATTGCCGACAAAAGAGAAACACACACACAAAAATCATTGCACCTTCATCCGAATTTTTGGAGCTTCAAGATCAATTTTCCTGTGTTCTTTGTCATCATTAGAAGCCTAGAAAAATAGGTTTGGAGTTTCTCTTGACCTGGTTCGATTTTGTGGAATTTTTCCCCTTGTCGAGTAGATTATTGAGGTATAATTCATTTTGTATCATTCAATCATTGTAAATTCTTTTGTTATTTTTCCCATATCCCTCACATCATATATGATCTGTGAAAAATAGTCTTGGGGTCGTGTTTTGCTAGATTCGCTTGTGGAGAATTTATTGTCAATTCGTGAGGTATATTCTCAAATAATTCATTCGAGCCCTAAAAAATTCGTTTATCATTTTTATCATACTCCTTATAATGTATATACTCTGTGAAAAATGATTACAAGGTCGTGGGATCATTCGTTTGCTCGTGGAGGAATTCTTTGTGTCGATTGCTTATTGTGGGACAATAATTCATTACGCTCGTTCTACACATCCAATATTTGGTTTGGTATTTTTCTCGTGATTCTTACATCATATAAGCTTCATGAAAAATATTAGAATCGATCCATGCATGATATATAATTAATTTGTGAATTTAACCTTTAAAAAGTAATAAAACCCTAAATAATTCTATACGAATTTTCATGGCATGAAATCTATTTTATTTGAACTCTATATAATACATATGAACTCAGAAAAATGTTAATTCGAATTATTGAAGCCTATATGAGTCGTGGTGAATTAAACTTGAAATCGGATTTTAGAAATAAAAAGAAAAGAAATAAAGTAAAAGGATAGAAATTAGGGTTAGGGTTCCTTTGGTGTAGATCTGATCATTAATACATTTTTAAGGTTTTGTAATGATTGTGTAATGATGGTGACATTTAGGGTTTGTTTTGAATAAATAAAATGTTATACGAATTGTGGTTTTAATAGATAAGGGTGTGTTTTGTAAATTATGAAACTTGTGGGGTATTTTTAGAACATTATTAAGATTGGTACTAAAGTGTTAAAAATATAAGTTGAGGGTGTCATGTGTAAATTTTGCATTTAAAAGGTTTATTTTGATTAATTAAATAAATATTAATTCGATTTATAATTAAATGAAAGAGAGGGACTAAAAATGTAATTTCTGGAAACTTAAGGTTGATTTGAGTAATAAAATATATTCAGGGGGTTATGTGTAATTTTGGTAATTTAATGGCTTAATATGTAATTGTTAATAATTAAAGGTTGAAATTGTAAATTAAAGGACTTAATATGTAACTTTGATAACTTGAGGGACTATTGTGTAAATTATGAATAATTAAGGTAACATTCGTACAATTCATTAAAATAAGTGTATATGGTGTAAAATTGGAAAACTAAGGGTTTAATGTGTAAGTATTGATATTATAAGGTTTAAAGAGTAACTTAATAATATAAAGGGTGTAAATTGTAAATTGTGTAACCTAAAGGACTAAATGTGTAATTCTGGATAACTTAAGTATGAGAACGAATTTATTTAACTATGATACCTTCATCTTACTAAATATGGAAACTTACTTAATTTGGAAACCTGTTAAAAATGGAAAGACAAGCTAAAATGAGTAAATTTCTTCTACTCCTCTAGGTGTGAAGAAGAAGGTTTTGATCCGCTTCTGTGTCTTCTATTTCTTGTTCGTATGTGCATTCGTGACAAGGTACAGATATTCTGCTCTTTGTATAAGGAGCCTTCGGTCTCTATTTTGATTCGTATTAGGGTTTCCCCTATACCATTGCTATGTTCCCTACACTGTGATTTGAACCTTTGATATTTGAACCTTTGACATGTGAACCTTTGATATGAACTTTGAGATTTGGACTATGATTATGACCTTGTGAACCATTGCTTTGATATGAACCTTTGACCCTTAACCCCAGTTTGATACCCGAGCCAAATGTGTTTCCTAGCCATGAAGGTAACATGGCCATGTCTTTGATGCACCACTGACATGACTCTAGTGTACTCGAGTGATGTTGTACACCGTCCCCATTGTGATTGTGATATGCGCGCTTTATATTTATTATGGCCAATGTGATTTGTGTGGGGGGCGTATAGATGCATCCTAGATTTGTATTATGACTGTGATATTGTGATATGTGATATGTGGTGACTGATGATGGGTGCAATCCACGTCTTTCACAAAATGTGGGAGCTGATCACTCCATTGGATACATGAGGACACCCCTCATATTATCTGGTTACTAAGAGGTATCCCCTCTAGATTATGCAGGCTTATGTGATGTGATATATGTGGGCTCGTGGTGGATGACTGTCCTAACCTTTACTCTTGTACCTTATCTATTATCTTTTTCATTATGCTTCATTTGTTTCGTTTCCGTTTATTATATATATCTGTTCACTGGGCTTTTTAAGCTCAGCCGCATTTCTTTTCCTGCGGCAGGTTTTAGTAGGAAGCCAGGAGCTTGGGTTTGCTTTGGGATGAGAGATTAGCTTATGAAGACGATACCTTAGTTTTAGTATTCTTTTATGTATGACTACGTGAATTTGGTATATTTTCCTTTGTAGCATTGTAAACCATTTGTATTATGTAAGTCGTATGTTATGCTTGCCTTTGATATGTCACCATTTGCGTGACACTTCTACCCTTGCCGGGTTGGGGTGTTACAATTATGGTATCAGAGACAGGTTTACGACTTGTAGTACATCTACCCTTGGCCTGTGTAAGTTAGGACCCCTAAGTTTCCACTGTAGGCGCTCGTAGGATAACCTTTGCGAAGTTGCGTAGGATTTTCCCTTAGGAACATAAGTCATAACCGGTGAGGAATGGGTAGTCTAGGACATCCATGTGAGTAGTATTTGCTTCCGCATCACTCTGAATCTTGCCTTTGCCTTAGTCATGCCTTATAAGAACGTTTGTCTCAGAAGACGAGGAAGTCTTACCTCCCTTCATTTTCATGATGAACTTATTATGTTAACCAATTTCCTTTGGAAGGATTTGATGTTGACATTTGTCCAGTACGGAATTGTTATCTAAGCATGCTGATGCTAATAACTGATATTTCCATACATCTCGCCTCTGACAGTTAAACGATCGATGCACACCCTACCATTCCTATGCTATAAGCTAAACAAAATTCCGATCCTTTGAACTGTTCACTCTTCTATCCTACACTTTGATGAACCATGTACCTAAATTTGATATGTGAACTATCCGTATGATTTGACAACCACATTCGCTCTGAGAATCCGTTTCCCTTTGGATGTATTTGACTTTGAGGTCTCTTGATTATGGATTGGTGGTTTTTGTAAAGCTATCATGGACTACAATATTTGAAATGCGACCTTTAACAATCTGCTTCACCATATTTTGATATGATATTCTCAATCATTTGAATCTGTTAAGATTATTGTTGCCATGAAGCACATACTCCGATCTCTTTGATTTCCAATTTTCTCCTAACGCCTGTTAGTATCCACTCTTGGAAAGCTCCGGCACTTGAAAGTTTGTTGTACGAATTTCTGGTGTTTCTGATGAACCTTTTGAGATCCGTTTGGGAAGTAAAGTTTGCATTGAACTAATCTGAATTTGGCGAAACCACTATACTGAAGAAGTTAAGAGATTGTAGGAACTGATTGAATATGAGTTTGTTCACTTCAGTGATCTCTTGAATGCTCCTGTTGGTTATGAAGAAGAAAGAGAGAAGTGTGCGGCGGCACACCGACCATCGTGAATGTAACCGTAATCATTATTCCATTTCCGCGTATCAATATTTGATCTGTTCTATTTCTGAAACCCCGTAGCAGACGACCCCATTTGAGTTTGAAGACGGAGAAAGCAACCACAAGAACATCTGAGGAGGAAGTTGATTAGTTGAGATTAAGTTCCGCGAAGCATTACAATTTGATTTGTGAAGAGAAAGATTTGTGATATGAAGTTTTTCCCTAAGAAGATTTCCTGAAGTTGCTTTAGTACCCGTGTGACCACTATGAGTTTTGAATGATGTCAATTGTATTGGCTAGAAGATTCATGTTCTCGCAAGTATTCAGACAATTGTCATAGTATGACAGTATGTTTGTGCTCAGAGACGAACGAGGAACACGTTGACCATTTTTAGTATGAAGTGAACCGACCCTTTGTTCTAGAAGAATAGATTTACTTGACGATCAGAGATTGTAGCAGACAACACCACCAGGTATCCGATGACTAAGAGCTTCCACAAAAAGGACCAAGACTGAAGACCCTTGTCAGAGTTAGAAACCTTGTAGAAGATGTGCAGAAGAGGTTCGTGTCAGGCGTTACTAAGAGAGAAGCATGTGAGGAGAAGACAGACAGAGATGAGACTCGATTACACCTCAAGCAGCACGTGGAGATTTCAGTTGGGCATCAAGACGACCAGACCGTAGAAGATGAGCTTTCAGCACATAAACCAGGAAGTCCACAGCAGTTTGAGTTGGTGAAATTTGAATCATGCCAGAAGACCTGTAGAAGACATGCAACCTTGTTTCTCTAGTCATTTTAGTTGTACTAAGATGAATTGAGAGCTGAAGCAGACTCGCAAATGGAGGAATGCACGGTGATCACGTCAGAGATTCACGCTACCACACCGAAGTGTCCAGAAGAAGTGTCGAAGACTTGAGGAACCAGACTCAAGTTTATGATTTCGTTTTCACCCTATGATCGTATGATTAGACAAGAGAGCGACTACTTGGAATTTGAAAAGATTCGAGATCATGAAATTGAATGGATGAAATTTTGTAGTAAACGTTTGGATTTGGAAGATTTGATTTTTGAAAAGGATGAAGATATTGAAGACGTAATTCATTTCCTCTTAGACCACTTAAGTTTCCGTTATCTTTCGATAGGATCTTTTGAATGAGCCTTACCCTATTAGGAATTTCGTTCTGTGTTCGTTATGCATTTGTTTGGATGATGGTTTCGTTATAAGAAGGATGATGAATTATGGAAGACCTAACGTTTCGTCGACGAGTTTCATTTTGAGGTGTACACATTCCGTTACGCTATTTGTACGTTCAAATTCCTCCGATTTAGAATCCGTAGTGATGTTTGTTTTGGACCAACCTTAGGAGGTAGAAAGACTGATAGGTGGTTAAAATAAGTAGTTCTGTTCGCGACTTGAGATAAAGTATGACCATGATGATGGTATACTCATATGATGCTGGTATTATGACGAGTAGCTAACGTGATAATACTTACGTCATATGACGTACCCTTATTGTGTTCATAGGATATTTCGAGGAGTACTTTAGAAACCTTATAATGTTGATAGGAGATGTGAGAATTTTTGCATCTGTAAGATTTAGGTTCATTCCACCTATACGCTTAATCTGTTCGCCGTCATACGATCTAATACGTTCGATTCATGACACGCATCTGTTGATTCCTATACTTCTGACAAGAATCATAAGATCTGCTGTGAAGTTTTCTGCCACTTGATGTCACCAACAATCTATGTTCTGTACGATCTCATGTGATTTGCTTAATCAAATTCTATGGACGGCATATCCGTCAAAATCCTATATATTCTTTGTATCTCTTCCGAGAGAACGCGATAATCATTTGTCATGTTGGATATGATCTTTGCAATCTGAAATTCAGTATAGTATGTCTTTCTGAGAAACCCGAAGCTATCTTAGATCGACAACGAAGAGTCATGAGAAACAAGTCTTTTGCATTTCCGTTCGCTGTCCGTTGTGTCTTCTGTTTCATTTCATTTCCGATCGTTGGGATTTTTCATTTCCATTCGTAAAGATTCTTTGGAAGAACCACCCAGAGCAGGAGGCTACCTGGGAAACCGAGGAATCAATACGAGCGAGTTATCCGCATTTTGTATTCTGATCTGGTACGTCCCTATTTTGTTTTCGATCCTTTCACTTCTGATTCGTTGCAAATTTCGAGGACGAAATTTTTCTATTAGAGGGAAAGAGTTGTAAAACCCAAAAATTTGAAAACATGTGAAAAGACCAAAATGCCCCTACGATCTAAAACTTTGATTTATGAGCTTATAAAATACCAAATAAATTCCAAACTATGAGAGATGATCAAGAAATGAAATAAAACAAATTCCTTTACCACATTTGACATTTTTGTGAAGTACCAAAATTATTTGAACACATATAGGGTCCGAAAATTTGTCTAGCATATTAAAACATTTATTATAAACTTTATAAGATAACTAATATACATTTAAATGTAAAATAAACATGGTAAGTATTCTAAAATTCAAAATATGATTTGGTCCAAGGGATAACCGAAATTTCCAGCCCATGATCCCAAAAATCACGGCACATCACTTATAATTGCTAACAATTCCATAAAACCCTAAAATATCATTGCCGACAAAAGAGAAACACACACACAAAAATCATTGCACCTTCATCCGAATTTTTGGAGCTTCAAGATCAATTTTCCTGTGTTCTTTGTCATCATTAGAAGCCTAGAAAAATAGGTTTGCAGTTTCTCTTGACCTGGTTCGATTTTGTGGAATTTTTCCCCTTGTCGAGTAGATTATTGAGGTATAATTCATTTTGTATCATTCGATCATTGTAAAATTCTTTTGTTATTTTTCACATATCCCTCACATCATATATGATCTGAGAAAAATAGTCTTGGGGTCGTGTTTTGCTAGATTCGCTTGTGGAGAATTTATTGTCAATTCGTGAGGTATATTCTCAAATAATTCATTCGAGCCCTACAAAATTCGTTTATCATTTTTCTCATACTCCTTATAATGTATATACTCTGTGAAAAATGATTACAAGGTCGTGGGATCATTCGTTTGCTCGTGGAGGAATTCTTTGTGTCGATTGCTTATTGTGGGACAATAATTCATTACGCTCGTTCTACACGTCCAATATTTGGTTTGGTATTTTTCTCGTGATTCTTACATCATATAAGCTTCATGAAAAATATTAGAATCGATCCATGCATGATATATAATTAATTTGTGAATTTAACCTTTAAAAAGTAATAAAACCCTAAATAATTCTATACGAATTTTCATGGCATGAAATCTATTTTATTTGAACTCTATATAATACATATGAACTCAGAAAAATGTTAATTCGAATTATTGAAGCCTATATGAGTCGTGGTGAATTAAACTTGAAATCGAATTTTAGAAATAAAAAGAAAAGAAATAAAGTAAAAGGATAGAAATTAGGGTTAGGGTTCCTTTGGTGTAGATCTGATCATTAATACATTTTTAAGGTTTTTTAATGATTGTGTAATGATGGTGACATTTAGGGTTTGTTTTGAATAAATAAAATGTTATACGAATTGTGGTTTTAATAGATAAGGGTGTGTTTTGTAAATTATGAAACTTGTGGGGTATTTTTAGAACATTATTAAGATTGGTACTAAAGTGTTAAAAATATAAGTTGAGGGTGTCATGTGTAAATTTTGCATTTAAAAGGTTTATTTTGATTAATTAAATAAATATTAATTCGATTTATAATTAAATGAAAGAGAGGGACTAAAAATGTAATTTCTGGAAACTTAAGGTTGATTTGAGTAATAAAATACATTCAGGGGGTTATGTGTAATTTTGGTAATTTAATGGCTTAATATGTAATTGTTAATAATTAAAGGTTGAAATTGTAAATTAAAGGACTTAATATGTAACTTTGATAACTTGAGGGACTATTGTGTAAATTATGAATAATTAAGGTAACATTCGTACAATTCATTAAAATAAGTGTATATGGTGTAAATTTGGAAAACTAAGGGTTTAATGTGTAAGTATTGATATTATAAGGTTTAAAGAGTAACTTAATAATATAAAGGGTGTAAATTGTAAATTGTGTAACCTAAAGGACTAAATGTGTAATTCTGGATAACTTAAGTATGAGAACGAATTTATTTAACTATGATACCTTCATCTTACTAAATATGGAAACTTACTTAATTTGGAAACCTGTTAAAAATGAAAAGACAAGCTAAAATGAGTAAATTTCTTCTACTCCTCTAGGTGTGAAGAAGAAGGTTTTGATCCGCTTCTGTGTCTTCTATTTCTTGTTCGTATGTGCATTCGTGACAAGGTACAGATATTCTGCTCTTTGTATAAGGAGCCTTCGGTCTCTATTTTGATTCGTATTAGGGTTTCCCCTATACCATTGCTATGTTCCCTACACTGTGATTTGAACCTTTGATATTTGAACCTTTGACATGTGAACCTTTGATATGAACTTTGAGATTTGGACTATGATTATGACCTTGTGAACCATTGCTTTGATATGAACCTTTGACCCTTAACCCCAGTTTGATACCCGAGCCAAATGTGTTTCCTAGCCATGAAGGTAACATGGCCATGTCTTTGATGCACCACTGACATGACTCTAGTGTACTCGAGTGATGTTGTACACCGTCCCCATTGTGATTGTGATATGCGCGCTTTATATTTATTATGGCCAATGTGATTTGTGTGGGGGGCGTATGGATGCATCCTAGATTTGTATTGTGACTGTGATATTGTGATATGTGATATGTGGTGACTGATGATGGGTGCAATCCACGTCTTTCACAAAATGTGGGAGCTGATCACTCCATTGGATACATGAGGACACCCCTCATATTATCTGGTTACTAAGAGGTATCCCCTCTAGATTATGCAGGCTTATGTGATGTGATATATGTGGGCTCGTGGTGGATGACTGTCCTAACCTTTACTCTTGTACCTTATCTATTATCTTTTTCATTATGCTTCATTTGTTTCGTTTCCGTTTATTATATATATCTGTTCACTGGGCTTTTTAAGCTCAGCCGCATTTCTTTTCCTGCGGCAGGTTTTAGTAGGAAGCCAGGAGCTTGGGTTTGCTTTGGGATGAGAGATTAGCTTATGAAGACGATACCTTAGTTTTAGTATTCTTTTATGTATGACTACGTGAATTTGGTATATTTTCCTTTGTAGCATTGTAAACCATTTGTATTATGTAAGTCGTATGTTATGCTTGCCTTTGATATGTCACCATTTGCGTGACACTTCTACCCTTGCCGGGTTGGGGTGTTACAAAATAAGGCTGAAGATTCGGTCCAACCACTTGCCAAAATGCTTCCTTTTCCAGATTTCTTCTCCAAAGTACCTAAAATGACAAAAGGAACGATTTAGGGCAATATTTGATCAAATAAATACGATTTAGGGCTTAAATGACCCCCTAAAAGCGGTACACTTTTCGCTTCATCAAATACCCTTACACTTGAGATTTGCTTGTCCTCAAGCAAATGCGCTTTTATTCTAATCAAAATACAAGTTAGGGGTCATTTAACGCTAATATAAAAGTAATTACAACAAATAGTCGTTCCACTTTAATCATAATAAGCACGAAGATTACAAACTAGCACCTCACAAGTAGTGTTTAGATACTCACATCTCTCAGGTGTCATAAAAGTATATCTCATAAATGAAAATGAATAATATCTCTCACTACCTGTCATAGCAAATAGATTACCATAGGCTTGGGAAAGGATCAAAAACCTCCTCCACTAGGCGTAAGCACCTAAGATAAACTATCAAAGAGGGCTTTTAAACGGGTTATAACGTTAGGTGTAGGGATATGATAAACACGGTTTTGTTGGATAAAGGATATTTTACTGGTGGCGAGTTAAAGATCTTGATTAATTACATGTACAATATGGCGTTGCTAAGCCAAGACTAGACTCGACTTAAGCTAATGAAAAAAAAAATAACAAAAAGATAAAATAAACATAAAATGAAACGGGATGGTAGTCCGTATGGTTTTTTTTTTTTTTTTTTTTTTTTTTTTTTTTTTTTTTTTTTGCTTACACTCTTGCCCTACCATCCAAAATAATACATCGTAGGGGGGTTGTATCCCCCTTACACTTGAACTTTTACATAACTTTACAGTTAACTATTCTAATGACTCGAATTAAGATAATCGAAACACTTGGAGTACTTTTAAAATATTTAGCACATATGGGGGTAATAATGTTGTTCTTCTCCATTACTCCATTACACTAGTACTTTACCCATGAGTCCCAATCGTCCCAAAACAATATGTACAAGGATATGACTCGACTTAGCAACCATGTAATCAATTAGATAATTAACTTGGGGTTTAAACAAATGTTGTCACAATAATGCACTAAAAATGAGTGCATACAAGGTAGGCTAAGGCGATTTGGGTGTACATTTAAGTGGGGTGTAAACAAATTCTTACTTTAAGTAAAATGCTTAAAGTTAGAAACGAAAAGATAGGCTCTGAGGGGTGTACTAGGGGTATCGTGTACTAAAAATGAGTACAACGCAAAGGGTGTGGGAGAATTACTTGACCAATGTAGCCAATATAATTATAACAAAAACACAGGTGTAAAATAATGGGTTAATCCTAATGCCTCTTATCATATAGTAAATCTAACTACACGAATGTAGTCTCACTTGTGGCCTCGGAATGGTCCTAACGCAAGTTCTAGAATCTAAGTGCTACCGGTACACACATCATAGCATAAATGCTTTTCCTACCAATTCTAGGGGCGAACCTCACATATTTGGGGGTGGAAAATTTTTTTAGTAGTACGGTTTTGTGCTAGTCATATAACTTCCTATCCATGAGACGCTCATTAAGACCAAAGTTTCACTCCTAAATGTTGTAAAAAATTTTAAATTTGGCACTAAAATTGCCCTAACAAGTATTTATCTCAGTTTTATTACACATTTACTATCAAACAAACAAAAATCAAGTGCAATTGTATTCTCTAAGGTATCATCATTTACCCTCCCCTTACACTTAAGCTGAACATTGTCCCCAATGTTCATTCAAAGGATGTAAAAGTAAATAAGGTAAAAGAATGAAAACAAATACTCCCCTGATTCGTTCGATGTGGATAATCCGGTAACATGGTTAAATCCTCCTCCAAGAAAATGAACGTTGAAAGCTTCCCTTCCGAAATATAAATCATCTTCTTGTCCAATATAACCTGTTAAACCTGAGAAAACAAACACAAAAAACCCAAAGCATCAACCTGAACAAAGAAAACTCACAACTAGATGTAATTCCAGACTTAGAAATAAAAACAAAACGATTAAGGATATAATGCTTGTAGAATGAATATTTGCAGATTTCCTGGAGTTTATAAAACTAAAGATTTAACAAAAACTTTATGACTCCGGTAGAAAAACAAAACTTGCAAAATTTCCAGAATTTTACACTTGACGCCGTCATGTGTTAACCTTGACGCCGTCAGAAGTGACCTGCAGAAATTTTATGGTTAGTTTCCGGAAAATTTCTGGAAAAACTTATGCCTCACTTCCTGGAAATCCTGCAAAATATTCATTATGACTCGATACAAGCATTTGACTCTAACAATTACTAGTATGCATGCTCATTTAATATTGTTGTGATTCATGTTCAATCTTGTTCTTGTAAACAAATTTGGATTCCCTTACACTTATCTTTTGCAAAATACCTTTATATGTAGTTAAGACGAAGTTAAAAACAAAATAAAGCATTTTCACAATTTACTTTGAAACATGAGCACAAACAATAACAATTAAACTTGCATACGGAAACAAATAAAATCAAACAAACAAACAAATAAAGCTTGGGTTGCCTCCCAAGAAGCGCTTGTTTTTGTTCGAGTCATGAGCCTGACTCTACCCTTATTTGACGGAAATAGGGGAGGTTTTCCCTACACTTAGGATTAAGTGCGGGTGGAAGTAGCGATACACACCCTTAGGGTGGAAATATGCCACGTGAGGTGAAGGGGGTGAGTGAATGGCTTCCTTCATCCTAAAACTACCCGGATAATATTGGTTTATGGGTGGGTCGGTTCCTCTTTTGTCTCCTAGATGTAAATCTAAGGATGAAAAGTTGTGTAAAGGTTGAGGTTCCGACTCATCAACACTAGGAAATTCCCTAGAACTAAGAGTAAGGTCATCACTAAAAGTGTTCAAACCTATATCCTCTAGTTGTGCTTGGTCCAAGGGTTCTACCTCCATCGGGATTCCTAAAGTCTCTTCTACTTCTTCCGGGTAAGTCACGGGCGGTGTGGGTGCCTCAAATGATGGTTGAGTATTTTGTGGGCTTATGGTGTTTACCTCATCATTCCACGTGTCAAGATCACCTATATCCTCATCAATTGTTTTCTTAGGTAGTGATAATAACAAACCTAGTGCTTCATCCAACTTA
The DNA here is from genome assembly GCA_021014915.2 of Artemisia tridentata subsp. tridentata. Taxonomy (NCBI): domain Eukaryota; kingdom Viridiplantae; phylum Streptophyta; class Magnoliopsida; order Asterales; family Asteraceae; genus Artemisia; species Artemisia tridentata. The sequence goes on from CP139501.1 coordinate 33,936,839, forward strand.
TGGTTTATTGATACGGCTCTATCCACAATTCCTTGGCAAACTAGGTCGCTTTTCCTATTAGCCTCACTAAAACAAGATCCTAAACATGGAGGTTGTTCATAAGAATCTATCCTAGGTGAAGGCTCATATGATTCATAAGTGTCTCTAAATGAGGTATTTTGAACTTCTTGGTGTTCTAGCCACTCAACCATATCTTGCAATCTTAGAAGTCTAAGTGAAAAGTCCATTTGAAGCAAATTACAAACAAAATCACAAAGAAAAGATAGACTACGAGAAAGCTACAAAAATAGAAAGAAAAATCTCACTTGATAGGAATCTTGTGAGTAGACCTAATAAAAATAAATTTCAACCTAAGCAATAACTACTCCCCGGGCTGCGGCGCCAAAAACTTGATGCGTGATTTTGCGACTTTACAACAGGTTTTACCTCTCAAAGGATCTTGAGAAGTTTGCAATCCCCACCAGGCAGTGTACCTGACCGATGTAGTATAGTGAAGTGGCAAGTACCGGGGGATTGATCGTTCAACTCAAAGAATAGTGTTCGTTAGGATTGAAATTTATCTACTAGGTCTAGAGGTGAGGGATGATTCTTTTTGTATTTTTATATTTTATGAAAAGCAAGTAAAATCTCTGGTTTGAAGGAGTGGGCGGAATTAGTTGCTAATCAACTAACCCAAAAGCTACTAATTAAACTAATGTGCAGGAAAGTAAACTAGGGTTCTATAAGGCAAGTGAAGCATGTCTACCTATGATATGTTACTCCTTGCTAGCTATCCAATGCTACCTATTGAATTATCACACCTTGTTTTAATTGACGGGTTGTATTCCTTAATACCAATCGTGGGGGTGTGTACGATCTTCCCCAACTCTATAAGCTCCTACTTCACTCCTATGTCGAGCCGGCTAAGAAGCTCCTAACATGGGATCACTAGAATTCGCTTATGCATTAAATACAACCAATTAACCTTAGTACACCTTGGTTCATGTTTCTTAAGACGTTCAAGTAAGTTACCGTATAGGAGGTTAGCCAGTTTTCTTAAGCCTAACATCGATATCATCCAATCATACAAGAGACAATAGGAAACAAGAATTATAAGCTAAACCAATTAGATCTATTGAAGTTGTCATGCCCTAATTGATGGAGATGGACATACACATCAACAAGAAATCAATAAGATCTAATTAGTTATACACAAGTTTCACACAATCATAGGTAAACACTAGGTGATTTAGTAAAACATAATCAATGAAGAACAAGCAACAATAATAATGGAAGACATAATTAAGATAGAATCAACACACCATTACAAGATATTTATGGAGTGATTAAGACCTTCTAAGTTGCTGGAAAAACACCTACCTAAACCCTAGAATCGGACTTAGGGTTTAGGGCTTACAAAAAGTGAAGTTATGATGTTGTATTTATAGGCAATATTTCTGTCGGCAAGGCTTGACGGCGTCAGATCGTACAAGTGACGGCGTCAACTTCCCATTTTCACCAAATTGTAGATCTTTTCGTCCTCTTCGCGTGGCCTTTTGAATCACCCAAATCCGAGTTCGTATGAAGATTTTATGGCCAAAACAGTGACAGCTACTCCGCGCATAAGTTGTGATTGTCTTGATCAGCATGTGACGGTTTTACTAGGGTTTCTTCTTGTGCAAGTTGTCATTCTGACGTCGTCACTCAATGGCTTCTGACGTCGTCAGGTTGAGTCCTGACGCCGTCACTTCGCCGCGGTTAGGGTTTCTTGATGGCCTTCTTGACGCCGTCCCCTTTTAATCATCCAAAATCCTCTCTGGCGCGTCAAGGGTTGACGGCGTCACAATGGTGCTTGACGCCGTCACAGGTACTTTTCCAGCCGATTTTGAGACTTTGTCGTTTTCTTCACTTTTATGCTACAAAAACGTCCAAAATGCTTCCTTTTCCAGATTTCTTCTCCAAAGTACCTAAAATGACAAAAGGAACGATTTAGGGCAATATTTGATCAAATAAATACGATTTAGGGCTTAAATGACCCCCTAAAAGCGGTACACTTTTCGCTTCATCAAGAGACCTCATAGCCAAGCTATCAGGGAAATCTAGGCAAAGACACATGTCTTACCCTAGGTTCATTTCCTGTGTGCTTCAGGACTTACTAGGCTCCGATTATCTTAGGCCAAATGTCCCGGGATCCAACCCTGACATCTTACACAAGGCCAACTATTCGAGAGACCTCACTGAGGTCACACCAGTTCCCCTGACCACATATATGTTAATGGTCATTCAGGGACAAGACGCTATATCTCTTGTGCCTTCTCCCTCAAAGAAGGAGAAGAAGAAAAAGAAGGCAGGGTCCAGGAAGGTGGTTCAACCCAAACCACTCGCCACTGATACTTCTGCCTCAAAGCCTAAAGAAAGGCAACCACTGGCCAAGACTACTGAGACACCCACAGTTGAGACCCCATTGGCTAAACAACAACCGCCAACGGAGGGTACTGAGAAATCACCCTCAGTGTCCTCGGCCAAGCCCTCTCCTCAAGGCTCTGCTGACAAATACAAGTCAGTGGGGTCAGGAACCTTCCAACTCTCACATCCCGATGAAGGCATTAGTAAATCATCACATTTGCCTGAGGGAGTACAGGGTCCTATACCCTCAGTAGAGCAGCACCACTCTGCTGAGAAGGGGACCCACACCCTTTCGCATCCCGCTTACGGCTTTGGCATATTACAGCCAGAGTCTCAGGGAGGACCGGCCCCTAAATCTTCATCAAGGCAGCACAACCTTGGTGGAAAGGGGGGCCTCAACATAGAACTTCCCATTTACGGTCCTGAGCAATCACACTCAGGGTCTCAGGGAGAAACAGTCCCTATATCCTTGTCAGGGCAGTATAACCCTAGTGAGAAGGGGGACCTCAACACTTCAATGCCTCATGATAGTACTGGAGAACACCCACCAGTCCTTGAAGGCACTCAAGGGGACAAATACTCAGGGGGCATACGAACACCCGCTGATACGGAACCTAAAAACCCCCCACGGCGGATCCAGTCTCTCAGGAACTGACTCCATGGACCAGGCAGAGAAAACCCACTTTGTTCTCCTGGAGGGGTCAGGACCTGGGCACAACAAAGGTGAGCCCTCTTTTGAGGGGGAGCCGGATTCATAAAAGGTTCCTACTTTGGCAGATCTTGAAAGGCTGCTAGATGATGAGTCAGAGGAGGAAATGGTCGATTTTGGAGATGAAGATCTTTTTGGTGCTGGGGAGGAAATGGAGACTGAAACATACAACTCTCCTCAGCACACTGAACAACCACCATCATTTCCTCCTCCTGAGGATCAACAAGAACCCCAACCAACACCATCATCATCATCATCATCATCAGGCAACTCATCTGCTCCTGCTACTCCTCCTTATTTGCAGAAGTATGATAATATTCTTTCACTCACTGAAATACAACTGGTAAAGTTCCTCCGCAAAGCCAACACTGCTCTCTTTCGTGAGATCACTAAAGAACAGTGGGATCAGCACACTGAAGCAGCAGTCTCCTATGCTGACTTCAGGGCTGCTGTTGAAGAATCTCAGTTACATCAGGTCGCCAAACACACTGACAAACAACTCGGTGACCTGAGGGCATCTCTAGATAATTTGGGGTCTGCACAAGACATGCAATTCTCCAACATCTTGAAGACTCTTGACTCCATTCAGGAAGAATTCAAAGATGACCCAGCCCTGATCACCAAGCCGACTAAGTTCATGGATACTCAGAAGACCACCTCCACCAACATTACTAAGCTACTCAAGCTTCTTCAGGGGGTGGATCTAAAACCACTAAGGTCTCAGCAAGATGCGATTCAACAGTCAGTCGCTAATACCCAAGAGTGCCTGACAAAGATATCCTCAGCCTTTGATCAGCTTTCCAACAAGCATAATGAGCTGATCAACCACTACACCAACAAGGTCACTGAACTCACAGAAACTCAAAGTACCATGGCGGAAGACATCTCCGTCCTGAAGAATGAGACCACTGATGTGAAGAACATGGTCTCCACAATCCTGAAAATTCTTCAGACTTCTCATGTTCCACCCACTCCTCAGTCAACGGATGCTTACCCTAAAGCTTCAGCATCTGTTGAGGGGGAGAAATTTGATGAACCTATCCCTGAACCTACAACTTCCTCTGCACTTGTTGTTGCTACAATCCCTGTCCAACCTGAAGTAATAGCGACTGAAGTTCATGAATCCTCCTCAAGTCAACCCCCTCCCACTGACAAAGGGAAGGGAATCATGGTGACTGAAGATCCTCCTCAATTACAACTGGTGAAGGCATCAACTGAAAGGCGTCCTGATCCATATTCGCCTTTTGAAGTCACCTTAGATGATGGGAGTAAATTCTTTGGAACTCCGCAGGAAGTGGCCGTAGTCCTGGATGAACAGGAAAAAAGAAGGGTTGAAAAAGAGGCTGAGAAACTCAGTAGGCCTGAAATTGTTAAAGTGGCCAAGGAGGTAATCAAGGAAACTGAACAGTTCATCAAGGGGGATGAATCCCTCAAGCTTCAGGCTGACCGCATCAAGGAACACAATCAGGAGGTCAAGTTCAAGGAAGAAAAGAGGAAGAAAACCTATGAGAAGTATCTATGGTATTTGACAAAGACTAAGGGTGAAGGCACCATAACAGACATGACCATTCACAACACCAAGCCAGTAAGCATTACGGGTCACAGAGGACCAAGAAAGACTGAGATGAACGAACCCTTCAAATTCTCAGATTACGAGCTAAAAGAATGGGACATGATGGGGCCCATCCTGAGGAAGAAGCAAAGCAGGTTTGTTCCTAATCTCCTAGCTACCCTGAACAACAAATATGAGGAGATGTAAAGGGTGGCTAAGAGCCTGGGGATAGACCATGAGAAGGCACTAGCTTCTCACGGACTTGCAATTCCTGAACCTACTCAGAAGACTGGGAAGAAGAGGAAGGCTGTGGGACAAGAGCCTGAACAGTTCATAGCAACTCTTCATTGCAACAGGATTCCTCCTCAAGGAGTCAAGTTTGTTCCCAACCTAGTCATCAAGCAGCCTGAGTATGGTATTTTCTTTGTTGATGAGTTTAGCCAAGAGGCCTTTCAACGAGTCAGTGATATAAACCTTGTGGAAACGACAACTCTTCTGGCATACAAGCTAATGGCACTTCATGTGAAGAGCCCTGAAAATGAAGAGTTTGTCAAGCTGATGGATAAGATGATGAATGAGAGACCTGACAAAGAAGTGTTTGTGTCTAAGAAGGCTAAGTTGGAACTCATGGGAATCTTGGAAGGCTGAGTACAAGGTCCCTGAGTATTATGTTTAGATGTTAGAACAAATGTAATGATATTAATAAAATGATGGCCCATGTTTTGTTATATCAGTGTCCTTTAATAGCTTTCTTGTATATTCAGTGTGAGAAGAAGCCCATTTGCTCACTCACAACTGATCAAAACACTTAGGCATAATTTATATCCAAATAGGGGGAGATTGTTGGGTCCGTCAGTACCCAAGCGTCCTAAAAACAGGATTTGAATACAAATTAGTCCAAGTGTTAATCAACCTTAAACACTCTCAAGTCACTGAGTGAACAGTCACTCAGTGAGTTACCTTCAGGATGCTTAGGACGAGTCTAAGAAGAAAGATTCACCATTCAAAGAGGCGGAACTCCCTGAGTGTCACTTGAGCCAAAGAAGAAGGTAATGGGTTCAGTGAGTGATGACAAGAACTCACTGAACCCCAGTCTCCTCAACAACAATTATTAGTGAAAACTGAAGACTGAAGACCAAGCCTGAAGAATCTGAAGTCTGAAAGAAAGGCGGGACAAGGCGGGAAGAGTTTGAATAGATAAGGAAATGTCCTTATCAGGGCCAAAGTCAAACTTTCCCTGAATGGCGTGAGAACAAGAACAGTGTTATCACTGACGCTCAGAAAGCGGTTTCAACCTTATCCCAAAATAGATTCTTGTAACTGTTAGGTCATTCTTTTTGTACTTTTTAGTCACAGGTGCTCTTTTATACATGTGTATAAATAGGAGTCATAAGGGAGAAAAGTGGATAAGTTTTGTGCATTAAAAGCTTAGACTTTCACAAAACCACTTTTCTCCCCAAAAGAGCAACCTAGTCCTTGAGATAGCTCAGTGGTTCGTTTATTGTTGCCACTCAAGCATAGCTTGAGTTTAGCGAGGAGAACTCCATACCTTGTCGTTTCAATCCCAAGTGTTATTTCCACTAACACGTGGGTATAGATTCTTTTGATTAATTTCTAATAAGAATTTAAACGTTGAAAAACTTGTGTTTTTATCTTTACGTTTTTACTTATTTGTTTAAATTAATCAATACATTAATTCAGTCATGAAATACAATTAAATTAACTTTGTAGTTATTTCTACTTGTGTAACGGGTACAACAATTTGTGCACAAATATGGTTAATCATAAGTGCTAGAGATTTAAACCCATGTGATAAACGGGTTGACTTGTTTTGAATTTCACTCTAACCACATCAAATTGTAACTATTTAGTTTTAATACACTATTTATGTCTCGCAACTTGGCAAGATGGACAAAATTATCCCGAACTTGTTTTGAGATATCAGCGCGCTACCATGCTTGTTGCACACACCTTTTTTCAACTCTAATAAGACTGACGATGAGAACGACTAGGTTAAGGAACAACACATTTACACTAACAACCAACAGAAATACCAAACACTTTCATATACACATCCAAATGAAGTCGAATGATCCTTCTACCCTGGAAATATGTCCATAAAACTAACCTAGATTTCCCAGTCAACCTGAAAGATCGGATCATGTGGTCGTGCATTTTTCATCAACCCAAAAGCCATTTGAACCACTGATTCATTTGATACTTGTCCAATTTCATAATCATCATCGGGCTGCGAGGCTGCATGGTAATCGTCATTTTTTTTAGTAGAACCCGACTTAACAGATTCTAAAATTTTCTGGTTTCCGGTACTGTGACGAGAGATCATGTGACGCTCATGAGCTATTTCTCGTGGAGCTGGCTTGGTGAAGTCGATGAATGTACGATCTGCAAATTTGATGACCCTATTTGTTTTATTTTGAGGTTGGTTTAGCTGTTGCCTTTTGTGCTCCTCATATGCAGCCAACTCCCTTTTGTGCTGCTCAAATGCAGCCAACTCCCTTTTGTGCTTCTCATATGCAGCCAACTCTCTCAAATACCGCTCCTTGTCCTTCTTACTTGCCTCAACATATGCCTTTTAAGTATTATAAACAGAGAGAAAATGATATAATGAGTAATAAAACATTGTGTATCTAACCCATGAAATCTGCAATATATAGGGATTATTTCACTAGGTTTAAGTAAAAATGCTAATTTGGGTTTTGTTTTAATGCTTATGGGTTAAATGGTTACGGCGATAGTGGGATACCATTAGATAATCAACGGTTTATAACCTCTTCAATTGTTTTAACAAAAGACCAAAGATCATTACGCTAATCACAACCTGTTTTAACCCACCTATAAATGTACTCGTTTGACCCGAAGCAATTACGCAAAGTTTCACAAGAAAGTGCCAATTTACATACTCAAAAGTCATACATAATGAAAAGTAATTTTCCTGACCAGCTTTACGGTGGTTACCAAAAAATGATTTTTGAATATCCGTTCGACATAAAAAATAAGAAGAGGAGACATAAAGCAAGGATTGGAAGGTGTACCAGTTTATCATCAGTGGAGAGATGTTTCCATATTTCAGCTAGCATATCACGGAGTTGCCGCCCTAACACAGCATCTCCATGTATACTTTTTAGCCTATCGCCTTCCATCTTGACATACATTTGATAACAATTTCTCGACCCAACTGGCGCACACGGGTCTTTCCTCGTTTCTTTGACTTTAATAGGCCTTCCTAAAACTGATTTCTTTTCATCTGTCATGGCCACTGCTTGAATAAAAATATCATCAACAGATACACAATAAAAATCTAAAGACAATTTGTTAACTGTGTTCAACAGGGTGCTAAAATGTGTGTGGGTTGAAATTATGGGTGCGTTTAGTTGGAGAAAAAGTTCACTTGTTTTCTATCTCTAGTTTTGTAGAAATTTGAGAGGGAAAATTATCTCTATAAAACACTTGAAATATAGAAAACGCGTTGAGTTGATGTTTGTATTTTCTATTTTGATGAAAGGAAGGGAGAGTTTTGGGTTACATACAAAGGAAAACAAGGAAACAACCAAAATTTGTTTTGTAATTTTCGTTGTTAAGTTAGGAAATAGGGGATTTTTGTTGTGGAGAATTTTTTTGGAAATAAAGCGATTTGAATGAATTTCTGTTTTATTTGTTTTGTACAAAAAATTTTGTGTAAAAAATGGGTGTTTTCCTCTAACTAAACGCAATAATAGATCCGTAAACGTTGATTCTGAAACAATGATCCCTATATGAAGATGTACTACAAAGTACATGCCTTTGGTACATAAATTTTCCTAAAGTTACCAACAACTAACTTTAACTATTGTTGTTATCAAACTAAACTATAAGAACATGCCAAACCTGGAGATGATTTGCAATAACCATTATTAAACTCGATTTTCTTGTTTGGAGGTTCAACGTCGCTGAAAATGTATTGTGTTGCATACAGTCCATCATCATGCTTTCTCTTCCCTGTTGAGGCATTTGCCTGATAACCTTCCAACACTTTTCCGGACCCAAGGTTTGAAATCCAAGACACTATGTTCATGATAAAACACAACAAATGGATTTATAAGAATATATAACATGGTGATATTTCAAACATGTTTTTGTTATATGTTGAGGGCTTGATCAAACCTTGTGAAATATCATGTGTTACTACTATTTTGTCAAGTTTTACAGAACTCCGGTAGAAATATGTTCGCTCAAACGGGTAAAGAATGATAGCATAGAGCTGCAGAAGTTGAGTTGCTGTAAACGGGACTTGGTTCATCCAATTCAAACTTGATGCAACGTCTTCCCATTTTCCATCTTTTGTGACCTAAATGGTGCTCAGTTAACAGCCCAGATATAACATTGACAATGATATCTGTAACTACATATCTAAACCATTCTACTTGGTTAATGGTTACAAATGAAAAAACTTTGCTATGAAAATGCACAGATTCACAAAAAACTGAAAGATAAATGATGTTTTTTTTGCAACAATTAAAAAGATAAGAAGCATAAGTGATTCGACTATGTATATTTAGACAATTGGGGATTGAGTAGAGTTTTTAACAAGGATGTTCACGACTTTGAAACAATATAAGTTGCAACTTGTTTACCTGCTGATACCCGCCTCTTTTGGTCACATCATTGTAGAACTCGTGCAAGTCCATGCTTGTGTCTCGGAGATTAAATCTGTCATATATATATATGGTATGTTCACAAATTAGATAATTACCACTTTCTGAACCATGTTTCATATTCTTCTATCTATATATGGTTTATTTGATTCTATCGGGTTCGTGCAGCTTATTGTAATTACCACTTTCTGAACCTTTATCTTACGTGAAACAGTTAATCATTACTTATGTACTTTAAATGTCGACTTATTAATACACTGCCTATTTTTTCACTTGAATTATTCTACCATCCTTTTCGTTCAACGGCGGTCACTCAAGTTAAACAACAATGATATTTATGTTGCTTTTAACTTATAAAATTACAAGTTTGGATCTTTGAAGTTACGCTACTTAACTAACTAGGTGAAGCAAAAAATATGCTACGTAGTTTAGTAACAGAAGTAGACAAAAACGAAAAGTAAAATAATATTAATTAAACCCTTTTAATGTCCGAACTCGAAACACCTATTAGAATTTAGACACTTTGCAGGTTGCATGTTTGTATTAGACCAAGTGGTAACAACAACATGCATGTGTCCAAAAAGGACCGGCCAACGTTTGACTTTTCGAGTTCACAAGTATGTTTTTCAGTTTCAGAACCAAAACCATATTGATGATTTAACCTTTAACTATTCATTTTGTATAATTTTGTGTAATTATGATGCATGCATATAGGGGTGGCAATCGAGTCGTGTTCGTGTTAATATATTCGGGTTCACGTGTTGGCGGGTTAGTATAACCTCTACCCAAACACGACCCATTTATTAATCGTGTCAAGAAACTCAACCCTAACCCAGACCTGCATAACACGTGTAACCCGTTTGTGACCCGTTTAACCCGTTTAAGTAAATAGGTCAAGGACTAAATAAGGTTAATGGTTTGTTGATTTAACTAGTTTAAATGCAGAAATGATATAAGGATCTAAAATATAATAAAAATAACATACAAATAACTATACGACAATTTTCTGATGTTAATTTCAATGATATTTTAGGTATAATCGTAATTCACCCATATTAAGTACATAAGAAAATACATTTAATCCACATCAAACATAAAAATGACGTTATATATTTATTTTTAAAATTTTATATAATTAAACGAGTTCACGAGTTGACCTGTTTAATACTTACTCAACCTAAACACGACCCGTTTATTAAACGGGTTAGACGGGTTGACATGTTTTTTACCCAAACCTGATTATCCTCAACCCAAACCTTATTAACTTAATGTCGAGTTCGTATCATTTATCGTGTCGTGTCGAGAATTGCCACCCCTACATGCATGCATAGTAAGATCGACAAGACAATAATTTCTAATTAAGTTCCTAATATATTTATTTTAGAAATCATAAGATAAATCTAACTATATATATATATAAAGTATTAAAAGATGACGAGTACTGACAGTAGACTAAGACCAGAGGGTTCATTAATCTTGTTAAGTTTATGATAAAAACCATCTTCTTCCTCCATCTCATCCTTCGACTTCTTGGAACAATGTACCGGAGACAACGATTTTCGGACGTTGGTAAGTGAAGAAGAACATGCATAACAATATTCATCATCAGCATCATTATCATCAACTGAGGTATCAGAATAATGAGTTTGTTTAGTATCAATGCATTCTCCTGCAGTTTCATTAGATAGTGCCATAGTGGTGGACTAGTGGTGATGGAATGTGTGTATTGTAGTGTTCCACTTTGTAGATGAGCTAGCTCTTTGAGTTGTGTGCTTAATTAATTATCAAATGTTTATTTGTGTACGTTTTAATTTGTCTCTTTTTCTAATATCTATGCTGGTTTAATTATATGATATGTAAACTTTATATAATTGGAATCTGATAAATATGATAAGGGTGACTCGTTGAGTTGAGAATGAGTATGTTGTGACACTTAGCAGCCTAACAACACCAACTAAGCATGCCTAAATAAGCTAAGTGTCAAACCTAGCTATCACCGTCCAAGTTGTTCTTTTGGCACCAAGTATTAAACCATATTTATGTAAGTACTATACCAATGTTTCCATACAGGATTTCCATATTTCTTATACGGGATTTTCTAACATGTGCCCTAATGGCACATGTAAGCACACCAAAAAGACAACGGGTCCCATGAAAAATGACGTCCGGACCCACATCTTTTATTCGAGAAATGTATTTTTTTGTGGGTCCGGACGTCCTTTTTTATAGGACCCGCTGTCCTTTTTGGTGTGCTTAAGGGCACATGTTAGAAAATCCCTATATGAGCGAATTTAAAAGGGGATGAGGAACACAGAAAGTTCGGTAAAAAATAAAAAACAAAAACCAATTATTGAGTAATATTGTAACAAGCATCAGATTTGGCATGCCAATCAACTTAGTGTTAAACACGGGCTCAACACGAGGCTATATCCGATGTTTTTAACATATATGTCGTTTAATTTGGATCCGTTAATGTGTGTGGCTCGTTTACACATTAACGATACATTCTATGAGCATTGTACGCTTTCAAATATGTTATATGTTTCATGGCTTCATTGTATGTGATGTTCTTGTACAAATGTATAACATCATGGCTTGATAGACCATTCAGTAGAAGTAGCACAAATTCATATGGCAAAGTACAATATGTTTTTCGGATTGATAGGAACCACTGGAGGGAATGATCTAACGCGATGTACCAACATCACTATACAAAACTACCTAGCATAACTATTGTATCATATTCACTCGATAACAAATGACTCCAAAACAAACTTATGCACCATATTTGTTGTATGTTGTATACAGGGTTCTAAAAGGCACTTCATGTCGTCGTTAGGCACGTCCACTACAACATTCGATGCTTTTCGAGGGGACATTTCGACCCTTTCGGCGAGGACATGTCCCCGCCAATAACTTTCAGCGGGGACATGTCCCCGCTAGCCCGCCGCTGATACTTTTGGCGGGGACAAATGTTACCTTTTGACGGGGACATGTGGGTCTCACAGCCTTTGAGCTGGTCAAACTTGGTCCAGCGTGTCATTACTTTTGGCGGGGACATGTCCCCGCCAAAAATTGCCTTAATTAACCAGAAAAATCACTTAATTAAGGGATTATGATAATTAGTTAAGTTTTTTGGTGATGACGTGTCCCCGAAAAAAAGAACCATCCGCTGTTGCAGTAAATTCTTTTGGCGGGGACAATACTCCAACAAAAAGAGTAATCTACTGTTGCATTAAATTCTTTTGGCGGGGACATGTCCCCGCCAAAAGACTTAACCAGATATAACTGGTTCAACCTTTTGGCGGAGACATGCCCCCGCTAAAAGCCTCTGACCCATTTTGCAGCATATTGCTGCAAAATGGGTAATTTTCAGATTTTTTCTGGAATTTTTCCCGAAAAAATCTACAACATCACAACCTATATATATATCCAAATGCTACAACACCACAAAAGACTCGCACCGCAAATTCGCTAAACATAATATCATACATATTCAAATTCACTAAGTTAACATAATAATGCATATGTATCCAAATTCGCCAAAAACCGTGATCACATGATCATCTACAAAACTATACATAAGCTAGCTATCCGCAAAATGGTCCAAAAACTATACATAAGCTAGCTATCCGCAAAATGGTCCAAAACTATATGCGGGGAACAATTTAGCGGGAATCCTAACTCATAAACTACATAAACACATAATAATCCATGTAAAACTACACAACTTTGTCCATAACCCCAAAACAAATATAAACCGACCCATCGGACCCAAACAAGCCATACGCTACTCCCCAGTCTCCCCACTCCCCCCACTCCCCTCCCCGGTACCTCGAGACTCACCCTGTGAAGCATTTTGTGATCCCGATGTCCCCGGCAAGCCACTCGCTAGCCGCTCGGTCCAACCCGGCTGAGTCCTGGCCCAATCTAGCAAAATATCAATCTGTGTCCTTTGCGTGGACAGCTCCTGGGATTGCTTCTGCACGGTTTCCTGCAGCGAGGACGAGGAGGCTTGCTCGCGAGCTCGTGAGGCGCTGAGGGTCGTCTTCTGACCACCGCCGGGTAACACTGGACCTACGCCAGGAATATGACTGCGATGCTTACCACCGATCACGTGGCGCATAATATCGAGGTCAGTCATAGTCGTCCCGGATGAGGTGCTCTCTGTCCGCATCCGTATCATCTCATTCTGTTTAGTTAAAAAAAAAACAAGTAAAGTAATATATAAGTCGTGATTTATTATATTGCATTAATGTGGGTGAGTTTTTGGAAATAAATTATACTTACGTATCTAGCCTTGGACACTGGAGACTCAAAGACGTCGCCTCTCGTATGGTTGTGTCTGTAAAGCTCGATCAAGTCTCTACCATCCGTGGAGTCGGTGGGGCGGCTCAACTGTTTATAAATAAAATCAATAATGACTCACCCAACACTATATATATAAATAAAATGATTAAAAAGTGTCTTACGAAGTTATCGCGTATAACAGCTAACGAATGGGATCCATGAAGGCTAGAACTCGTACTCGCGAGCCGGTTTTGCCTGTTGATCGCCCCGATCCTCAACTTCTTTGGGTCTGACCAGTGCTTCACCTGCTTATTATAAATAATAAAAACTATTATATAAATGAATTATTATTATTATTATTATTATTATTATTATTATTATTATTATTATTATTATTATTATTATTATTATTATTATTATTATTATTATTATTATTATTATTATTCAATGTTGCAAAAATCGTGAATCGGTAGCGTGGCGGTCGACCACCCTGCAGCGATTAATCGGCCAAGGCGGGATTAATCGGTGATTAATCGGATTGGCATTTTTTGCATGTTTTGGGTATTTCTGGAGACCAAACTAAAGATCGTAACTGATTCCAAGCCTACTATGTTTCCAAACCTCAATAAAAGGCTCCAATTCTGATTATGAGGCTCATTGTGTGTTATAAATGAAATAAACGATCCCCAAATTAAGTAGAATGCCTAAATTTTTATTTTTTTTAAAGCTGACCGATACGGCCAATACGGCCGATTTCTGGCCGATACGGCCGATTTTTGGCCGATTTTTTACCCAGACCGATTTTTTGACCGATATGCAAAATTCTACAAGGTCAAAGGCCGATAAGCGATATATCGGCGATTAATCGGCCGATACGGCCGATTTTTGCAACATAGTTATTATTATTATTATTATTATTATTATTATTATTATTATTATTATTATTATTATTATTATTTTTTTATTTTTTTATTTTATTTTTATTTTTTTAATTAAAAACAACACTTTCATTAGAATAACCATAGGATTACAAGAAATTAGTGGAGAGCCTCGACACTAACTAGGCCCCCACACCTTTAGCTATAGCAAACTAATCCTACTGAAGATATGAATAGCAGAACGCGCTCCAATGTCTTGAGTTATAGAGAACTTCCAGATCCGCTTTAGTAAGGTTACCACATCTGTCTCAAGTTCCCCTAGAGAGGAGAATGAGAAAGGGAGGAACCCATATCCAATCTCCGTACACTTAGCCCCATACTTGACGCGTTTACGTTGTGCAGCGTCAGTTACCACACGACCTGGCACAAAATCAATCATACCAGTTTGCGTCAAGGGAGACGACCCGGTCAAATCGACACATACGTCCTTCCCTCCGTCCCAAGAATAAAGCAATACATCGGCTGGACGTAAGACTTGCTCCCTATCTCCACAAAGCCCGATGTCAACCTCCTAATGAGCCGAGACCCTGGATCGGGAACAGATGTCAACCAGAGTATCACGCACCACGTTGTGCCGATGTTTAATACCAATAATGCCAGTGCACGATACAGCATGGTCCCCGTAAATATCCCCTGTAGAAACCTTGGAGCAAGCTGAGCACGGCCTCTGAACAGAAAATAGGGGAACACCTAGCCTATAGCATAATATTGATGAGGATAACTTGGACTTGGGTGAGCGTAATGTCAAGCAGTGTAAGAGGAAGATTTGCGATGGCCATTATACTGCTGCGGTCAGAGTTCTTTCTTCTTCTGGTGTTGCACCTTATAATGATGCAACTCTTGAGGACTTAAAGTTTAAGCACCCTTTCAAAGCTGCTCCTTCTTTGCCTCTTTTACCTATTGATCATCATCCCCTCATTGCATCTCCTACTGTGGTTCTTGATATGATTAAGAGTTTCCCTCGTGGTACTTCTTGTGGTCGGGATGGTTTGCGTGCCCAACACCTTTTGGATTGTATTAGCGGTGCTGTTGTGGCTATTTCTGATGAGTTGATCGTTTCTATCACCCAAGTGGTGAACCTTTTTCTTGATGGTAAATGCCCCAGGGAGTTGGGTGAATATATTGCTAGTGCTCCTCTCACGCCGCTGGTCAAGCCGGGTGGTGGTATTCGCCCTATTGCTGTGGGGACCATTTGGAGGCGCTTAGTTTCCAAAGTTAGTGCCGCTATGATTGGCCATTCTTTGGATGGTTATCTAAATGATCTACAGTTTGGTGTTGGGGTATCTGGAGGAGGAGAGGCTATTCTTCATGCTGTGAATCGGGTGATTGAAGAACGTGGAGATGATGTGGGTCTTTCGATGTTGTTGGTTGATTTCAAAAATGCCTTCAACTTGGTGGATCGTGAGGTTATGCTTCATAAGGTTCGTCTTCGTTGTCCTGCTATTTCACGTTGGGTGGAATTTTGTTACTCAAGCCCAGCTAGATTATATTATGGGGAACACACATTATGGTCGCATCAAGGCGTACAACAAGGTGATCCACTTGGGCCTTTGCTTTTTTCTTTAGTGTTACATCCTTTGGTATGTAAGATTAGAGACTCTTTTAGCCTTTCCCTTCATGCTTGGTACCTGGATGATGGCACTATTATTGGAGATACTTTGGTTGTGGGGGAGGTTTTAGAGCTTATCATGGTGGATGGACCTCGTTGTGGTTTGCACCTCAATGTTGATAAAACTGAGGTTTTTTGGCCTAAGGAAGATCCTAGAAGCAGGCTTGTGGGTGTTTTCCCACCTAATATTGCCCGACCTTTGCATGGTGTTAAATTACTAGGTGGGCCCGCTAGTGTGGACTTTGATTTTAGTAGTGAGCTTGTTATGAAAAGAGTTGCAAAAACCATTGAGCTTATGGATGCTACTGCTAAGATTAATGATCCCTAGTGTGAGTTATTACTCCTTCGTGCTTGTGCTGGTATTTCCAAATTATATTTTGCTATGCGCACTTGCTCTCCCCGGGTCTTTGAACGTGCTCAGATTTCTTTTGATGGGGCTCTTCGCTCTACTCTAGAGCGTATTGTTACTGCTTCTGGGCCTGGTTTTGGTGATTGGCAATGGAGACTTGCTACACTACCCTTTGCGTTTGGGGGACTTGGTGTATATTCTGCAGGTGATGTCTTGAACTATGCATTTCTTGCGTCTAGACTTCAATCAGCTAGCCTGTAGACTATGTTGCTTCGACATTCTGGTATCGTAACCCATGGGCCTTCCTTTTATGATGCTTTGTGTTCTTTTAATGTGAAAATGGAGATTGACCTTTTGAGTAATCCGTGTGAGATCGCTGCCCCCAAACTCATGAAGAAACTGGCAGATATATATTTCACACGTGTTACCCGAACTGCCGAATCTACATTTTCTTTATCTACTCGACAGATGGCGTTATGGAAATCGCAAATGGAGGACTACACTTCGGACTGGCTTAGGGTAGTTCCGATATCTGGGTTGGGACAGACTATGAACGCCAGGACCTATCGTTGTGTGTTATGTTATCGGCTTGGTGTCCCCTATTTTCTGTTCAGATGTCGTGCTCAGCATGTTCCAGGGTCTTTGCTGGTGATATTTATGGGGACCATGCTGTATCTTGTGCTGGTATTATTGGTATTAAACATCGGCATAACATGGTAAGTGATGTTCTTGTTGACATATGTTCTCGATCTGGGGTTTCGGCTCGTAAAGAGGTTGACATTGGACTTTGTGGTGAAAGGGACAAATCTTTATGTCCTGCTGATGTGTTGCTTTACTCGTGGGATGGAGGACTTGATGTATGTGTTGATTTGACTGGATCATCGCCCTTGACAAAGTCGGGTATGGTTGATTTCGTACCGGGTCGTGTGGTGATTGAGGCTGCCCAACGTAAACGCGTCAAGTATGAGGCTAAGTGCGCTGGTATGGGATATGGGTTCCTCCCCTTTTCTTTCTCTTCTTTTGGAGAACTTGAAAAGGACGCTGTGACTTTATTGAAGCGTATTCGAAAGTTTTCGATCACTCAAGACATTGGAGCACGTGTTGCTGCTCATATTTTTAGTAGGATTAGTTTTTCTATAGCTAGAGGAGTGGGAGCCTAATTAGTATCTCGGCTCTCTACTAATTTCTTGTAAATCCTATATGTCTCTAATAAAGTGATGTTAATATATAATAATAATAATAATAATAATAATAATAATAATAATAATAATAATAATAATAATAATAATAATAATAATAATAATAATAATAATAATAATAATAATAATAATAATAATAATGTGTCGATTTAGTAATTTACCTGTTTTTCCCAATCCTCAGGCGTCTGGTTCGCCGGACGCGTATTCTTGATCTCTTCAACTTTCTCAACCCCACCTTGCCATGTAAAATTTTGCAATTTGAATTTGTATTTGTTGTCATCGTTTCGCTTTCTAATGTAAGCTTCGATACTTCTGACAATATCATCTCCATCTCGACCGGCAAGGTGTTCGCCGAGATCAAAGAAATGCTGCAATAAAATATAATTAAAATAAATATACAAATTTAAACAAACAGACAAATTTAAATAAATAAACACATTTAAAATAAATAAACACAATAATTAAAAAAATAAAAGATAAAAAAAACTTATGTGGAGCTGGTTATCGATGTGGGCCTTGGTGATCTCGGGAACCTCATCCCACGAATTGTAATGCATGGGAATTGATTCTCGTAACAACGTCCCGACCATATTGGAGAACCACGAAGAGTGATCGCCCACATGCTCCCACATCCCTTTGGCGTTCTTCCGTAATCTGATCGATACCGGACGACCAGTCTCATTCCTCATTTAGTGGAGTTTCGCGTTCTTTATGGGACCACACACCACCTTCCCGCCTTTGCCAATTTTGGCATTGGGCTTGGGAGGTCTGGAATTAGACCCTGCAAGTAATCAAATTCAAGTGATGATGACATAAAATAACAAGTTATCAATTTCAAATAATGATCAAGTTTAATTAAAATAATCGAGAAATTCTTACGCTGACTGTTAGTGCCTATCCTCCTCGAGGGACCACGGGGTGGCTCATTCCCTCCATCGCCACCGTGGCTCCTAGCCACAACATCTGCCATCTGTAACTTACTAGTACAAGAACATAGAAATTAGTGAAGAAACACATATACGCATATACATATATATACATATATACACACACACATTCAAATAAATAACAATATATACCAAAAAAGATAATAATTCCAAATACTCAAAAATAAGGAAACCCAAACACCCCTTTGTGGGCTGCTATTTGGTCAGCATAAACCAAACGCCCCTTGTGGGCTGCTGTTAACCAAACGCACCCTTTCGGGGATGAAAAATAAGCAATCCAAACACCCCTTTGGTGCAGAAAATAAGCAAACCCAAACACCCCTTTGTAGGCTGCTGTTTGGACAGCATAAACCAAGCAGCCCTTGTGGGCTGCTGTTAACCAAACGCACCCTTTTGGGTTGCGTTGTAGAGTAATTAAGCACTATGAAATAATATGAGGGTGTTTGTAATATTTATTTTGGTGTGTATCTGCTTATTATATGTAGTTAGGCATTTTCTAGTATTTGGGTGAAACTCTGTATTTGAAAGTAAATAGACACTTATAATAAGCAGGTTGGTAGATAATCACTTCAATAAGCAATCCCGAACAACCTCTAAGTTTGGATAGGCTACTTTCAAGCTGATTACTTTCTACTAGGATTTTGATATGATCATTGATCAGCTACATCTTAACACTTGATATCAATTATCTGATAATATAGTGTAAAATTAATTGGATAAAGAGTCAAAGAAAACAATAATTGATTATTAAACCAAGCGGCCCTTGTGGGCTGCTGTTAACCAAACGCACCCTTTCGGCCATATATAGGAATTAAAGGCACCATTCCACTACTTTACACATCAATATGATTAACTAAATCAGATACCAATTAACAACTTTTCCTTTAGTTTCCTTAGCTTGTTTTAAAGTAGAGTAAGTACTTATTTATAAGCAGTTACATAAGCAGAAACAATAAGCATTAATACGAAAAGACCTACATGTGTAATCTATTGCTAAAAGACCTACCTGTGTAAACCTTAACTGCTTGCAACTAAGTACAACCTCTAACCACACGCATGCGACTCTACACTAATCACTCCTATGCGACTCTAAAGCGAAACATTATGCAAAGCAGTCGGGTCTGCTATAATCCGCAAGACAACATTATGCTAAGTTGCTAACGCTAAAAACAACAATAAGTTATATATATAAAAAAAAAAAAAAAAAAAAAAAAAAAAAAAAAAAAAAAAAAAAAAAAACTTACTATGGTCTTACTATGGTCAAGGCTGTGATCTCGACAGCAAGTGGTCTCGGTCTCAACAGGCGGTCTCGGTCTCAACAGGAAGCTAGCTAAAAAAATATATAAACACAAATTAATCAATATAAACTTTTGGAGGCGACATGTCCCCGCTAACACATAAACAAAAAAAATAATAATAATACTCTTGGTCTCAACAGTGGGCTCTCGTCTGTGGTCTCAGCTTGGTCTCGATTGGTCTCGGCTTGGTCTCGGCTGTAATGTGGTCTCGAAAGGAAAAAAATCAAAAAAATTAATAAAATAAAAAACTAAAAACAATTAACACAAAACTAATAACAAAAATTAACAATTAACAGAATTAACACAAATTAACAACAATTAATAAAAATTGAAAAAAATTAACAAAAATTAACCTGGGTTGTTTTTGGTAACACTGTCGAGAGTAAGAAAGGAGAAGAGAATAGAGAGAATCAAAGAATGAGTGCGGTTTAGGAAAGAATAAAACAATGAGAGGGGAGAAAGAGATACATCGTGCACAGTGGTGCGAGTATGGGTGTATTGTGGTGGAGATGATGGTGCTGTGGTGAGATGGTGGTGCTGTGGTGGTGATTAGTGGTGTTGGTGGAGATGGTGGTGCTGTAGATCGAGAGGAAGACAACGGTATGAAATGAGTTTTTTTTTTTTTTTTTTTTTTTTTTTTTACTAAGTGTAAAGTAGATCTGTTAATAATTGAGGTTAGGTTTTGGCGATTACATTCGGCAGGGACATGTCCCCGCTAAAAAGAAAATTTGTCTTTTAGCCAGACTTTTGGCGGGGACAAGTCCTCGCTAAAAGTTTTTACTAATCGCCAAAAACTTTGGCGGGATAAAGTAAATGCGAAGAGGGAAAAACAAATTTTTTGGTGAGATCTTTTAGCGGGGACATGT
This sequence comes from Artemisia tridentata subsp. tridentata, assembly GCA_021014915.2. Taxonomy (NCBI): domain Eukaryota; kingdom Viridiplantae; phylum Streptophyta; class Magnoliopsida; order Asterales; family Asteraceae; genus Artemisia; species Artemisia tridentata. The sequence continues at coordinate 33,957,633 of CP139501.1, forward strand.
CCCCGCTGAAAGCAGTTTAAAAAAAAAACAATAATTAAAAAAAAAAAAAAAAAAAAAAAAAAAAAAAAAAAAAAAAAACTCTTTCATATTATTTTAACTAACTCAAATCAATATTAAATCTTTTAAATTTAATTAAAATTTTTCTAAATCATCTTTAATTAATTTAAAACTTTTTAAAATTATTTACATCACTTTTACCTAATAAAGTTAAATCATTTATATTTAATTTAATTCATTTAAAATTATTTTTAAAACATTTTAATTAAGTTAAATCACTATTAAATCATTTAAATTTAATTTAAGTATTTTGTAAATCATCTTTAATTGATTTAAAACTTTTTAAAATTATTTACATCATTTTTAACTAAGTTAAGTCATTTATACTTAATTTACATCATTTTTAACTAAGTTAAACAAATGAGTCGATATGATATGGTTGTATACAAGATGTTAAACGAATGAGTCGAGATGATATGGTTGTACACGAGATGTTAAACGAATGAGCCGAGATGATATGGTTGTACACGAGATGTTAAACGAATGAGTCGAGATGATATGGTTGTACACGAGATGTTAAACGAATGAGTCGAGATGATATGGTTGTACAAGAGATGTTAAACGAATGAGTCGAGATGATATGTGTGTGTTTTTAGGTTGAATTGAATCAGAAAGATGGAATAGATGTGTACAACTTCCTTAACTTGGTTAGAGGAGTATCTGAAGAGGAAGCTGATAATGAGTGTCTAGGTGGTGATCTCGACTATTATGAACTAGATGATAATTACATGGAAGCGGGATCTCCTGAGCTCGAATCTGGTTATATATGAGATGTTAAACGAATGAGTCGAGATGATATGGTTATACATAACATGTTAAACGAATGAGTCGAGATGATATGGTTATACACAAGATGTTAAACGAATGAGTCGAGATGATATGGTTGTACATGAGATGTTACACGAATGAGTCGAGATGATATGGTTGTACACGAGATGTTAAACGAATAAGCCGAAATGATATGGTTGTACACGAGATGTTAAATGAATAAGCCGAAATGGTATGGTTGTACATGAGATGTTAAACGAATGAGTCGAGATGATATGGTTGTACACGAGATGTTAAACGAATGTGTCGAGATAATATGTGTGTGCTTTTAGGTTGAATTGAATCAGAAAGATGGAATAGATGTGTACAACTTCCTTAACTTGGTTAGAGGAGTATCTGAAGAGGAAGCTGATAATGAGTGTCTAGGTGGTGATCTCGACTATTATGACCTAGAGGATAATTACATGGAAGCGGGATCTCCTGAGCTCGAATCCGGTTATACATGAGATGTTAAACGAATGAGTCGAGATGATATGGTTATACATAACATGTTAAACAAATGAGTCGAGATGATATAGCTATACACGAGATGTTAAACGAATTAGTCGAGATGATATGGTTGTACATGAGATGTTAAACGAATGAGTCGAGATGATATGGTTGTACTCGAGATGTTAAACGATGTGTGTTTTTAGGTTGAATTGAATCAGAAAGATGGAATAGATGTGTACAACTTCCTTAACATATGATGAATTGTTTTTGACTTAATACGTTATTTTATGTCAAATTAATCAAAGTACGCACATTAAATGTTACTCAGTATTGAAATGATGAATTAAATAGCTTCATTCATTCTATATCATACAACTTCTATTGCCTTCTTTTTTCTACTGCACAAACATATTGGCGCCAACACTTCCCACCAAAATATTGGCGCCAACACTTCCCACCAAAAGCTAGCAGATCTGCTCTGGTGTGTGTGGACAAGTATATATATATATATATATATATATATATATATATATATATATATATATATATATATATATATATATATATATATATATATATATATATATATATATTAGTTTAGGAAAAACCCGACCAAAGGGTGAATTCCATCTCTAACCAAGATTGAATAAACCGAGAGGTCAAAGAAATTCAAACAAAATATAATTCCGAAAGTATTGATTTTTCCCGGGTCGTTAGGTTCCGATGAAGTGTGAATGGAACGTTAAATTCCGTTCGTGATCGAGTGATTTGATTAAGTGAGAAATTTTGGGATTATATCTAAAAATATAAAACATAAACTAAAAAAGTAACTAAAAAGCATATAAAATAAGTAACAAGCGTAATCAAAGCAATTAAAACTAAAAAATGGCATTGAGGACTAAAAACAGGGGCTTTCGAAGATAAAACACTAAAAAACTAAAATTCAAAAATCTACTCTAGATGTGCAAATTTGGTTCCTAAAAGTCCTAAATGATTAAAAAGAATTTTAGAAAAAATATTTGTAGTTTTTTGCTTCTTATTTTATTTTTTATGAATTAAAAAAACTTTTAGATTAAAAATAATATAAAAAATACTAAATTAATGTGAAAAATTATGAAAATTTTCAGAAAACTACTTAAAGTTATAAGGATCCTAGGAAAAATAACAACTTATTAGGATAAGCAGTTAATAAGCAAATAAGGAAATTAAGCTTTAAAGGGAAAAAGTGGTTAAAAGAATTACCACTGCATCCCTTAACGGAAAAGGCCCAAGGGCGCAGTGGTATCGGTGTGTGTGATAGAGTGGTTGAGATAGGTTGAGGTCAAGGGTTCGAGCCTCAGGCTCACCCTTGGCTTCCTTGTTTCCCACTTTTTATTTTTTTGCAATTTTTCTTTTTGGAACTTATAAATAAGCTAAAAATAGAAAACTTTTATGAAAACTAAATTTTTAAAACTAAAAGAATAAGCTGGAAAAGCACTTATTAAGCAAACAGTTAATAAGTAACTAAAAAGGGCTAGAAACTAACTGATAAGAACACACAAGCTACTAAAAGCTTGTGTGTAAACTAAAAAAAAAAAAACTTCTGAATCCTAAATGCAAACTTAAAAAGCAGTTCTAAGCTAAATAAGCAATACTAAACAACCAATAAGCTCAGATTCACAAATATGCAACTAATGGGTAAACTTCATACCAAAATAGCCTAGTGAGGCAACTTTGAACTATAAAATAAGAACTTATGCAATAAGCTATTCCACTAAAAACTAAAAACAGATAAAGCTTAAACACTAAAGAGCTTATAAAACAAAATTCAGACCCTATAAAGCTTATTTAGAGCTTAAAATCAGCTTATAAAGAAGGCTGATAGACACCTATGCAAGCTGATGCACCATTATGTAGATCTGATGTGTTACTTTCTAAGCTAACAATAAGCAATTAATAAGCTGATAACTGATCTGAAAACTAAAAAATAGCATTAAGCAACAACTAAACAACTTGTAAAATGAAAGTAAAACACTATGAACTACAAATAAGCACTAAAAATGAACCAACAAACTACCTACTCAGAACACTATTTTTTGGTTTTTTTTTTTTTTTAATTATTTTATTTTATTTTTTTTTTCTTTTTTTTAGAAACTGTTAAGAACTTAAAATTGAACAAAAAGACTCCAAACAATTTGAAACTTAACCAACATATGAAAACCAACCCAGTAATAATTGAAGAGAGTTATCTCCAGTCACCAACATTGGCCTTAAGGTTAGCATAGTAGAAAGCAGATAGAATAGTAGGAAGCAGATAGAAGCTAGTTCCCCTACGGTTTCTTGCTTTGGTGTAGCTTGATTTTCTCTGGGGTCACGGTTCCAAGCTCTGAGTGAAGCCCCTAAAAAATACTGATCTAAACTCAAAAACTACACTAAAAAGTATATTTGATTGATTTATCAAAATAAGCACCTTAATAATATATTTGAACCTTGAAAACTAGTAAAGTATCCTAAAACCTATAAACCTGCTTATAAAAGCTTTAAACAACTTAATTCCAACTTATTAGACTGAAATAGACCCAAATCAAAATGGACAAATCACCAAAACTCATGAACACACCCTTATAACTGATCTTAAACCTGTATCCAAACACCCTTTTAAATCTCTAAAACTGATTTTTAAGCTTATTTAGAATGCAAAACTCAAATTTTCTTTAAAACAGATCAATATTAAGTGTTTATGAAGGAGTTTAAACACAAGTTAACAGGTAATAAGCACTTAGCCAATAAGCTAAGCTTATTGGCTATAATGACCACAAATTTACTATTAAGCAAAAAATGATATATCACTATGAAATAAGCCAACCAAACATTAAATCTATTTCAAATAAGCATATATAATGCAAATGAACACAAATAAGCATAAAAACAAGCAGTAATGAAATAATAAGCAGTTTGATAAGCAAAAATAGGAAAATAGAACTCACATTGTTCTTTGCTCAAACAAGGACTTATAAATGCTCCAAGAGCTGATCTACAAGCTCCAGCTTTTTAAAAACAAGCTGGTAAAGTACAATAAGCCCTTCCTAATCCGGCTTATCATCCAAATGCTTATTCCTCCTTAAGTCAAGGTAATTTGAATCACAATGTAGTACAATTCAAGTAATGATTATAGAAGCTCAAAACAAGTTATGGAACAACTTATTTGAGATCTAAACAGTAATTAAGTAAAGTGCTTATTGAGAGCTTATTATAGCTTATTTTAACAACTTAAAAGCATTTTAACACAAAAGTAAAAGAGACAAAGCAATAATGTAAACTGAATTTTATTAATTAATGAAAAACTATTAGAAAGCTGAATTAAAAGACAAGAAATAAGCAGTAACAAGCTACAATGACTGAAAAATAAGACAAAAACTAAAACTCCTTAAGCTTGGTGAAGAGCCTTGTATTTATAGGAGTCCAGGGAGCCTTCTAGGGTTTCTATCAACAAATCCCAGCCCTTAAATCCATGATGTCGACATCAATCCTCAATCACAGCCCTTGATTAGACTGCCACATAGCTTCCACCAATAGGATGCTTGAAAATTGCCATGGTGGGCAATTAATGAGCTCATTATAGCCTAGTCAGCCTTCTAGAAGAGGTAGATTGTACTTGGGTAAGTTATGGAAGCTGGGTAAAAGGAGGAAGATGAGTGAACAGTAATTGGTGCCTTATTCCTGTTTGACCCGTATTTGTTTTTATTGTTTGACTTTCGGGTTATAAGGTGTTGACCTGGGTTGGATGGTCGGTTTATAAGGGATGTCGGGTTATAAGTTTGATCCAGCTTTAATAAAGATGGTGTGGGCTGGGCTTTGGTATGTAATGATATAAATATGGACTGGATCAGTTTTTTTGTGTTTTTTTTGTTTTTTTTTTTTTTTTTGATATAATAGAGTTTTAACCAAAGTTAGCAAGGACTAACTTTGCAAAATCTAAGGACTTGGACTGAAAATGATTTTGGACTTTTGGTGAGAATGATTTATCAGTAAGGCTTTGGTTTTGAGATTTTTGATTTTTGGCGTATAAAAACTGTAGAATCACATCCCCGGCCTCGACTTTTCTCACTCTTTTCATTCTCGTGCTCGTTTCCGTCTGTTTTGTCATTTTCTTGTATCCTTTTACCTGCACATACACAAACACAAAAACAAGCATATATTTGGTATTTATGGTTGGTTTTTGGTCTTTTAAGTCCGTTTTTTATAAAGAAAATGTATGTGATTTAACACATTCCAAAATCCCCCAGACTAAGGTATTGTCGTGTCCTCACGCAATGTCATCACATCACGCTTTTAAAACCAAAAATTTCAACCTCTTTCTACTAAAATTTTTGAAAAGTAGCAAAATGTTCCTCAAAAGAGATTAAAAAATCAATAGTTCTAAAAACGCCCCGTTTGACCATTTTATCGAATATAATATCTTTTTGTACTTTTCTGATATGACGGGATGTTGACCTTCTTTATTTAACAAATAACTTTTAGGATCACGGAGTAAGAAGCACTTTTCATGAAAAAGCGTCCATATGGATAAAATTCATCGTCCTTGATTTTTCACGAGTCCCTAAACCAAGCTTAACAACGAAATCATTGTTAAATACAAGTTAGATGCCAACACTACCCATAGATGCTAATTGTGTACTTATAGCTACTTCTTGCTCCCTTATTCCTATTTCCTTTAAGTATTTTATAAAAAATGAGTTTTTTCTGGTTTTCATAGATTTTTAGTTCGATAAAGGCACTAAGTTTAGACGCTAACTAGTTTAAAATCCTTCCCTCGAAAATCGTTGCCCATAAAAATGAGGTCCACATCAAGGTCCTAATTTAACATGATTTAAGGGATATCCTTTTTATTTCGACCGAAACAACTCATCTACGAGTCCAAAGACAAAAGCTTTATTAGGATATCCCCGAAGTCGAAATTTGGCATTTTTAACATTATTAAGCACGTATTAGTCCTCGGCCTTTTAAACAACCTAGACAACGGCAGCTAACCGTCAGGAATCGGGAGTCTTATTTTGACCTTGGATATTTATCCTCTGCCTTTTTGAAGTATGAGACAACGGGAGCGAACCGTTAGGAAACAGAAAACTTTTATCGACTTTGGATTATTATTATTTAATTTATTATTACATATTTTGCCAAATTCCGAGTCCTGCGGTCTTTCGACAACCGAAACAATAGCACGTACTATCAGGAATCAGTAGTTTATTTCCCCGCAACACTGACAGTATCTTGATGTGTACCCAACTCTTATAAGCAAGAATTCTCTAAAAAAGGAGTAAAAATTAATTATCGCCAAAACCGTGCACCTTTAATTATTTTGGAAATTTTTAGTTTTGGGTTTATTAAGCTGATGGGAGCAAAAAGCAACAATTAACCTCAATGAGCTCTAAAGAGATCCAACTACTCCACGCTTAGCATCTAACTTATTTTTAACTCTATCATTTTTCGTTCTTCGCAAATTTAAAATCTTAAATAATAAGATCCGCGAATGCTTAGTCTAATAAAATCAAGATGCGCATATTTAAAGTCAATTATAGAAACTTGCAAATTCTTGCTAGAATTCGCGTTTTATAGCTTCTTGTATAAGAGACTAGCACAACTTTCAATTATAAAGGTTAAGGGGACAAGCTAGAGCTTAACACGCTCGATCAAGTCAAAATTTTATTCGTACTCTCACCAACGGAAAGTCAACAATGTGTCAAAACACTTATGATTGTTGAATCTAACACACCTGCTAGATCTTTGAGCCTTAGTGGATCGGTAGGATGCATATGTAATCACAAGCACACTACAAGAGAATCTCTGAGTACGAACTAGAAAAGAAAAGAACTAAGACTATGATCCTCTATGGATCGTATAATGAACTAAAAGATAATTTTATTGAAGATTGTTAACTTGTAAAGATATATTTTAAACTCATAGATGGGGTGTTTCTTTTATAATGATAAGAAACTGATGCGTGCGTGCGAGTGCTCTAATTTATACTCACGGTATGTCGTTGTGGTTTTAGCAGTATTCAAGTTTTAAATTTATATTTAGCCGACTTATCAATAACACACACACTTTAACGAGCAGTGTACCCGGTCAGTATGTATATAATGGTAAGTAGAGTGTCGATCACTAAGAGTGGAACGTATTATCTAGTTATTCTAATCAGTATTTTAATAGCTAAGTTAGCTATACAACCTAATTTAACGCAAGGGGGTTCAGCCTGAGAGACTGGCACGGTTTGGTTGCAATTAAATAATAAACTAACTAATAGGCACGAATCAGCGAATAGCACACACGTACACAGATAAATACTCGAGACAATAAGAAGACCTGTCCTGATAGATAAGTAGCTTGTCACTTGTTTTATTGCTAGTTTTATATGAAGTGTATAGTTCGATGCAACGCACCGAGATTAAGTCCTTTCTCGTTGGTTCTAATCTTATCGGCGAGTAAACCCTTAATGATTACTTATGACTATCCCATTTATCTTTCTTCCTACTTTTCTACAGACGATAGAATGCATAGGCGATCTAATAAATAGGCGAGGAAGGGGCATGGCGACCCAAGCAATGCTCAGCTAGACACAGAGGTTATCAATGCACTAATAAAAGTCACCAAAGACATCAACATATAAACTTTAACTAATGGGAAAGCAATTTTAAGGGGAGTTGAAGTGAATGATAACATAACACAAGCCCATCAATCCTGATCAATTAAAGTGTACTAATACAATAAAAACAAAACTACTTAATGAATTGAATACATGCAGGACCTTCTTACAGCTCTCGTATCTTCGTTCAAGGTGTGTCTTGTGCTGCTATCACGACTGAATTCGGCCTAGGGCTTCTGTCCTTCGAATATCGTACCTAACAAAAGTCTCTTAAAGTCGTCTGACTTTGGGGTATTTATAGTTTCTGTTTGAGGTAAGATGCGGCGCATCTAATAAGTAGATGCGGCGCATTGACTTAACTTCGCGTGGGGTCCAAGATTAATATATTCAGGAATATTCGTACACCACCAGAAGATGCGGCGTAACTCCATTTATAGATGCGGCGCATGTCCTCTTGTATCTTGGATCGTATCTTGTGAAATCTTGATAGTGATGCGCCGTATGTAATAAGTAAGATGCGGCGCATCTGGAGCAGAATGTCTTGATCTTGTACATTTCAGTAGACTCTTAACTTCTTGCTTGTTTTGCTCCATAATTAGTCCAAAATCGCCAAGTTTCACCAAATGCTTGTTTTTACCTGAGAATTACAAAAGTAAACGATTAAGTATCAATTCTCACAGATAATATAATAAAACAAGTCAAATAAATAGGATAAATGACGGTAATAAAATGTACTTATTTGAGTTCATCAAATATCCCCCCACTTGAACTTTACTTGTCCCCAAGTAAACCTTAGAATTAATTTTATGAAAATGTATCCTAAAAGATATTAGGATTTATTTTTATATTTAAGCATGTATTCATTTTTGTCATAATCACACAACCAAACACTTAACGAATTAGAAGTAAAATAAAATAATTCGATAAAAGCAAATTTAATCGTTTAACTGTCCAGTCGTGACGAATATTCTATCATAAGCTTGGCAAGTATACACATCTCCCCCACTAAAGCCAAGGAATAACAAGTCTAAAGCGGTAAAAAGGGTTTATAGGTTAAGGGTTAATCATTCTCCTTAATCTCTATCGATCTCAAATTCCAGAAAAGGCGACAAAATCACAAATACATGATCGAATCCATGAACACGATACTTGCAATTGCTCAAATCCTTAACTCGAATAGGCTAAAGATAGGACCAAGTAATCTTCACCAATAATATTATATCAAAAAGGGCGACAAAATCATAAATACATAGCCGAATCCACGACTACGATACTTAAGATTGCTCAAATCCCTAATCTCAATAAATCAAAGGTTTGGATAAAGAATAATATAGGGTATGGATAATATTTGGGATATAAATTGGTGTAAAAATGAAAAATAAACGAAACAAATAAATTAAAATCCTAAGTGTGGTTAATCACTATCCCAACCATCCCGTGAATAAGACTCATATCATAGAATAACTCACGCTTTAACACTTGAAACACACGCTTTAGGTAGACACGAATTATACTCAACAAGATCTTAATCAAAGAATATCCTTAAGTTGGCGTTCCCATAACGTTCAACTCCCATTCAATCCATAGATATAATATACAATAACTAGTGGTGATATCGACCACTTAATACAAAACTTTACATAAGTTGGTGAAAACAAACTTCCAACTTTTCCTTTTTCTTTTTCTTTTCTCATTTTTTTTATTTTTTTTTTTTTTTTTTTTTATTTTTTTATTGCATAAACATAGATGTGTAAAATTTCACCATATCACTATAATGATAATTCTGGATAATTTTTCCATACTTTTCATAACTTCAGAAATAACGGTAATAGTGAAAGTAGTAAACACACGAAAAACAAGACTCAAAGATATACAATATTTACTTTCACTCCAATCGCATTGTGCAATTTCCCGACCTAACCATAGATAATGAATTACGCACGCGAACACAGGTAATGTAAGGAAACACACTTTGCCTAAAGCAATTAACCAACCACGGATTTTAATCTACAGGGTAGGCTAAGGTGTAAGGGTGTAACGAAACATTATAACAAAGGGTGTATGAAACGAAAGGAATGGCTCTGAGTGTTTTTCTAGGGGTATCTTACTCTAAAAGTGAGAGTAACAAAAGGGTTTATACGGGGGTTAACTAACCAGTGTAGTTAGCTAATAACACATAACATATAAAGGCTATTTGGGTGTAATCCTAGAAATTTACCAATATAGACAAGTCATTCCAATTATATAAAATAATACTTATTATGGTGGTGTCGAATAGTATACAAGCCAAGTTCTAAAGTTTACAAGTCACCGGCACACTCATAGATTTGTGAGTTTTGAAAAAATCACAATTTTTGAAAATAACGTCGTGTGTGCAGCTATGCAACTTAGATCTTAAACAAAAACATGCTAAAAAATTTTAATTTTAATATATTAAGCACATTTTAAGCATATTTTAAAAAAATTTAGGACAAGTAAGTGTTAAGTGTTCTAATTCTCCAATCCCCCCACTTAAGTTAAACAACGTCCTCGTTGTTTGTATCAAAGGTTAAAAACTGGAAAATAAAAGAATTAGAACAGAAAAACTCCCCTGAGATTTGCTCGGTATGATCCTCCATTAGTATAAGAGCAAAAATCATCTTCTTGTGGATTAGAACGTTTAACTTCATAATTGATGTATCCACAGGAAATGCAGGAATCTATAATACCACCAAGACTTTAAACACACCTAAATTAAGAAAGGTTCAAACTTGCATAATACATTAGTAGTTAGAAAAAAATAAAACTTAAAAATAAAAATGAAAATCATCAGGTCAGTCGATGCGCCGTATCTTATGGAAGAAGATACGCCGTATCGAGCCTGGAATAATTACGAATCAGAATAGAAGATGCGCCGCATCCTTAACCAGGGATGCGCCGCATTAAAATAAACTGATAAAAAGTTTTAAAGTCGAAAATAAAAAATGCAGAAAAATAAAGTAAGATATGACCATTGCAGGAGATGCGTCGCATCTCAGGATTGAGATGCGCCGTATCTGCTGCGGGCCTGACTGACTCGACTCAGAACAGAATAATAAAAATTTTCCGGGTTGTCTCTCGGTCAGCACTTGTCTTTATTCCAGAGTCTTCAAGTTAGACTCACGTTCAGCTCATCAATATCGATCATTGAAGGAGTCGGAAACATCGCGCTCCCTCATCGCCAATTCAGTAATATTGAACACTCCTTGCTCGTCCTTAATTTCCACGCCGTTCTTCTTTAATATCTGTATAAACAAAGTTCTGTCCCTTTCGGGCAGAGATGACAAAATGATAGACGGGAAATTCTTATTATCATATAGGCATAAATAAGCAAGGTGGGGTGGTAGTTCAATAAACACATCATTATTCAAATTCGTTTTCTCAACTATTCTCCTACGTTTGTTAATTACTACGCAATCATACCACTCATCATTAGAATCATTAACAATATTGCATCTAAGTTCGGTAGGTACATTAAGGTCAATAAATTCCTCAAAGTTCTCATGATTAGGATTAGTTGAGTTGTTTTGAATCAATGTCTCTCCCATAAGCCTAGCTTCAAGATCGAGGTCCATACGCTCTCTTCATCCTAGCACATAGACACCTCTAATTATGCTTTTAACAGGATCTTGGCACTGATAGACTAGTTTATTATTCCCTACCCTTAACGAGATTTTTCTTTTAAACACATCAATCTTAGCATGGGCAGTAGACAAGAAAGGTCTTCCAAGGATTAAAGGAATCTTAAGCTCCTCCGGCATATCTAATATAACAAGGTCTACAGGGAAAATAAACTTCTCAATCTTAACTAGCACATTATTAGCAATCCCTTCAGGTCGTTTTAACCGTTTTGTCAGCCAATTCAATAAGTAACTTAGTTGGTGCTAATTTTCCTAGTCCTAGGGTAGTGAATGTCTTAAGGGGCATTACACTAACGCTAGCTCCTAAGTCAGCTAACACATTATTGAAAGATATATTATTAATTGAACAAGGTAAAGTAAAACTTCCTGGGTCCTTTTCTTTATGAGGCAAGGCATGTAAGTCGGTTGTAGAGCTCTCTTCTTTCATTGTAGCCTTGATCTCCTCTTCAATCTTCGTCTTCTCTTTAAGTAACCTCCTTAAACTGATTGAAGAATTAAAGAAAAATTCAGGTCTTGCACCATCATTACCATTCATCAGTCTTCTAGGACAAGGAATGTTAGGAGTGACTTCTTTAGTGGTGCTTATGGCCTTGACATGATCTCTTGGGTTGGTTTCAGTTGAGCTAGGTAAACTTCCGTATCCCCTTTCTTGAAGAACCTTGCTCATTTGACCAATTTGTTGTTCCAATGCTTTGATCGAAGCTCCTTGATTTCTTGTAGTAGTGTCCGTTGAAGCTCGGATTTCTTTGATCATAGCAGTATTCTCTTCATGTCTTTTAGCAGCATCGGCCATAATTTGCTTTAGAGTGTCATCTAAAGTCTGCCTCCTTTCTTGATAAGCGGGATTAAAGTTGTTCTTTTGATAGAACCCCGGGGGTGGCTTCCCTAAATCTTCCTGAAGGTCGGAATGGTTGTCCAAATTGGGTGTAATATGCTTCTTCAAACGTCTCACTTGCATTCTTATTCTGGCAATCTTTAGTGTAGTGAGGTCCTTCGCACTTTTCACATCCAACTTGGGCAGCATACACATTTTCATCACGCTTCTTCATCTCTCTACTAATTTTATCCAATTGAGCTTGAATAGCAGCAAACCCGTCAAAATTAGTGCTGCTCTTAGATCTAGTAGAGGTCCCATCGTGCCATTTTTGAGAATGATCAGCAGCTTCTTGGATTGCTTTCCTAGCATTGGCTGCACTCATTTGAGGTACAGCTCCCTTAGCGTCCAAGATTTGTCTAGTAGGCACGTCCAATCCTTGATAAAACAATATTATCTCCTGCATAGGGGTTAGATAGTGTTGAGGACATTTTACCAGTAAATCTTTAAATCGTTCCCAAGCTTGATAAAGAGTTTCATCAGGCTCTTGCTTGAAACTGTTGATTGCCTCCATCTTTTTAGCAGTCTTAGCAGGTGGACAATATCTCTTCAGGAATTTGCTCTTCAAATCTTCCCATGTAGTGATTGAACTAGCAGGTTCATTCCTTAGCCACTTGTTAGCAGCTCCTTTTAGCGAGAGTGGAAAGATTCTAAGCATGATTTGATCGTCAGTGACCCCTTCTGAAGTAAACAAATCCGCAATCTCGAGGACCTTTTCAACATGCTCATTAGCATCCTCATGTTCCGATCCACTGAAAGCATTTTCTCTTAGCTCATTGAGAAACTGACCCTTCAATCCAAACTTTGACTTATCATCAAATTTTGGTCTAGCAACTCCTGAAGTATAATCAGCACGGGTTTTGTTCATGTATTCCTCCATAGTTGTGTTTTCGCCCATTGTTTCTGTTTCTTCTTCCTCTTTTTCTTCAGAAAAATAATCAAGCTCGAATGAACTTGAGATATCAAAGCTTTTTTTGTTGAAAAGCCTTTTAAGCGAATGAAAGACTCGTTCAGGATCTTCGAAAGGTTGAATCAAGTTCTTCGTAGAACTCCTGGTCATGCACTTCCTGAAATCAACACAAAAACATCAGTAGGGTATGCTCAAGAAAGTAATATACCAGAAAATTAACAACGAAAACGGAATACGAAAAATTAAAGTTACTGATATCTGCAGACGATACGCCGTATCCAAAAAGTAGGATACGCCGTATCTTATAATCGTTAAAATTTAATTAGACTTTATTCAGAAAATAGATACGCCGCTTAGAAATTAGAATGCGCCGCATCAGTTTTACTAATCAAAAATCGATATTTATTTAAAATTAAATGCGTCGTATTAACAAAAGTTAATGCGCCGTATTTTCGTTACGTTTCAAAATATAAGATTTTTGATTCAGAAGATACGCCGTATCGACAGAGATCGATGCGTCGTATCTGTTTAATAATTCGAAAACTGTTTTTAATTAAAATAATAGATACGCCGTATCTGCTAAAGCAGATGCGTCGTATGGCGTTATCGCTTAGAAATTTTTTTTTATCAAAAACAGATACGCCGTATCTTGGGGAAAAGATGCGTCGTATCGAATTAATTAAACGCGTTGTATTTTATAAAAATTAAACGCAATACGCCGTATCTATGAAAATAGATGCGCCGTATCGTTTGAATAAGCTCAGTACAACGATAGCAGAACACAGGAAATACGAAAAATAAAAACAAATAAACACAAACGAAAATAAACAAAAATAAAAGCAAACAAATAACACACAAAACAGAAAATATGCAAAATAATACAATGAATGCAAATTAACCTAATATACAACACAGTTAGCAGTTAGACCTAATTAAAATACTAATCAAATTAACAGATAATAACAATTCACTCCCCGGCAGCGGCGCCAAAAACTTGATGCGTGCGTGCGAGTGCTCTAATTTATACCCACGGTATGTCGTTGTGGTTTTAGCAGTATTCAAGTTTTAAATTTATATTTAGCCGACTTATCAATAACACACACACTTTAACGAGCAGTGTACCCGGTCAGTATGTATATAATGGTAAGTAGAGTGTCGATCACTAAGAGTGGAACGTATTATCTAGTTATTCTAATCAGTATTTTAATATCTAAGTTAGCTATACAACCTAATTTAACGCAAGGGGGTTCAGCCTGAGAGACTGGCACGGTTTGGTTGTAATTAAATAATAAACTAACTAATAGGCACGAATCAGCGAATAGCACACACGTACACAGATAAATACTCGAGACAATAAGAAGACCTGTCCTGATAGATAAGTAGCTTGTCACTTGTTTTATTGCTAGTTTTATATGAAGTGTATAGTTCGATGCAACGCACCGAGATTAAGTCCTTTCTCGTTGGTTCTAATCTTATCGGCGAGTAAACCCTTAATGATTACTTATGACTATCCTATTTATCTTTCTTCCTACTTTTCTACAGACGATAGAATGCATAGGCGATCTAATAAATAGGCGAGGAAGGGGCATGGCGACCCAAGCAACGCTCAGCTAGACACAGAGGTTATCAATGCACTAATAAAAGTCACCAAAGACATCAACATATAAACTTTAATTAATGGGAAAGTGATGCGTGCGATGTGTCGTTGCGGTTTAGCAGTATTAATGCCTACTCAAGTTTTAAATTTATATTTAGCCGACTTATCAATAACACACACACTTAACGAGCAGTGTACCCGGTCAGTATGAAGATAATGGTAAGTAGAGTGTCGATCACTAAGAGTGGAACGTATTATCTAGTTATTCTAATCAGTATTTTAATATCCTAACGCAAGGGGGTTTCAGCCTGAGAGACTGGCACGATTTGTTGCAATTAAAATAATAAAATAAACCAATAGGCACGAATCAGCAAGTAGCACACACGTACACAGATAGATAGTCGAGACAATAAGAGGGCTGTCCTTATAATTAAGTAGATTGTCACTTGTTTTATTGATAGCTTTATATGAAGTGTATGTAGTTAATCCTTTCTCGTTGGTCCTATTCTTATCGGCGAGTAAACCCTTAATGATTACTTATGTCTAAAAGTTATTCCTAAGTGATCAATTTAGAAACAACCGTGGGAGCCACATTATGTCCCGCAGTCAAATGCCCGCAAGCCACTAATAAACACAGAGGTTATCAATGCACTAATAAGTAGTAACCAAAGACATCAACATATAAACTTTAATTGATGGGAAAGCAAGTATTAAAGGGAGTGCAATCTTTCCGTTGTCACATTACACAAGCCACCAATCCTGATGAATTAAAGTTTGCTAACACAATAAAACAAAACTACTTAATGAATTAAATGCATGCAGCACCTTCTTACAGCTCTTGTATCTTTGATTTGGGTGTGTCTTGTGCTGCCTCCTTGACTGAATTCGTCCTTTGTTCCTACTGTTCGGTCTTCGGTGTTAGGGTTTGGAACTTTTTTTATTCGTCTGGTCTACGGGGTATTTATAGTTTCTGTCTGAGGGAAGATGCGGCGTATCTAAGGAGTAGATGCGGCGCATGTACTTAACTTCGCGTGGGGTCCAAGATTATAATATTCAGGAATATTCGTACACCGCCAGAAGATGCGGCGTAACTCTTTATTAGATGCGGCGCATGTCCTCTTGTATCTTGGATCGTATCTGGTGATATCTTGATAGAGATGCGGCGCATGTTGAGAGTGAGATGCGGCGCATCTGGAGCAGAATTGACTTGATCTTGTCCATGTCAGTAGACTTTCACTTTATGCACGTTTTGCTCCATTATTAGTCCAAAATCATTAAGTTTCACCAAATGCTTGTTTTTACCTGAGAATTACAAAAGTAAACAATTAAGTATCAATCCTCATACATAATATAGTAAAACAAGTCAAATTAATAGGATAAATGATAGTAATAAAATGTACTTATTTGAGTTCATCAAATATCCCCCCACTTGAACTTTACTTGTCCCCAAGTAAACCTTAGAATTTCTTTTATGAAAATGTATCCTAAAAGATGTTAGGATTTATTTTTATATTTAAGCATGTATTCGTTCATTTCATAATCACACAACTAAACACTTAACGAATTAGAAGTAAAATAAAATAAGTCGATAAAAGCAAATCTAATCGTTTAACTGTCCAGTCGCGACGAATATTCTATCATAAGCTTGGCAAGTATACACATCTCCACCACTAAAGCTAAGGAATAACAAGTATAAAGCGGTAAAAAGGGTTTTTTAGGCTTAAGGGTTAATTATTCTCTTTCACTATCCATCTCAAATTCCAGAAAAGGCGACAAAATCACAAATACATGATCGAATCCACGAACACGATACTTGCAATTGCTCAAATCCTTAACTCGAATAGGCTAAAGATAGGTCCAAACTTCACCAATAATAATATATCAAAAAGGGCGACAAAATCATAAATACATAGCCGAATCCACGACTACGATACTTAAGATTGCTCAAATCCCTAATCTCAATAAATCAAAGGTTCGGTTGGATAAAGAATAATAAAGGGCATGGATAATATTTGGGATATAAATTGGTGTAAAATGAAAAATAAACAAAACAAAACAAATAAATTAAAATCCTAAGTGTGGTTAATCACTATCCCAACCATCCCATGAATAAGACTCATATCATCGAATAACTCACGCTTTAACACTTGAAACACACGCTTTAGGTAGACACGAATTATACTCAACAAAATCTTAATCAAAGAATAAACCTTAACTGGCGTTCCCATAACTGCCAATTCCCATTCAATCCATAGATATAATACAACAAATAGTGGTGATATCGACCACTTACATAACTTTACATAAGTTGGTTAAAATAAACATCCAACTTTTCTTTCTTTTTTTTTTCTTTTCTTATTTTTTCGATTTTTTTTTTTTTTTTTTTTTTTTTTTTTTTTTTTTTAGACATCAACATATATGTGTAAAATTTCACCACATCACTACAACTTTCTTTCCGGATAATTTTTATTCATAATTTTCATACTTCAGAAATAATGGTAATAGTGAAAGTAGTAAACACACGAAAAATAAACTCAAAGATATATAATATTTACTTTCACTTCAATTTGCATTGTGCAATTTCCCGACCTAACCATAGATAATGAATTACGCACGCGAACATAGGTAATGTAAGGAAACACACTCTGCCTATAGCAATTAACCAACCACGGATTCTAATCTACAGGGTAGGCTAAGGTGTAAGGGTGTAACGAAACATTTTAAACATAGGTGTAAGAAACGAAAGGAATGGCTCTGAGTGTTTTTCTAGGGGTATCTTACTCTAAAATGAGAGTAACAAAAGGGTTTATACGGGGGTTAACTAACCAGTGTAGTTAGCTAATAACACATAACATATAAAGGCTATTTGGTGTAATCCTAGAATTTTACCAATTTAGACAAGTCATTCCAATTATATAAATAATACTCATTATGGTGGTCTCAAATAGTATACAAGCCAAGTTCTAAAGTTTACAAGTCACCGGCACACTCATAGATTTGTGTATTTTGAAAAATCACAATTTTTGAAAATAACGTCATGTGTGCAGTTATGTAACTTAGATCTTAAACAAAAACATGCTAAAAAAAAATTTAAATTTTGATATATTAAGCACATTTTAAGCATAATTTTTGAAAAAGTAGGACAAGTAATTGTTAAGTGTTCTAATTCTCCAATCCCCCCACTTAAGTTAAACAACGTCCTCGTTGTTTGTATAAAAGGTTAAAAACTGGAAAATAAAAGAATTAGAACGGAAAAACTCCCCTGAGATTTGCTCGGTATGATCCTCCATTAGTATAAGAGCAAAAATCAACTTCTTGTGGATTAGAACGTTAAAGCTTCATACTTGATGTATCCACAGGAAATCCAGGAAACTATAATACCACCAACACTTTAAAACACACCTAAGATAAGAAAGGTTCAAACTTGCATAATACATTAGTAGTTAGGAAAAATAAAACTTAAAAATTCAAACTGAAAATCATCAGGTCAGTCGATGCGCCGTATCTTATTGAAGAAGATACGCCGTATCGAGCCTGGAATAATACGGATCAGAATAAAGATGCGCCGCATCCTTAACCAGGGATGCGCCGCATTAAAATAAACTGATAAATAGTTTTAAAGTCGAAAATAAAAATGCAGAAAAATAAAATTAGATATGACCATTGCAGAGGATGCGTCGCATCTCAGAACTGAGATGCGCCGTATCTTCGTGCGGCCTGGACTGACTCGACACAAAAAACAGAATAATAAAAGATAAATCCGGGTTGTCTCCCGGTAAGCACTTGTCTTTATTCCAGAGTCTTCAAGTTAGACTCACGTTCAGCTCAGCAATAAGTCCTTGTCACGGTCCATCCTTCGTCCTTCATCCGAAAGATTTTCCCGTATATCTCTGCGACGTTTTCTTCCGTTCGACTTAGTCTAGCATAACTCTTTGTCTTCACCGCAGTATATTCTTCATTAGGACTCAAAGAATATTTGATGATTTTAAATTTTTCAGAAATAATCATGGGTGGCTCATTGTAAGGAATCCCAAGTAGTCGACACTTTCTTTTGGTGAATTCTTCCTCGTCTTTATCAACAAACTTAAAATAAGGATCCTTAATCAAATAATCATCTAGTTCTTCAATTAGTGACTTATCGTCTTGAATCGCCTCCCATTCTCTTTCCAAATCATATTGTAACCGTCGACTAAGCTTCGTGAAATCATCAAACTGTTTATGCACCCATTCCCAGAAAGTAGTATCCGATGTCCCCTTAAGTCCCTTCAAGCGTTCAATTCTGCCCTTTTCTTGTAAAGCCTCCGCCTTTTGTGGGCAGTCTTCAACATTATCGTACCACTCATAATCTTCAAAGGTTACATCGTTTCCAACCCGTTTCATCCCAATTATACTTCCCCCATTACAGGTTCCGTCACTTTTATAATCACAGGTCGGCCAAACACTACTCCCGTCCTTGAAAACGAAGGGTGTACAGGTGTGATTAATGTGCTCAAATTCCCATGGTTTATCCCAAACCCATGGTACTTGATCATTCCATTCATAGTACCAGGTGTTTTTGAAATCATCATAAGTCTTAAATCCTGGTAGATCTCCGGTAAGCACATCATCATCGACTTGAAGAAGGTAGTTAAATTCCTTGAACTGCTTGCACAGGGGTGTCTCATAATCGAACACATCAATGTCAATTCTGAAAAGTTCTTCAATCCCCTCATTGATTGTTGAATCATGAAGTAACGACCCATAATCGCTTTCTACTTCTTCATCTTCTCCTCTCATCCAATATACCCATAATGCATCCTTAGTAGCACGATCCATGCTCTTATGATTATTAAACTTACTAGCCAACCATTCTGAAAAATCAACATCATTAGGGTCATGGTTAACATCAAAGCAAACCTTTCCAATCATATTTTTTTTTATTTCCATGAACTCGTTAAATTGCTTCTTAAAACTTCGAGTCAACCATGAAGTCATAATCTCCTTGACTTCATTTACAGGGGCGAATTCCGGACTACCATATTTGAGTTCTAGCCAATCATTGAGGGAGAGGTCTATCAATCTTACCAACCTGCCATGAAATAGTAACTCCGCCAAAGCATAATTCATGTCATTATCCTGATATTTCTCATTTAATCCCCAGTACTCCTCGGAATAAGGCATGTAAGAGATTTGGGCGTTGCCTCCACCACAGCTGTTGTTGCTTGAGTCCATGTATGCAAGATAGAATTTCCCATCATCTTCTTCGATAGTAGTCCAGTTCAATCCTTCGGCTTCAATGCTAGGCCATAAGAGCGACAATTCTTCTCCAGTATACCTCACAAATACATCATAAAAGAACACCTCTTTGTCAATGTTGCATAAACGCATGAATTCCTTAAAAGCAGCTTCAAGAGGAGTCTCCCAAGAGAATAAATCTGCATTGATCATGAGTACATTGAATGAATCTGAAAACAAGCTATCCTTAGCAAGATATCCGTTAACTGACATGTCTTCCATAGCAAAATCTGTCATCCAAAGTAAAATCATCAGTAGGATTTGTTCGCTAGAAGAGAAATTAATGAGTATAGAAACGGATATAAGAATAAAAATAGCTGATATCTGCAGACGATGCGCCGTATCCAAAAAGTTGGATACGCCGTATCTTATAATCGTTAAAATTTAATCAGACTTTATTCAGAAAAATAGATACGCCGCTTTAGAATTTAAGAATGCGCCGTATCGAATTAATTAATCAAAAATCAGCTTATCTAATTAAAATTAAATGCGTCGTATTAACGAAAGTTAATGCGCCGTATTTTCGTTACGTTTAAAAATAAAAGATTTTTGATTCAGTAAGATGCGCCGTATCGACAGAGATCGATACGCCGTATCTGTTTAATAATTCGCAAACTGTTTTTAATTAAAATAATAGATACGCCGTATCTGCTAAAGCAGATGCGTCGTATGGCGTGAATGGTTAGAAAATTTTTTATCAAAATCAGATACGCCGTATCTGCAAAAGCAGATGCGTCGTATTACTTTATCGCTTAGAAAAATTTTCTTATTAAAAACAGATACGCCGTATCTTGGGGAAAAGATGCGTCGTATCGAATTAATTAAACGCGTTGTATTTTTAAAAAAAAATTAAACGCAATACGCCGTATCTGAGAGATCAGATGCGCCGTATCGTTTGATTTTGCACAGTACAACGATAGCAGAACAGAAAAAATACGAAAAATAAAAACAAAAATTAAACACACAAACAAAAATAAACACACAAAAATAAAAGAAAACAATTAACACACAATACAACAAATATGCAAAATAGTACAATGATGCAATTAATCTAATAAAAAAGAAAAAAAAAAAAACTAATTAAAATACTAATCAAATTAACAGATAATAACAATTCACTCCCCGGCAACGGCGCCAAAAACTTGATGCGCGTGATGTGTCGTTGCGGTTTAGCAGTTTTAATGCCTACTCAAGTTTTAAATTTATATTTAGCCGACTTATCAATAACACACACACTTAACGAGCAGTGTACCCGGTCAGTATGAAGATAATGGTAAGTAGAGTGTCGATCACTAAGAGTGGAACGTATTATCTAGTTATTCTAATCAGTATTTTAATATCCTAACGCAAGGGGGTTTCAGCCTGAGAGACTGGCACGATTTGTTGCAATTAAAATAATAAAATAAACCAATAGGTACGAATCAGCAAGTAGCACACACGTACACAGATAGATACTCGAGACAATAAGAGGGCTGTCCTTATAATTAAGTAGATTGTCACTTGTTTTATTGATAGCTTTATATGAAGTGTATGTAGTTAATCCTTTCTCGTTGGTCCTATTCTTATCGGCGAGTAAACCCTTAATGATTACTTATGTCTAAAAGTTATTCCTAAGTGATCAATTTAGAAACAACCGTGGGAGCCACATTATGTCCCGCAGTCAAATGCCCGCAAGCCACTAATAAACACAGAGGTTATCAATGCACTAATAAGTAGTAACCAAAGACATCAACATATAAACTTTAATTGATGGGAAAGCAAGTATTAAAGGGAGTGCAATCTTTCCGTTGTCACATTACACAAGCCACCAATCCTGATGAATTAAAGTTTGCTAACACAATAAAACAAAACTACTTAATGAATTAAATGCATGCAGCACCTTCTTACAGCTCTTGTATCTTTGATTTGGGTGTGTCTTGTGCTGCCTCCTTGACTGAATTCGTCCTTTGTTCCTACTGTTCGGTCTTCGGTGTTAGGGTTTGGAACTTTTTTATTCGTCTGGTCTACGGGGTATTTATAGTTTCTGTCTGAGGGAAGATGCGGCGTATCTAAGGAGTAGATGCGGCGCATGTACTTAACTTCGCGTGGGGTCCAAGATTATAATATTCAGGAATATTCGTACACCGCCAGAAGATGCGGCGTAACTCTTTATTAGATGCGGCGCATGTCCTCTTGTATCTTGGATCGTATCTGGTGATATCTTGATAGAGATGCGGCGCATGTTGAGAGTGAGATGCGGCGCATCTGGAGCAGAATTGACTTGATCTTGTCCATGTCAGTAGACTTTCACTTTATGCACGTTTTGCTCCATTATTAGTCCAAAATCATTAAGTTTCACCAAATGCTTGTTTTTACCTGAGAATTACAAAAGTAAACAATTAAGTATCAATCCTCATACATAATATAGTAAAACAAGTCAAATTAATAGGATAAATGATAGTAATAAAATGTACTTATTTGAGTTCATCAGAAAGCAATTTTAAGGGGAGTTGAAGTGAATGATAACATAACACAAGCCCATTAATCCTGATCAATTAAAGTGTACTAATATAATAAAACAAAACTACTTAATGAATTGAATACATGCAGGACCTTCTTACAGCTCTCGTATCTTCGTTCAAGGTGTGTCTTGTGCTGCTATCACGACTGAATTCGGCCTAGGGCTTCTGTCCTTCGAATATCGTACCTAACAAAAGTCTCTTAAAGTCGTCTCACTTTGGGGTATTTATAGTTTCTGTCTGAGGTAAGATGCAGCGCATCTAATAAGTAGATGCGGCGCATTGACTTAACTTTGCGTGGGGTCCAAGATTAATATATTCAGGAATATTCGTACACCACCAGAAGATGCAGCGTAACTCCATTTATAGATGCGGCGCATGTCCTCTTGTATCTTGGATCGTATCTTGTGAAATCTTGATAGTGATGCGCCGTATGTAATAAGTAAGATGCGGCGCATCTGGAGCAGAATGTCTTGATCTTGTACATTTCAGTAGACTCTTAACTTCTTGCTTGTTTTGCTCCATAATTAGTCCAAAATCGCCAAGTTTCACCAAATGCTTGTTTTTACCTGAGAATTACAAAAGTAAACGATTAAGTATCAATTCTTACAGATAATATAATAAAACAAGTCAAATAAATAGGATAAATGACGGAAATAAAATGTACTTATTTGAGTTCATCAGAAACCCTAACCCTAACCCGTCATACAAGAAAACGAGTAAAGAGATAAACATGATCTCTTCTAAAAATAACTCTAACAAACATATTAAACATACGGATAACTAACAATAATATCCGCAGCAACAAACACTATCAGTAGAAACAAAATATCACTATCAGCAGGAACCATAGCTATCGGCAGGAACCAACTTTCACTATCGGCAGCAACAAGAAATATCTTATTTCCGAAATTCCTAACAATCCTCCCCTAATCTTGAGGAAATAGCTTATTTCCGACAAGATTCCCTAAGTGTTCATTGATCTCTGAAAGTACTTTGAAGTTCATAGGGAGAGGATTAGACCAGCAGCAGCATCAGTAAGCAACCAGCAGCAACACGTGAAACTTCCAGCAGCAACTTCGATAGTTCAGCAGCAATAGGAAATTATCTTCAAAAGAAAATTTAAGCTGGTCACCATGTCATTCACTTGAGCTTGACTGCTACTATGACAATATGTACATCAAATCACTTTAAGTTTCATACTATTCTCATCACATCCAGGTGTGTTAACTCCTGTGAGAGGTGAATCATTGAAAATTAATGGATTTGATGTCTCTTTACCAATAGCCATCACTACTGGAGTAGCCAATGTTTAGGTGTGTAAGACCATGGTACATTGATAACCATCTGATTTTGAGTAAACCAGCAACTGTAAACGGATTTGACTTGTCTTTACCTGTAGCCGTTTGCTCAGGACTAGCCAATTCTTAGGTTACAGCAAACCTTGGTGAATTGAATACCAAATATGGATACCAAATGTCTTTACCACAAACCATACTTTTGTGGACTAGCCAATTCTTTGGATCCCATAAAGGGTTACATCCATGGTGAATTGAGAACCATTTCAACTCTCAGGAATGAACCATGGGTGAGTTGAAGTACCCTATAGCTTTGAGCAAGCTATTACAGCTATCAACGGATTTGATTATCACACCAGAGCCGTACCCTCATGGTGAGTCAACTCTTTCTTGTCTGTGAGACATGGTGAGTTGAATACCATTTGTTGTGTAGGTGTAAACACCAACACTGTACCTGCAAGGTGTTGCTCAAAACCAACTTATTAGCACACAAAATATACAAGATTTTTTTTTTTTTTTTTTTTTTTTTTTTTTTTTTTTTTTTTTTTTTTTTTAACTAAAAGAACCCAGAAACAAACCAAAAGAAAAAGAAAGAAAAGATAAGAAAGAAAGATATACAACAACAAGAAGCCTGATCAAGTAGAAGAACCTTTAGCAGCTGCAAGTTGATCTTTGATGAATTTGACCAACTGTTCAGCTGTGGTTAAATCATTTCCAATAGTATGTTTGGGAACTCGGACCTTCTGTGTGAGCATTCTCTTCATAAGTCCCTCAGATAAAGGATAAGTGACATCCACAAACATAGACATGATCTTGCCAGAAATGAGCTCCACTACATGAACATTGGAAGAAGGATATAACCTCCAAGAAAATACTCTCCAGGATGATTGATTACCCCACACCAATTGAGCCTTTTCTCCTTCCAATGAATTCATTAAAACTTGTAAATCTCCCCAAAGCATTAGGCCAATCCCAGTAGGAGTATGAGTTTGATAGTAATTATCCACTATCTTATAAAGATTCTCCAAATCTTTCCTCTCTACCTTATTCAAGAGCTCCCTCAGAAAGATAAAGAATTTGACTGTCCCATCAAGGGAAAACCAAACATTGACTTCACCTTCAGGAGTAGACCTAATCTCCCAGTGAGCAATATGACCCCAAGAATGAATGGAATCACCTTCTGAATCACTCTCTGAGTCAACCCTAACCAATTCTTGATCATCCACTTCAGAAATATCCCTAGAAGGAGGGTGGTGAGAGTGACTCTTCTGCCTTGTCCTTAGACCATATTGCTGAATAGGAACTGAGGAAGATGGTTCAGCAGAAACAGAGTCAACCTTATCAACAGGAATGGAATCAGTTTTATGAGCAGCAGGAATACCATCAGGAATAGGAACTTCTTGTGGTGCAACAGATGCATCTACAGAAGGAATTGGTGAAATGAATGTGGTATCCTGAGAACCTTCAGTAGGAATAAAGGAAGATGCACCAGTCAATGTCTCTCCAGACTTCAGTTTCTTTGTAACATCAGACTCTAAAGATGAAGACTCTCTTTTCTTGCTTTGTTGAATGTCTGTCTTGACTGAAGAATTTATCCTTGCATAGGTATCAAGGAACAGCTTTTGAATTGCAGCATCAGTCCAACTTTTGAAGTCACTGAGCTTGTAGTTAGCTTGATTCTTCAGATAATCCTTCATAAAATTGACATTATCTTTGTTTGTAGGCATCTTATAACCTGACTTTTTCCTTTCACTGATCCTATGCATCAAGTCATTCCAAGTGGATGCTCTATGAGTCTTTAAGATAAATGCCTTGAGCTGATCTGACTTTTCTTCCATACCCAACTCTGAATTTTGAAGAATCATAAACCCATGAGCTCTAATAATCATATCAGAAGCCAACAAGTATTCAACTTGCTCACTGAACTCTTCTGAAGTAAGATCTTCTGAGCTTGTGCTATTCATAATCCCAGCTATGTTCCTCTCATCAGCAGACATTTTCCTTGCAAACTCCTCATCTTGAGCAACCTGAGCTAGTCTAGCTTGTTCAGCAGCAATTTCCTGTGCACTCACCTGTCTGGCTATCTCTTCATCATTTTGTGTTGCATCAGGGGGAATGGTGTCACTACCAGCAGCAATGGATGAGCTACCAGCAGTATTACCAGGAACCTTAGAATCAGAAGAAACACTACCAACTTCAGCAGGAACACCAGAGATATCAGCAGCAATGGTGGATTGAAACTTCTTAAAAGCTGACACTCTTGAGGGCTGCTTGGTCCTTGTTCTTGTAAAAGCCTGAGGTTTAGAAGTTGTAGTGGGCTCAGAAGAGGTAGGTACTTCAGTGTGTGCACTATCAAGAGAAACAGAAGCCAACACATTTAGCCCATCAAATGACATATCATCCTGATCATCCTCAGACTCAGAAAGCACAACCCTTCTTTTCTTTTGCAGATGTTGAGCTTCTAAAGAGCTGATCCTTTCATTTAGCTTTTGAATAGTTCCACTGAAGGTTTCTTTAGTGTCCTTGAGCTCTTTTTCCAAATTCTCCACCTTCTCACTAAAACTCCTTTTGGTCTCTTTGAGCTCTGACTCCAATGCTTCAATTTTCTGCATAGACCTGTCAAGTAACTGGGACATAGAAGTGAGATCAGCAGCATCCTCAGCTCCACCAGCAGGAATGCCTGAGGTGTTAGGAGCTTCATTGGATCTAGGTGGAGAAACATGAAATTCTCCCCCTGTATGGGTGTCATCACTAAAAGGCTGCCTAGTAAGACTAGGAGATGAAAGCCTTGAAGCAGAAGGCATATCCATTGAGGTTGTGGGTTGGACAACAGGTGGGACAACTGTGGTGGTCTGGACAATGGGCTCATCAGGGACAATATTCTCAGGTGTGACTGGTCTAGGTGATGGTGGTAATAGGTCATCAGCAGCAACAGATGCAGATGCATCAGCAGCAACTGAAGTCCCTTCACCAGCAGCATTGGATGCACTAGCATCAGCTGCATTGGGTGATGGTGGGACATTGACATTGTCAGCAGGATCTGGGTTGTCAGCAGGATTGGCATTGTGTAACATGGCAGGTAATAATGGCAAATGTTGGCCTGCAAAATTCATCTTCATCATTGCAAACATTTTGGCAGTCATCTGATTCACTATCTTAGGGGATGGGTTATTTGTTTGAACACCTAAGATAATTTGAAGAAATCTAGGATACATTAAAAATATGTTTTTATCATTAGTGATATTTTCAATCATCCCTTCAAAAATATATTTGGCCCAATTATATATCCTACCCTGTGACAGACAAACAAGACCAGACGCAATGGGACTAGGACATTGGTCCCAACCACCGGTCTTTATACTCATACACTGGAGTAACGTATGAACAAGAAATCTCCATTGAGGAGACATCTTATTTTTATAAAATGTACAACTACCAGTGACAGGATAACCTATAGAAGCCATACCATCATTGATTTCTTGCCTGGAAAGATCATATTCCCCATGCTCCTCAGGAAATCGGAGCTGTTCCCGAATCAACCCCTCAGTGATGATGACTTTGTGCTCATCAATGGTGGCAACGATGTCGTCCTCCCTTCCCACAACGTGTCTAACCTTAGCAGTTGCCCAAAACTGCTTAATGAGTGAATCATACACCGTAACAGGACAATGAGTGAGTGCATAGTGAATAGATGACCCACGAAGAAAAGCTAACACCTCATCATAACCATCACTTCTAGAAGAAGACTCTAAGTATGCAGCCTTGTTGTGATCATCCTTGTAGCGAAGTGTTGTCATTGAATTAGATGAACTAGGGTTCGAAATGAGAAAAATAACAAATTAGGGTTTGAAAGGATTTTGAGAAACTGAGATCTGCAAAACAAAGTTAGCCAACAAAAGACACTAAAAACCTGCAAAACAAAATTAGAGAAACACAAAACATAAAACATAGACGAATGAAAAACAAGACAAAATTACAAGCATTAGCCTCCCCTCAAAACCAGCAAATAAGAATACAACAACATGATCAGCCAAACAGGACAATTACCAAGGATACCATGGAGAGTAACCCATTCCCCCTCCAAAGATTGGATTATAATAAACAGACCTGAAATCCCTCTGAAAGGATGAAGAAGCACCAGCAGGAATGGTTCCCTGACTATCAGCAGCAATAGGCTTAACTGCAGGAACAGGTCTATCAGCAGGAAAGGGAGCTCTATAAGAATTCATTCCTGCTGCTTGTGGAACATATGGTGGTATTTGTTTAACATTTTTCCACAATGATCTGGTCTGTTGTTGCCCACCATTCATCTTCATTCTCTTCTCATGATAGTCACAATCTTTAATGAGATGATATTGACTACCACACACAAAACGTGTCTTCTTCCTAACAGCCTTGATCTTACCATAACTTTTCTTATTACAGACAAAATTATCACTACTGGAACTAGAGACAATGTTGTTTTTAACAGAGTTAAGTGATCTGTTGTCAGGGGAAGCTAATTTTGAAATAGATTCATCATTAGTTGCTCCAGAAGTGAAGTCATGAGACTTGGGTGAGGTTGACTTGTCATTTGAATCACATGAGGTATAGCCTGTGGACTTAGATTCATAGGACTTGTTACTTTTGGAACAAGAGACAAAGTCATCAGACTCACACTCAGAATCAGATAAGTCATTTGACTTTTTCCCATATGTCATGTGTGATTCATCTGAGTCAAGGTCAAGGGCTGAGTGGATAGGAACAGGCTTAAAAACACCTCTTATAGGTGGAGGAACTGCATTCATCCCACCTTCCTTAACAAACTTAAAAGGAATTTGATAATCAACTTCCTTAGGGGTAGGGTCAAATATTCTAGGGTTATAATCCCCAACATCATATCCCAACCCTTTCTTACGCCAACCAGACTGATTACCATTATAATTAACAAGATATTTTTCTGATTGTTGCCATGAATTTATCCTAGCCACTTCACTATCCAGTTTAGCCTGTAATTCTTGATTTTCTAATTTCACCTTAGCATATTCTCTCTCAGAATGTTTTAGACAGTTATTGGAGTTCTCTAAGTCTCTTTCCAAAACCCTTATCTTTTGTTCATATGCTAGCTGATTAGCTTCATGCCAAGCCTTTTGTTTTTCCACAGTTTTAAGAGCCTTTTTATACGCTTGAATTTCAACAAATAGTTTATTATATTCAGGCTCAATCTCATCAAATTCCCTTTTTAACTCAGTGTATTTAATTTCACTATCCTTTTGCAATTTAGTATATTTAATTTCAAAATCAAAAGGACACTTATGTACCTGAGTTAGATGGCCCATCACACCAAAGTCTCCAGCCACTTGTGTACCATATCCAGCAATCATCCCATAGACCTGTGCAGCTCCAGTATTAGTTACATTTGCCTCACCTTTTGTCTCATGTCCAGCAGCCATTTCCCTCACTTGAGTGGCACATCTTTCCTCATATTTTCCTTCATCTTGTGACCAGTCTACCCTAGAACGTATAGGTAACAAGTTTCTAACTTTCATGACAAATGTCTCCAAAGAATCATCAGATCCGAATGAAGTCATTGTATGAGGGTTTAAGAGATTTGTATCAAAGGGTTTAACTGATTCCACCAGGCTTAACAAATGTCAGACAAGAATTAATTCAACTTGACTGATCAGACCCACGACAAACCACAAACAAATATCTCCAATTGATCAATCAATGAAAACAACAAACGACAAAAACAATAGCACTTCTATTCAACGACAACAATAGCCACGAACAAGTCTTCAATATATTATCAACCAGTAAGCGACAAAACAATGCTCAAATGACCACTATCATACACCGACCAATTTAGTACGAGGTAATTAATTCTCATACGACAAACCCAATTAATTTATAAGCCAATCAAATCAACACCACCGATCCTTTATAAATTAATTCAATTAATGATCAATACCGAATAAAACAATTACCTCCTCAGATCTGTTTTTAAAAAAATTAATACGAATACCTCCGAATATATCAAATCTGCTACTGTATACTTCGAATCTTCTCTTCTTCGACAGAGATCCTCACCAGGCTCTGATACCACTTGTTGAATCTAACACACCTGCTAGATCTTTGAGCCTTAGTGGATCGGTAGGATGCCTATGTAATCACAAGCACACTACAAGAGAATCTCTGAATACGAAGTAGAACAGAAAAGAACTAATGCTATGATCCTCTATGGATCGTATAATGAACTAAAAGATAATTTTATTGAAGATTGTTAACTTGTAAAGATATATTTTAAACTCATAGACGGGGTGTTTCTTTTATAATGATAAGAAACCCTAACCCTAACCCGTCATACAAGAAAACGAGTAAAGAGATAAACATGATCTCTTCTAAAAATAACTCTAACAAACATATTAAACATACGGATAACTAACAATAATATCCGCAGCAACAAACACTATCAGCAGAAACAAAATATTACTATCAGCAGCAATGAGCTTCAGCAGGAACCATAGCTATCGGCAGGAACCAACTTTCACTATCGGTAGCAACAAGAAATATCTTATTTCCGAAATTCCTAACAATGATATTTTTGCAAAAAAAAATTTTAATTTTTCATTTTTTTAATTTTTTTTTGGGAGGAAAAACGTGGTTGCGAGAGTATAAGGCAAAATGCAAGGTAAAATCAAATTGAAAGATTACCCCCCCCCCCAAGACTAAAACGAGACATTGTCCTCAATGTTTTGAGATAAGGGTCCTCTTATGCAAATCTAAAGCCGTTTATTAATTATGCTAATAGATAAACATTAATCGATAAGATATAGGATATCGGATTTCCCAATAAGCACTGAAGGATGAAACTCGAGTGGAGGAAAGACAAAACCATGAGCACGAGAGTCTTCATAATTCGGGCAAATCCTGGATATAAAACAAACAAACAAGAAACACGAGAAACGAAAGAGGAGGGCCTCTTCACGTTAGATTTATTAGAAAATAGAAAGAAGATAGACACGGGTTGCCTCCCGAGAAGCGCTTGTTTATTATCGAGTCGCTAAGCTTGACTCACCCCGAATTTAATTGTCCATGGGGAAAGTTTGGAGATCCGGGACAACCATGGATGGTATGTCCCCTCCAAAATAGTGTTTGAGTCTATGACCGTTCACCTTGAAGTTGGGGCCGTTGGGTTGAGATAACTTGACGGTTCCATAAGGGAAAACTTGAGCAACGGTGAACGGCCCAGACCAATGGGTTTTTAGCTTGCCCGAGAAAATCTTCAATCGAGAATTGAAGAGAAGGACTCGATCACCAACGCTAAAGACGCGGTTCTTAAATTTGGAGTCATGAATCTTCTTCGTTTTCTCTTTGTAGATCAAAGAGTTCTCATAGGCTTGATCCCTAAGTTCATCTAATTCATTCATTTGAATTTTTCGGTGATCACCCGCGTTCTTAAGGTCAAAATTACAATGTTTCAAGGCCCAGTAGGCCTTATGTTCAAGCTCTATCGGGAGATGACAAGCCTTTTCATAGACTAACTTATAAGGGGTGCACTCAATGGGTGTTTTGAAGGCGGTACGAAAGGGCCATAATGCATCATCTAACTTATCGGCTCATGAGGCCCGATTTTCTCCTACGGTCCTTTCTAAGATACGCTTCAAACCACGATTAGAAACCTCAATTTGACCGCTCGTCTGCGGGTGATACGAGGTAGAAAGACGGTTAGTAACTCCATACTTAAGAATAAATTTCGCAAATTTATCATTACAAAAATGAGTACCGCGATCACTTATAATAGCACGAGGAGTTCCAAATCGGGAAAATAGGGGAAAATAGACTCTTCAAAAATTTCACAACAACTCGGGCGTCATTATTGGGGAGCACCTTTGCTTCAACCCATTTTGACAAATAATCGACGGCCACGAGGATATACTTGTTCCCTCGAGAAGACGGGAACGGACCCATAAAATCGATGCCCCAAACGTCAAAGATATCACAAACTTGGATTGCATTTTGAGGCGTTTCATCCTTTTGCGATATTTTTCCTTGACGTTGGCAAGAGTTACATAACTTCACCAAGTCGTGGGCATCACGGTAAATAGTCGGCCAATAAAAACCGGAATCA
Organism: Artemisia tridentata subsp. tridentata; assembly: GCA_021014915.2. NCBI lineage: Eukaryota > Viridiplantae > Streptophyta > Magnoliopsida > Asterales > Asteraceae > Artemisia > Artemisia tridentata. The sequence goes on from CP139501.1 coordinate 33,989,792, forward strand.
AAGACTTTTTTAGCGGTGTAGTTGGAACCATGATGTCCGCTGGTGGGTCAATTATGGCAAGCCGTGAGGATATCAACGGCTTCTTGGCCGTGAACACATCATCTAATCACTTGATCGGCACAAATCTTAAACAAGTAGGGGTCGTCCCAAAAATAATGTTTTACGTCCTTAAAGAATTTCTTCTTTTGTTGGGACGACATCCCTTTCACAATAAAATCCCCCGCATGGTAATTTGCAAAATCGGAAAACCATGGGGTACTAGAATCACTTTTAAGCGATATCATTCCAAGTGTCTCGAGAGAAAATATTTTGGTAATTTCCTTTTTCTCGAGAATTCCTTGATGAGGGTTCTCTAACCTAGACAAATGGTCGGCAGTGAGATTCTCTGCTCTTTTTTTTTTATCAATAATAATGACATCAAACTCTTGGAGAAGGAGGATCCACCGAAGCAATCTCAGCTTAGCATCTTGCTTAGCAAGGAGATATTTAAGAGCCGAATGATCTGTATACACTATGGTCTTTGATAAGACGAGATAAGGTCTAAATTTCTCAAAAGCATAGACGACGGCTAATAACTCTTTTTCAGTAGTGGTATAATGAGATTGGGCATCGGTCATCGTCTTACTCGCATAGTGTATCGGCTGAAAATATTTAGTCTTACGTTGCCCCAAGACAGCCCCGATAGCAAAATCAGTAGCATCACACATAAGCTCAAAGGGCAAATCCTAATCGGGGGCAACTAAAATCGGTGCTTCCATTAATTTCTTCTTAAGAATTTCAAATGCTTCGATGCATTCTTTAGAGAAGAAAAACGGAGTATGTAGGATATTTACTCACAAACAAACACACGATTTGGGACAAGATGATGGATCGAATAGTAGAAGAAGAAGAATGTAGAGAGAGAAGTGGAACCTAGAGAGAGAAACAAGTGTATATTAGCTTGATAAGCAAATGAGGTCCAACCCTCTCCTTTGGTGGAGAGGGCTTTATATAGTTCTTACATAGGGTGCCCCTAGTAGGCTGTGGAGCGAGCTGACAATGGGTAAAGACCCGACCCACTCCACAATATTAATAATAACTAAACTACTAATAATATTACTAATTATCCTACGAGCTATGATGTGCTACTAAGTACTCGGGGTAACCGAGTCTTCAGCTGAATATTCATATTCCTAACAATCTCCCCCTAAGGGAGGTCACCCCGGAAGTGATGTTCTGAATTCTAGCACTTCATTCTTGGATCTTGACTTCATAGCTCGTAGACCTTGATTCTTCAACTTTAAAAATCTTTGTGCTTTCAGCAGTGAACTTGCGATGACCGTTCTTTGTTTTGGATGATCTTTGAGTATTCTTTGAAGTTATCATCCAACATGTGTCTTCAAGTCATCTTGTGGCTTCGTCATCATGAGTAGTTGTGATCTTGGAGCCTTCTTTGAGATCATCGGCCACCATAAATCTCTGAGCTCATCCATTGTAGTAATGCCTCCATGTGAATTGTTGTGACTGTTGGACTCGCATGCTCACACTTTTCTGGATCATGATAGCTATCATAAGAGTTGCGGAAGCTGTGTCGTAGGTCTTTCATCTATCATGATGTCTTTGATAATGAATTAGAAGTGTGAGCATGGAGTGTGGATTGACACGTCTCTGCTGGAATCAGGAACCACCATCGCCATCTTTATATGAATCTGAAATAAAACAGTTAGCAATAAAGTTGGAGAACGAATATGGCTTTGTCATTCGTTTGATGTGGTGGTTGGATTTAACCTTCGGTTTTGTGAAGACCGACCTGTGATCAGGTAGAATCCCCTTTAAAGAAGATTCTCCTTGACAGGAATTTCCAGCTTGTAGTAATGAGTCTTCCAACAAATTAATGTCAGAGTCATCATACTAAGCATGTTCTCATACCGGAATGTCTCAAAGCAGACAACACGGTAGAGTGAATCAGTGAATTAAATACCCCCTGATTGACAAGAAATTGATTTAGAAAAATCACTTGCGTGCCACTAGATAAACATTTTGTGCAACACGACAAGGGTTTTATAAATTGAATCACATTTTTTTCAAAAACACTTTTGTTTGAAGAATTACACAATCAATGTGCTTGAAATTCAGTTGGTGAGCACATTGAAAGGTTTTCCAAAAGCGTCCGTCAATCCATTTCCTGGAACAAGTTTGATTCAAATGAGAATCGCCCCATCGTTACTTTCCAGTTGTCACAAGTTTGATCCATGAAGGATCTCACATGTCACCCACCAAGAGCTTGTTTGATGTTGGCTCTAGAAGGATTTCCATCTTCATTGTGAATACTTTACGTATCACTCGGATGTTCAGGCAATACCACAAGGATAATGCGTAGGGCTTTTCATATATATTTTCTTGCTTTTCACGGTGTATGAAACAGCAAGCATATTGGAAATGTGTCCTATTGAGATTTATTGATGATCTCTGGGCTCTAGACTCAATAGTGCGTTTTGATTTAGTGATCGGAGGCTGGAGAGGACTGCCACCTTTTCAATATCATCTAACTCGGAGTGAGATAGACGATAGCCATGTATTGATCTCCGTGACAAATGAAACAAGAATCCTTTGAGGGACCTTGTGTAACACCCCAACCCGACAAGGGTAGAAGTGTCACGCAAATGGTGACATATCAAAGGCAAGCATAACATACGACTTACATATTACAAATGGTTTATAATGTTACAAAGGAAATACACCAAATCTACGTAGTCATACATAAGTAAATTCTAACTAAGGTATCGTCTTCATAAGCTAATCTCTCATCCCAAAGCAAACCCAAGCTCCTGGCTCCCTACTAAAACCTGCCGCAGGAAAAGAAATGCGGCTGAGCTTAAAAAGCCCAGTGAACAGATATATAATAAACGGAAACCAAAATTAAATGGAAATGAACAGACATATCATAATGAATGAGATATAGGAAAAGGAAATAAAGAGTAAGGTTTAGGACAGTCATCCACCACGAGGCCATATCATAACATATCACATATCATATCATATCATATCTTCATAATCATATAGAGGGGAGACCTCTCAGATAATCAGATAATATGAGGGGTGTCCTCATTCTTCAGGTGGAGTAGCTAGCTCCCATATTTTGTGAAAGGAGTGGATTGCACCCAGCCCCAGTCACCATATCATATCATATCAAAGCATATCATAACATATCTAGGATGCATCCATTCTCCCCCCAAACAAATCATATTGGCCATAACAAATCATAAAGCGCGCATATCATATCATAATGGGGACGGTGTAACCAAATCACTAGGGCTACACACTAGTCATGCCATTGGTGCATCAATGACACGGCCATGTTACCTTCATGGCTAGGAAACATATTTTGGCTCGTAGTATCAAACTGGGGTCAAGGTTAAAGGTTCATATCAAAGCAAAGGTTCATATGTCATAATCATAGTCCAAATCTCAAGGTCCAAATCACAGGGTTCATATCAAAATGTTCATATGCCAAAGGTTCAAATGTCAACGGTTCATAGCAAAGATCAGGGTCACATCAAATCAGAGTTCAAGAGACTGAAGGCACCTTATTAAAAAGGGCAGAATATCTGTACCTTATTCCAAAGCAAAGCACAACCCAAAAGAATAAGATGCAAAGGATCATGCCCTCTCCTTCTTCACACCTAGAGGGGTAGAAAAGAATTACAAACCTTTCCATTTTAAGTAACTTTCCATTTTTAGCAGGTTTCCATGTTTAGTAAGTTTCCATAATTAGTAAGACTTCCATATTCTCATTTAGTTTAAGTTATTATTGAATCATAATATGGCTTTAGGGTGTATTTAAACAAGTCACAAAAGTTTAGGGTTAAATATGACAAGTTTTCATAGTTCAGGGTTATAAACGTAACTTTACCAAGGTTCAAGGTTTTAAAATAGAAATCTCATAATTTACCATTCGAATACTTTCATTTCCAGAATTACACATTTAGTCTTCACGTTTCCAATATTTACGGATTACACCCCTTTACTTTATTAATTTACAAATTAATCTTATACTTACAAAATTTACAAATTTAACCTTTACAATATTCATATTACACACCAAGTCCTTTTTATTCTTCAAATTACAGAGATTAACCTTCAATTTAATTATGTTACAAACAGCCCTCAATGTTTCGGTAATTTACACATTTGGTCCTTATACTTTTTAAATTACAAATTCGAATTATATAATTTACTATAATTACATATTAAACCCTTAATTTCTCAATTTTACACAATGAACACTTATTTTAACATGTTATACGAACACACCCTTAAACATTCACAATTTTCACATCAAGTCCCTCTAGTTATCAAAGTTACATATTTAGTCCTTAAATTTACAATTTCAACCTTTAATTATTAACAATTACATATTAAGCCATTAAATTACCAAAATTACACATAACCCCCTGAATATAATTTATTACTCAAAACAGCACCAACTTTCCAGAAATTACATATTTAGTCCCTCATTTTAATTTATTTTTAATTCGACATTAAGATTACAAATTAAATCCTTTTCTTGCCTAATTTACATATAAGACCCTCATGTTATAATTTTTACACATTCTCCCAGGTCCATACAATATTACAAAAATATCCCACAAGTTTTAATAATTACAAAATAGCCCCTTAACATTTAATTATTCAATCGGTTTGCATAAAATCAAAACAAAATCAAACCCTAGCAACCCCAATTATTAAGCAATCATTGTATCATCATTTTATCACTTTTATTTCCAGATTTCATCCATTATAAACCCTAGATCGATCGGTTCTATAATTTTTCCCTAATTTCCCCTTTTTTTTCTAAAAACCCGATATACAAATAAATTCCCAAAACCACAATTTCGAATCAAACAATTCAAATGGATATTTTTCCCATGTTATAAGGAGCATAAAGAACCCACGAAAATTATATACAAGCTCAGGAAAAATCGTATGAATTAATAAGATCCGATTTCCAAAATTAGGGTTTTAAGCTCATAATTTTCTATTAGGCCAAAATACAAAGCATGGGTCGAATCCATTATTTTTACCATGTTATATATGATTAAGAGAGAGCTAGAAAAATACCAGAAAATTTATAGATCAAAGGATTCACACGCTTCGAATTATTGTTGCTCGGCTAGGGTTTTTCAAACCAATTAATTCACCATGAACACACGATCGACTCCAGGACTTTGTGGCTATTTTTCTCACCTTCCTTGCATCATGAAGAACTCCAGAAAAATAGGTTTTTGATTTCTAAAAATCGGAGGTAGTGTGTGGGAATTTTAAGAGTGGCGGCTCATTGTATTTTTAGGGTTTAGGGGAGAAAATAAATTTAGGGTTTGATATATTAGTGATAGGCCGACCTTGGGGAGGGTATGGGGCCAAATAACCAGCCTTCACAAGGCCCAAATTAATTTACCCTTTATTTTGTGTATTTTCCTAATTTAATTGTAATTTAAATGCTTTTTAATTAATAATAATTGTGTATTTAAATTTTTTGTACACACAAGGGTATTTTGGTCATTTCACAACTTGTATAAATATTAATCAAAGTCTTCAAAATTATTTTGTACCATATCTTGCTCGTTTCCAGAAGTTTGAGATCGATTCGGAACTTTAATTAAGCTTTAATTAAATTTTAAAGTTTCAGGGGCATTTTGGTAATTTTTGCATGTTTTAGATTTTCGGGTTTTACAACTCTTCCCCTCTAACAGAAAAATTTCGTCCTCGAAATTTGCAAAGAATCAGAAGTGAAAGGATCGAAAACAAAATAAGAACGTACTAGATCAGAATGCGGATAACTAGCTCGTATTAATTCCTCGGTTTCCCAGGTAGCTTCCCGCTCTGGGTGGTTCTTCCAAAGAATCTTTGTGAACGGAGATGAAACGAAACAGAAGACACAACGGACAGCGAACGGAAATGTAAAAAGACTTGTTTCTCATGACTCTTCATTGCCGATCCAAAAGTAACTTCAGTTCCCAGAATTGACATATCATACAGAATTCAGATTGCAAGGATCATATTCAAACATGACGAATGGTTATCATATTCTCTCAAAAGAAATACAAGGATACGCAAGATTGTGATGGATATGCCGTCCATAGCATTCGATTAGACAAATCAGATGAGATCGTACAGAACATAAATTGTAGGTGATATCAAATGGAAGAAACTTATAGCAGAACTTAAGATTCTTATCGGAATTACAAAGGTCAACAACCGCGTACCGAGAATCTAAACGTATCAAATCGTATAACGGCGAAACAGATTAAGCGTATAGGTGGAACGAACCTAAATCTTACAAACGCGAAATTTCTCACATCTCTAATCAAAATTCTAAGGTTTCTAAAGTACTCCTCGAAATATCCTATGAACACAATGAGGGTACGTCATATGACGTAAGTATTATCACGTTCGCGAACCGTCATAATACCAGCATCATATGAGTATACCATCATGATGGTCATACTTTATCTCAAGTCGCGAACCGAACTACTTATCTTATCCACCTATCAGTCTTTCTACCTCCTAAGGTTGGTCCAAAACAAACATCACTACGGATTCTAAATCGGAAGAATTTGAACGTACAAATAGCGTAACGGAATGAGTACACCTCAAAAGGAAACTCGTCGTCGAAACGTTAGGTCTTCCACCATTCATCATCCTTTTCATAACGAAACCATCATCCAAACAAATGCATAATGAACATAGAATGAAATTTCTAATAGGGTAAGGTTCCTTCAAGATCTTATCGAAAGGTAACGGAAATTTAAGTGGTCTAAGAGGAATTGAATTACGTCTTTAATATCTTCATCCTTTACAAAAATCAATCTTCCGAATCCAAATGTTTACTACAAAATTTCATCCATTCAATTTCATGATCTCGAATCTTTTCAAATTCCAAGTAGTCGCTCTTTTGTCTAATCATACGATCATAGGGTAAAAAGGAAATCATAAACTTGAGTCTGGTTCCTCAAGTCTTTGACACTTCTTCTGGACACTTCGGTGTGGTAGCGTGAATCTCTGACGTGATCACCATGCATTCCTCCATTGGCGAGTCTGCTTCAGCTCTCAATTCATCTTAGTACAACTAAAATGACTAGAGAAACAAGGTTGCGTGCCTCCTACAGGTCTTCTAATATGATTCAGAATTCACCAACTCAAACTGCTGTGGAATTCCTGGCTTATGTGCTGAAAGCTCATCTCCTACGGTCTGGTCGTCTTGATGCCCAACTGAAGTCTCCACGTGCTGCTTGGGGTATAATCGAGTCTCATCTCAGTCTGGCTTCTCCTCACATGCTTCTCTCTTGGTAACGTCTGTCACGAACCTCTTCTGCACATCTTCTACAAGGTTTCTAACTCTGACAATGGTCTTCAGTCTTGGTCCTTTCTGTGGAAACTCTGTCGTCATCGGATACCTGGTGGTGTTGTTTGCTACAATCTCTGATCATCAAGTGAATCTATTCTTCTAGAGCAAAGGGTCGGTTCACTTCATACTAAAAATGGTCAACGTGTTCCTCAAACATACTGTCATACTATGACAATTGTCCGAATACTTACGAAAACATGAATCTTCTAGTCAATACAATTGACATCATTCAAACTCATATTGGTCACACGGGTACTAACGCAACTTCAGGAAATCTTCTTAGGGAGAAACTTCATATCACAAATTTTTCTCTTCACAAATCAAATTGTAATGCTTCGCTGAATTTAATCTCAACTAGTCAACTTCCTTCTCAGATGTTCTTGTGGTTGCTTCTCCCGTCTTTCAAACTCAAATGAAGTCATCTGCTACGGAGTTTCAAAAAATAGAACAAATCAAATATTGATACGCGGAAATGGATAATGATTACGGTTAAATTCACAATAGCCGGTGCACCGCCGCATACATCTCTCTTCCTTCTTCATACACAAACAGGAGCATTCAAAGAGATTACTGAAGGGAACAAACTCATATCCCATCAGTTCCTACAATCTCTTAACTTCTTCAGTATTGTGGTTTCGCCAATTCAGATTAGTTCAATGCAAACTTTACTTCCCAGACGGATCTCAAAAGGTTCATCAGAAGCACCAGAAATTCGTACAACAAACTTTCAAATGCCGGAACTTTCCAAGAGTGGATATTCAGACGTTAGGAGAAAATTGGAAATCAAAGAGATCGGAGTATGTGCTTCATAGCAATAATTATTTTAACAGATTCAAATGATTGAGAATATCATATCAAATATGGTGAAGCAGATTGTTAAAGGTCGTATTTCAAATATCGTAGTCCATGATAGCTTTACAAAAACCACCAATCCAAAATCAAAAGACCTCAAGGTCAAATACATCCAAAGGGAAACGGATTCTCAGAGCGAATGTGGTTGTCAAATCATACGGATAGTTTACATATCAAATTTAGGTACATGGTCCATCAAAGTGTGGGATGGAAGAGTATTAGAATATATCAAGGTCAAATATATCAAATTGAAGATTAGAATTGTGAACAGTTCAATGGATTGAAATCTTGTTTAGCTTATAACATAGGAATGGTAGGGTGTGCACCGATAGTAATACGAACAGCGTTTAACTGTCAGAGTTGAGATGTATGGAATATTAGTTATTAGCATTAGCATGCTTAGATAACAATTCCGTACTGGACAAATATCAACATCAAATCCTTCTAAAGGAAAAGTTGGTTAACATACAACGTTCATCATTCAAATGACGGAAGGTAAGACTTCCTCGTCTTCTGCGACAACGTTCTTATGAGGCATGACTAAAGGCAAAGGCAAGAGTCAGAGTGATGCGGAAGCAATTACTACTCACATGGATGTCCTAAACTACCCATTCCTCACCGGTTATGACTTATATTCCTATGGGAAAATTCTACGCAACTTCGCAAAGGTTATCCTACGAGCGCCTACAGTGGAAACTTAGGGGTCCTAACTTACACAGGCCAAGGGTAGATGTACTACAAGTCATAAACCTGGCTCTGATACCATAATTGTAACACCCCAACCCGACAAGGGTAGAAGTGTCACGCAAATGGTGACATATCAAAGGCAAGCATAACATACGACTTACATATTACAAATGGTTTATAATGTTACAAAGGAAATACACCAAATCTACGTAGTCATACATAAGTAAATTCTAACTAAGGTATCGTCTTCATAAGCTAATCTCTCATCCCAAAGCAAACCCAAGCTCCTGGCTTCCTACTAAAACCTGCCGCAGGAAAAGAAATGCGGCTGAGCTTAAAAAGCCCAGTGAACAGATATATAATAAACGGAAACCAAAATTAAATGGAAATGAACAGACATATCATAATGAATGAGATATAGGAAAAGGAAATAAAGAGTAAGGTTTAGGACAGTCATCCACCACGAGCCCATATCATAACATATCACATATCATATCATATCATATCTTCATAATCATATAGAGGGGAGACCTCTCAGATAATCAGATAATATGAGGGGTGTCCTCATTCTTCAGGTGGAGTAGCTAGCTCCCATATTTTGTGAAAGGAGTGGATTGCACCCAGCCCCAGTCACCATATCATATCATATCATATCAAAGCATATCATAACATATCTAGGATGCATCCATTCGCCCCCCAAACAAATCATATTGGCCATAACAAATCATAAAGCGCGCATATCATATCATAATGGGGACGGTGTAACCAAATCACTAGGGCTACACACTAGTCATGCCATTGGTGCATCAATGACACGGCCATGTTACCTTCATGGCTAGGAAACATATTTTGGCTCGTAGTATCAAACTGGGGTCAAGGTTAAAGGTTCATATCAAAGCAAAGGTTCATATGTCATAATCATAGTCCAAATCTCAAGGTCCAAATCACAGGGTTCATATCAAAATGTTCATATGCCAAAGGTTCAAATGGCAACGGTTCATAGCAAAGATCAGGGTCACATCAAATCAGAGTTCAAGAGACTGAAGGCACCTTATTAAAAAGGGCAGAATATCTGTACCTTATTCCAAAGCAAAGCACAACCCAAAAGAATAAGATGCAAAGGATCATGCCCTCTCCTTCTTCACACCTAGAGGGGTAGAAAAGAATTACAAACCTTTCCATTTTAAGTAACTTTCCATTTTTAGCAGGTTTCCATGTTTAGTAAGTTTCCATAATTAGTAAGATTTCCATAATTAGTAAGACTTCCATATTCTCATTTAGTTTAAGTTATTATTGAATCATAATATGGCTTTAGGGTGTATTTAAACAAGTCACAAAAGTTTAGGGTTAAATATAACAAGTTTTCATAGTTCAGGGTTATAAACGTAACTTTACCAAGGTTCAAGGTTTTAAAATAGAAATCTCATAATTTACCATTCGAATACTTTCATTTCCAGAATTACACATTTAGTCTTCACATTTCCAATATTTACGGATTACACCCCTTTACTTTATTAATTTACAAATTAATCTTATACTTACAAAATTTACAAATTTAACCTTTACAATATTCATATTACACACCAAGTCCTTTTTATTCTTCAAATTACAGAGATTAACCTTCAATTTAATTATGTTACAAACAACCCTCAATGTTTTGGTAATTTACACATTTGGTCCTTATACTTTTTAAATTACAAATTCGAATTATATAATTTACTATAATTACATATTAAACCCTTAATTTCTCAATTTTACACAATGAACACTTATTTTAACATGTTATACGAACACACCCTTAAACATTCACAATTTTCACATCAAGTTCCTCTAGTTATCAAAGTTACATATTTAGTCCTTAAATTTACAATTTCAACCTTTAATTATTAACAATTACATATTAAGCCATTAAATTACCAAAATTACACATAACCCCCTGAATATAATTTATTACTCAAAACAGCACCAACTTTCCAGAAATTACATATTTAGTCCCTCATTTTAATTTATTTTTAATTCGACATTAAGATTACAAATTAAATCCTTTTCTTGCCTAATTTACATATAAGACCCTCATGTTATAATTTTTACACATTCTCCCAGGTCCATACAATATTACAAAAATATCCCACAAGTTTTAATAATTACAAAACAGCCCCTTAACATTTAATTATTCAATCGGTTTGCATAAAATCAAAACAAAATCAAACCCTAGCAACCCCAATTATTAAGCAATCATTGTATCATCATTTTATCACTTTTATTTCCAGATTTCATCCATTATAAACCCTAGATCGATCGGTTCTATAATTTTTCCCTAATTTCCCCTTTTTTTTCTAAAAACCCGATATACAAATAAATTCCCAAAACCACAATTTCGAATCAAACAATTCAAATGGATATTTTTCCCATGTTATAAGGAGCATAAAGAACCCACGAAAATTATATACAAGCTCAGGAAAAATCGTATGAATTAATAAGATCCGATTTCCAAAATTAGGGTTTTAAGCTCATAATTTTCTATTCGGCCAAAATACAAAGCATGGGTCGAATCCATTATTTTTACCATGTTATATATGATTAAGAGAGAGCTAGAAAAATACCAGAAAATTTATAGATCAAAGGATTCACACGCTTCGAATTATTGTTGCTCGGCTAGGGTTTTTCGAACCAATTAATTCACCATGAACACACGATCGACTCCAGGACTTTGTGGCTATTTTTCTCACCTTCCTTGCATCATGAAGAACTCTAGAAAAATAGGTTTTTGATTTCTAAAAATCGGAGGTAGTGTGTGGGAATTTTAAGAGTGGCGGCTCATTGTATTTTTAGGGTTTAGGGGAGAAAATAAATTTAGGGTTTGATATATTAGTGATAGGCCGACCTTGGGGAGGGCATGGGGCCAAATAACCGGCCTTCACAAGGCCCAAATTAATTTACCCTTTATTTTGTGTATTTTCCTAATTTAATTGTAATTTAAATGCTTTTTAATTAATAATAATTGTGTATTTAAATTTTTTGTACACACAAGGGTATTTTGGTCATTTCACAACTTGTATAAATATTAATTGAAGTCTTCAAAATTATTTTGTACCATATCTTGCTCGTTTCCAGAAGTTTGGGATCGATTCGGAACTTTAATTAAGCTTTAATTAAATTTTAAAGTTTCAGGGGCATTTTGGTAATTTTTGCATGTTTTAGATTTTCGGGTTTTACACCTTGAGTGGCTAGGGAGGGTTGTGCAGCGTATCACTGGGTCCATGATACTTTGTCTTCAATGTCAGTAATCAACTACGTGATGCTGACAGCATATGTATTGACCCGGTTTCTGCCTAAGATGTAAGGAGGGCTTCATTCTTTTCACCCTTTATCTTTACATTTCTTTTTCATTCTTCAACCCCTTCAACGCTTACCGAGACTTCATTACTAGCACCTTGTTGGGTTTGTTCCAGAACTAGCTCCATCTCAGTCGGCACTCTTCCCTTATTCACTTTTTCTCCTTTTTTTGTTATCATACCTAAGGACTTCTACACTAACTAGTGGATTGTCCCTGGGTAGATCCCTCCGGTTCTGGCTGGATCATGGGAACTAATACCTAACCTTACCATCCTTATAACTCCAATACATAAAGTAAAATGGTCGGTCTTTGGTATTCTTTCACAATTGCCATCACAAATCATTTGCTCCCCCTCAATATGTGCATCGGTATACGAAAAGGTTTGGCACATATGGGAGAGCCTACACTTGAGTTTCAAAAGATCACACTTTTTATCAGAATTTCATATTTAAATCACATTCTCTCCCCCGATCAAAAATTTCAAACCACTTGAGATTTGTGATCCCAATTGATTTAAATATGTTTAGAAAATTTGGGAGAAAATGTGGTCAGGTTTAAATGTATTCTGATTTCGGAGCATAATATGCTCCCCCTTAAACCACGAGAGAGTGTCACTGCTGATGTTGCACAAATTTGGCAAGGTGTCAAAAATTTGAACAAATATTCTCCCCCTCAATTAATGACCCGTTTTCTATTTAAAGAGCTGTAGTCATTCAATTGAGCGACGAGTATTTGTGAAAATTTAATTCAATTTACCACCTTGTGTAACATCAAGACTCTCTTGAAGAATCAAAGAAGATAAAGAGTCTGATGTAAAGAAGACTTCTCTTCTTAAACACGAAATGACGCACTGAAACGTACATCAGATCGGACGAAAAACATGGATATAAAGTAATCCATGCCCAGGTGAACATCACCCGGTTGGAGGAACAGCCGTCTTTTTGGCGACATGCTTTCCCCATTGTATAGCGCGGGTTGCAGTATGAAGTAACTGCAAGCCATTAAGACATGTTTTAACCAATTAGTGTAACTTCTGCTCGAGCTTCATTTAAAGATCCGTGTCATTATTGAACGACATTTCTAGGTCCGTAAATGTTATCGATAAACAGAAGACATGCCTAGGTGAAGCTATTTTTGGTATTTTCTGATTTTTTGATTTTTATGGTTTTTATAGGTTTTATATTTTTCTATTTTCTTTTTGATTTAAGATATATACAACTATATACAAGGATATGGGAAGTCAATCCTTTACTCCTCCTTTTCTTCCTGAAGACATTTGAGAGTTTCAGGAGTCAAGCTCTTCATACCAAGACGTGGGAGAATAAACTGAAACCGTTCTCTTGGAAGCGCCTTGGTGAAGATGTCAGCCAGCTGAAATTCCGTCCTCACGAAGTATAGTTCCACAATCCCCTTCTCAACCTGTTCCCTTATAAAGTGATGCCTGATGTCGATGTGTTTTGACCGGGAGTGTTGGACATTGTTACAACAAAGAGCTATAGCACTCTTGTTGTCACAATATAGAGGAATCTTGTTGTATGAGAAGCCATAGTCTGAAAGTTGCGATCGCATCCAAAGGATTTGTGCACAGCAAGCAGACATAGCAATGTACTCGGCCTCTGTAGAAGATATAGACGTGCTCATTTGCTTCTTAGAAGACCAACTAACCAACTTTTCCCCCAAAAACTGAGCTCCCCCTGAAGTACTTCGACGAGTGTCCTGACACCCCGCATGATCAGCATCAGCATAAGCCGTCAACTCCATTGCAGTGTCCTTAGGATACCAGAGACCCATGTGAACTGTGCCTTGAAGATATCGAAAGACCCTTTTCACAGCTTCTAGATGCTTTTTGGTGGGCTTGGATTGATACCGAGCACACATACATACGGCAAACAGAAGATCTGGTCTACTTGCAGTGATGTACATTAATGATCCAATCATGCTTCGATACTTTGTTTGATCAACTGGAACCCCTGAAAGATCTTCATCTAGATTTGTTCTATCTACCATGGGAGTGTCAACAGACTCACTTGAATCGAATCCAAACTTTTTCAGGATCTCATTAGCGTATTTGGATTGATTGATGAATATGCCTCCGGGACTTTGTGAGACTTGTAATCCTCAGAAGAATGACATTTGTTCCATCATAGACATTTGGAACTTAGAACTCATCTCCTTTGAAAATCTATCACATTCACTAGGATCAGACGAAGCAAAAATAATGTCATCTACATAAATCTGAACTATAAGCCGATGTTTGCCCGACTTCCTGGTGAATAATGTGGGATCAACAACACCCTTGAAGAACCCGTTTGCTAGAAGAAACTTGGACAATGTATCATACCATGCCCTTGGTGCCTGCTTCAATCCATAAAGAGCCTTCTTCAAGCGGTAGACATGATTAGGACGTTCAGCATCAACAAATCCTTCTGGTTGGCTCACGTAGACTTCTTCCTTTAAGTCTCCATTCAAGAAGGCTGTTTTGACATCCATCTGGTTTACTATCATATTTTGACTCGCAGCATTGGTGTTAGGAATATAAATATTCAGTTGAAGACTCGGTCACCCCGAGTACTTATTAGCACATCATAGCTCGTTGGATAATTAGTAATATTATTAGTAGTTTAGTTATTATTAATATTGTGGAGTGGGTCGGGTCTTTACCCACTGTCAGCTCGCTCCACAGCCCACTAGGGGCACAATATGTAAGGACTATAAATACACCCTTCCCACCCATGGGAAGGGTTGGACCTCATTTCACACTTAATCTAATATATCACTAGTTTCTCTCTCTAAGAGGTTCCATCTCTTTCTCTCTCTACATATTCTATTCGATCCATAATCTAGCTCCAAACAAGTGTTTCTTTGATTGTGAATATCCTACAATTGGTATCAAGAGCCATGGTTAGGTCCATGTGTGTTGATATTCACGGATTTGTGTAGTTTGGGGTTGTTTTTGGTTCGAATAGTTTGCTCCTAAAAATCCATTTTACGCTTTGTTTAGAGGTTAAAAGTTGTTAAATCTTGTACTTTCTAGCTTAGGGATTACATAGGAGTAGTGTTTGGTGTTTGGAATCACAGATCTAGGCGTTGTGTGGTGGTTTTTGGAAGATTAGAAGGTTGTTCGTAGTGGAGGTTTGTCTCACGGTAAAAAGTTCTTCGTGGCGATTTGTGTCTGGCTGGGAAAGAAAAGTAGCGATTTGTGTCTTTCTCGAGTTAGCAATTTGTCCCTTTACCGGATTTGGCAAAAACGACAAACCACTACGATAGTGACTTGTTTGGCGTTTTGTGGGTAGCGTTTTGTCCTAAGATAGTGACAGTTCTGTCTTTTTGTGACCTAGCGATTTGTCCAGTATCAAAAGTTAGCAATTTGTGTTAGTCAAGGTGGCGATTTGACCAATTTCAAAAGTTAGCGTTTTGTGTCTGGCGACTTGTGTCAAAGTAGCGACTTGTCCAGTTTCCGAAAGTAGCGATTTGTGGGTAGCGTTTTGTGTCCGTCAGAGTAGCGTTTTGTCTATCTGCTCATTGTAGCGTTTTGTCTCTCTGATCACTGTAGCGTTTTGTCTATCTGCTCATTGTAGCGATTTGTCATATTTGACCAAAGTTGACTTTTTACGTCAAAACTTCAAACGGCCATAACTTTTGAACCGTAACTCCGTTTTCAGCGAAACACCTGTCAAAACGACCGGAACAGCCTGAATATTGTGAGGTTTCACCACAAAGTCGTGAAACGAATTTTTCGAGGCCCAAATCCCTTCCGGAAAGAAGTTATTGAGGTTTTAAGTTTTTCAGACCAAAATTTCGCCATAATAACTTGCAACAACCATACCAAACAGATCAACAAGTCTACCAGACCTTCATCATAACACATATCAAGCATCATTTCATGGTTTATTCTTGATTTTGTAAAACCCCGCGAAAGAATCTATTTCTCGGTTTAAATCATAGAATTGTAAAATCCCGTGCACGTTAATATCATGTCAAATACTTCAGATTCTGCTATATCAGAGATACTCAGATTGTACAACATGATTGACAAACAAAAGATTCCCAAAGATGTTCGACAGATAAACGTGTTTGACTATGTTGGTGCCAATAGAGACTTTGTGTGCCCGAATTCTCAAGAAAACAAGCTTCATCAGCCACAGACAAACGTTGTTAAGTCAGATACTGCTAGGAACAACGTGCAACATGAGAAACACAACGAAGCGTCGGCTGAACCTAATGGGGTATCTTCTGTCATTAATAATGATAATGTGTTGCATGAACAAAAGATTCCCGTCAAAGTACAACAGAAAAATGTTGTTGAGTCAGATATTGCTAATATGGGAAATAGCGATGTTATCCCATATGAACAATATGTGAATCACAACGAAACGTCTGTTGTACCTAGTTGTGCATCTTCTGTTCTAAATGATGATTATGTGCTGCATGAGAACTCTGTGTTTGTCCCTGATGATTCCTTGACCACTAAACTTAACATTTATAAAGAACAAGTGGCCTTGTATGAACAGCGTGCTAAGTTTGAACTTAATGAACGTGAGCAGAAATTAGAAGGTCAAATGAGTACACTTATTAAAGAGTCTAGAGTAAGAGAAGAAATATTAAAACAAGAGTTGAATTCTTTGAAAAATCAGCTAGAACAGTTTGTCAAACAGAAACATGAAGTACAAAATTGTATAACTACACTTAAGCTAGAATTCAAAGAAAAAGAAACAACATTTTTAAATGATTTCTCTAGACTCAAGACGTTAAAAAATAAGCTTGAAGATAAGTTGTACACACAAGATCAAACCATACAAACTGCTCAAATGATTCATAAGAACAAAAAGTTGAGTGATAAGCATAGTAAAATCATGATAGGTGAACCCAAGTCAACCATCCTTAGGGACATGCAAGTAGCTCAACCTGCCCTATATGATGGTAATGTGATGCTTATGCCTAATCATGACCCGCCTGAGCATATCTATACTAAAGAGGAGGATGAGATAAGTGAGAGAACAAGGGAAAGAATGAATGAGAAAATGAGGGATCCCATGTGCATAGCCAAACGAGTAATAGTCAAGCCCCATGATTATTATGAGGAGAATCGTTTGACTGTGTTTGCACCTCAAAAGAAGTTAACACCTGAACAAATATTTTGGTCACAAGATATAGAAAAGCTAAAGGAAGATAAACTTAAAGCCAACACCCCATACATTAGAAAAGTTGCGTCCATAACGGTGTATCCTCCCAATACACCTAGGAATTTGGTTCCTTTGTCTCTTCCCACTGAATGCAAAACCTTAATTAGCTTATACGTGCTTTGGCAACTATTTGCTGATTTTGATAAAATATGTAAGAAGAGAATCACACCAACAAGAATTACTGAGGGGGAAAGGTGTTTTGAGCATGCAAAAAGGTGTTACTTGACTGAGGTCATGCCATTCTTTAAACTACTTAAAGAACATTTTGAAGGGTTGCAAACTGCCCTTAATACTGAAGTAAATGAGATGAAAGTAGTGTTTAAAGATATGGAAAATGAGGTAGCTCAAAATGCGATAGAACTTAAGAGTCGTGAGATTGAGAGAAAGAACATTCTCATAGCCAATGAGAATTTGATTGCTAGATGCATTGCACAAGATGTCTTTTATACTGCTACTGATGCTGCATTATCTGCTTGTCAATTTCATGAGTATTCTATTGCTTTGAATGTTACCCAGAATCGTGTTGTTGAGCTTGAGGGGGAGAATTTGAAATTGCTTGAAAAAATTCAAAATGATGACCATGATAACATGGTTAAATGTTTTTCAAAACTAGAGGTTGATTATCAGAAGTTGCAACTCAAACATCAACACTTAGAAGAAAAATGCAAAATATCAAATGTCAAGACATCCTTGGATGCTCCTGAGTTTGATACTTATTTTGAATTAAGCAAACGAGATGAGAAAATTCAAGCTCACACGAACACGATTCGACTGTTGAGGGCCCCAATTGCCCAATTGAAATCCAACAAGTGTGATGTATATGGCACCAATAAACCTTCGTCTTCAGATTCTCAGAATTTTCAGTATCAAAACACCATCAACAAGTTACATTATGAAAATGAGTGTTTTCGAGAAGAAAATTCTAAGATTAAACAGCATTACAAAGAGTTATATGACTCAATTAAAGTTACACGAAATAGTCATAATGAAAAGATAACCTCTTTGTTAAATGAAATTGAGAATCTTAACACTCAGGTGAAAGGAAAAATGCCATGTACCACTTGTAATTGTGTTGCATCAAAGGTCTCTGCTTGTAAAATGTATGATGTTGATGTGGGGCCTATTCCATTTCCCATGAGAAACAACAGACCTGTCCATCAAATGTATCTCTGTCACCTTAGGGATGGACTTGACACACTTCGTGAGGTTGTGGAAGAGGACAGAATAGGAAAACCACTTGATAAGGCAGTAGGTTATGCCTGTGTCCTCACAAAAAGGATCCAGGAACAGTTAGAATATGCCATTGGCATGGGTCCCAAGTCTAGCAACCAAAGAGATAGATTAGGTGCATCATCATCCACAAGTAAGAACAAGCATGTAACCTTTGAGGTACCCTTGGAAACTTCAGATCCCAACACATCAAAACATGTTCAGCAACTAGAAGTGAAAAAGACTAAGATTCCCATCAGTCCTTCTACAGGAGTTAATAGTGACACTAAAGCTAGCGAGTCAAAACCTAGGAGAAACATAAAGAATTCTAGGATTTCACCAGCTAAAAGTGTTCCTAAAAGGAAAGTAGAAGACCGCATGAGAAACAACAAGTCAGATTTAAACAAAAAGAATCATAATTCGAACCCCAATTCACTTTGCAAAACATGTAATGAATGTTTAATTTCGTGTAATCATGATACATGTGTTGAGAAATTTCTGAAGTTGTCCAACAAACCCCCAGTTAAGAAAGTTTGGAGAGCTAGAGAAATTAAGCAAACTTGGAAAGCAACAGGAAATAGGTTTGCTAAAGTTGGTTACCAATGGAAGCCCACTGGAAGGAAATTCACTTTAGGAGAATAGTGCCCTTTAACTAGGATAACTAAATCTAAAGTAGTGCCTGTACGTCAATGGAAGCCAACTGGAAGGAAATTTCCTCTAGGAGAACAGTGCCCTTTAATTAGGTCTACTTCCACTAGCATTCCAACTCCTACTGAGACTCGGGCGAATGATGCTTCTGTTCCCACTAACCAACTGGACCCCAACTTAAATTGGGGATCCGGCACTCCAAACTCTCCATTTTTTTCTGTTTTCAAATGCAGGTCGTACGGATTATCCTTTGACATTTGGACTCAGGCTGCTCACAACATACGAGGGGAATCATAATGACGTCTGTACACTTCAGTGCAGGCCTCGTTCTTCATCATTATGACGTCTGTACACATCAGTTCAGGCCTCGCTCTTCATTGGCGATGACGTCTGAATACCTCAGTTCAGGCCTTGGTCTTCATCGACTACGACGTTTGAATACAACAGTTCAAGCCTCGGGTCTCAATGTCAACATAATGGCGTCTGCTGACAACTCTTCAGGCCCCGTTCATCAAAGAAAAGAAAAGTGTACGCTTGAGTGCACTTTATCTTCTGAAGAAGAGGATTCCTCTTACTTATGACCATTCTCATCAAGCTTCATGTTCTTCTCATGCTCATTCAGTCATCAAGTGGATCTACTTACCGCCGATGGTATTCTTATTCACCTGGTCTATCAAAAATGGCAGTTGACCGTCATATGCAATTTTTGAGGGGGAGAAGGGTGAATAAACTACATGGTGATTGAGAGTTGAGAAATGGTCATACGAATATTCTTGTTTCTGACTACTCTTATCTAAAGGCTTCATACTTGCTCCATGCGCATTCAGACATCAAGTGGATCTACTTCCATCAGATGCAATTTCGAATGCAATTTTTGAGGGGGAGAAGTGTGAACAGTGGATCAACCTCATATGCACTTGTTCAATCAAAAATGGCATCCTCATATGCAATTTTTGAGGGGGAGAAGTGTGAACAAGTGAGCGAACAAACAATCACTTGTTGGTCATCTAATTGTGACTACGGAATGGATCAGGTTTCACTTATTTGGGGTTGAAGTTGACTTTCTCAAAGGCGTGGTCTTACTCTATCTTGAATTCGGGGTTGGTTGGATGCATGACCTTCAATGATAACTTGCTCGTGCTTAAGATTTAAGTTGAAGACTTAGGTTATCTAGTTACCAAGCATCGGGGTAACTATCACTTAAAGGAGTTATGATGTAGTACGCAGTGTCACACGCCGATGACGTTGTGGATAATCGTAAGAGGTGTTAATGTCTCATACCTTGGTTAGGTATTGAGTACTTAGAGATTTGCTTGGAGCACTAATTCTCTACACCGTTCTTCCAACATTAGTGCAAGTTCAAGTCACGAGAATGGGGAATTCTACTTCAGTTTCAAGTTTGGTATGTCGGGTTTGCTTCATCAGTTATCAATTCAGATGGCCTACTTAAGGGTTGGTAAAGATAGTCAGAAAGTGCTTCGGTAGCGGTTGATTCTCACTTGATACATTTGAGCGAATTTTGTTCTTCTCACAAGATTTCAAGTATTTGTGCGTAAAATGTGTTGCTGATTCTGAGGTATCAAAACCAGCAAGGGGGAAGGAGACATACATCTGAATGCACAACGAGTACACATGATGAACTTTATACTTCTTCTTAATTGAAGTTATTCCGGGAAGACAAATGTCATAACCGCAGAGAAAATCAGTGTTTTAACTCGTGAGTCTTGATGTATTATTCCAACTACGTGGGGGAAGATACTGTCTTGGTGTTATCATTTCGACTACATACGGGATAAATTGCTTACACATGGGACTTAGTTGACTTTGGTGTAACAATTCTCATCTGCAATTTCCTGAAGGGAGAAAAGGGGATTTCTAGGTCTTAATTGATCTTGATGTTACGTTTTCGACTTCATTAATGGGATTGAGTGTGTACTTCGGGTTTTCGGGCTTCATACAATGAGACTGTTTGAATTTCTTCAACTACTTGGGGGGGAAGTGGTCTCTGGATACTTTTGGTAGGCATTTCTTCAGTCTTCAGCGGGAAGAAATGTGAGAAGAATTATTCAAATGTGAGATGATTCGTTGCTGATCTATTTGAGGATCCCCGAACGGAGAATCACGATGATTATTCTTAAAAAGGAGCAGCAATACTTGATGTGGTTTGCTACGGTTTCCGCTATACACTTACCTTATGTAAGCTTGAAAGAGAGCTTAGAATCTGCTCAGTATGAAGATTGTCGGTTTGGGGGGGAAGATATCAAAGCTGTACATTGGGAAGGCTCAAGTTCCGTCGATTGTTCAGGAGCCTCGAAAGCTTTGGTGGTGAAAGTTTAAGAGATGATTGACCACATATTTCTACAACATACTGAACGTATCCTCATTTCGGTATTCATTTCATCCTCGTCTTAAACTGAATAATATAGTTTGTACATATCTTAAAACATACTGTAAATAGAAAATTATAGAACCAGAAAATTGTATATAGAAAAATATTAAAACCATGAAAAACCATAAAAATCAGAAAAATAGAAAATACCAAAAATAGTTTCACCTAGGCATGTCTTCTGTTTATCGATAACATTTACGGACCTAGAAATGCCATTCAATAATGACACGGGTCTTTAAATGAAGCTCGAGCAGAAGTTATACTAATTGGCTAAAACATGTCTTAATGGCTTGCTATTACTTTAGATAGCAACCCGCGCTTCAAAATGGGGAAAGCACGTCGCCAAAAAGACGGCTGTTCCTCCAACTGGGTGATGTTCACCTGGGCATGGATTACTTTATATCCATGTTTCTTTGATTTGATGTACGTTTCAGTGCATCATTTCATGTATAAGAAGAGAAGTCTTCGTTACATCGCAAGCACTTTCCAATCTATGATTCTTCAGGAAAGTACT
Source organism: Artemisia tridentata subsp. tridentata (assembly GCA_021014915.2). Classification (NCBI taxonomy): domain Eukaryota; kingdom Viridiplantae; phylum Streptophyta; class Magnoliopsida; order Asterales; family Asteraceae; genus Artemisia; species Artemisia tridentata. The sequence continues at coordinate 34,011,998 of CP139501.1, forward strand.
TGTATGAAAACTTGGTGGTACCATGATTTTTGAATATCAATCTGAATTGAACTTTTCATAAAAAATCTATCACTCAATCAATGACCACAGCTATTTAAATAGAAGACGGGTCATCGATTGAGGGGGAGAGTGATGATTTTCAAAATTCTATATCATCAAAACATGATACTTTGTACCAAATAAGCAGTGAATTTTATGAAACTTGTTGCTATGTGTCAGTGTATGATTTTTGTTAAATTCAAAATCTTCCAAACTTATCATACCTGACACTAACATTCTCCCTCATTAATTGAGGGGGAGCATCGTCATATTCCACTATCAAAATACATGTTAAACCTGACCACATTTTCTCCCAAATTTTCTAAACATATTTAAATCAATTGGGATCACAAATCTCAAGTGGTTTGAAATTTTTGATCGGGGGAGAGAATGTGATTTAAATATGAAATTCTGATAAAAAGTGTGATCTTTTGAAACTCAAGTGTAGGCTCTCCCATATGTGCCAAACCTTTTTGTATACCGATGCACATATTGAGGGGGAGCAAATGATTTGTGATGGCAATACAGTTGTGAAAGAATACCAAAGACCGACCATTTCACTTTATGTATTGGAGTTATAAGGATGGTAAGGTTAGGTATTAGTTCCCATGATCCAGCCAGAACCGGAGGGATCTACCCAGGGACAATCCACTAGTTAGTGTAGAAGTCCTTAGGTATGATTATAAAAAGGAGAAAAAGTGAATAAGGGATGAGTGCCGACTAAGATGGAGCTAGTGCTGGAACAAACCCAACAAGGTGCTAGTAATGAAGTCTCGGTAAGCGCTGAAGGGGTTGAAGAATGAAAAAGAAATGTAAAGATAAAGGGTGAAAAGAAAGAAGCCCTCCTTACATCTTAGGCAGAAACCGGGTCAATACATATGCTGTCAGAATCACTTAGTTGATTGCTGGCATTGAAGACAAAGTATCATGGACCCAGTGATACGCTGCACAACCCCCCTAGCCACTCAAGGTCCCTCAAAGGACTCTTGTTTCACTTGTCACGAAGATCAATAAATTGCTATCATCTTTCTCACTCCGAGTTAGATGATATTGAAAAGGTGGCAGTCCTCTCCAGCCTCCGATTACTAAATCAAAATGCACTATTAAGTCTAGAGCCCAGAGATCATCAATAAATCTCATTAGGACACACTTCCAATATGCTTGCTGTTTCATACACCGTGAAAAGCAAGAAAATATATATGAAGAGTCCTACGCATTATCCTTGTGGTATTGCCAGAACATCCGAGTGATACCTAAAGTATTCACAATGAAGATGGAAATCCTTCTAGAGCTAACATCAAACAAGCTCTTGGTGGGTGACATGTGAGATCCTTCGTGGATCAAACTTGTGACAACTGGAAAGAAACGATGGGGCGATTCTCATTTGAATCAAACTTGTTCTAGGAAATGGACTGACGGACGCTTTTGGAAAACCTTTCAATGTGATCACCAACTGAATTTCGAGCACATTGATTGTGAAAATTTTCAAACAAAAGTGTTTTTGACAGAAATGTGATTCAATTTATAAAACCCTTGTCGTGTCGCACAAAATGTTTATCCATTGACATGCAAGTGATTTTTCTAATCAATTTTTCGTCAATCAGTGGGTATTTAATTCACCGATTCACTCAACCGTGTTGTCTGCTTTGAGACGTTCCGGTATGAGAACATGCTTGTATGACAATTCCGATGTGGATTCATTGGATGAGTCATTCAACAAGCTAGAAATTCCTGTCAAGGAGAATTCTCTTTAAAGGGAACTCTACCTGATCACAGGTCGGTCCTCACGGATCCGAAGGTTAATTCAATCACACTGAACGAATGACAAAGCCATATTCGTTCTCCAACTTTAGTGCTAACTATTTTATTTCAGGTACATATAAAGATGGTGATGGTGGTTCCTAATCCAGCATGTGACAAGTCAATCCACACTCCATGCTCACACGTCCAACGCAATTTTTAAAGTCATCATGATAACCCAAAAGACCTACAACATAGCTTCCGCGACTCTGATGAAGTTATCATGATCCTGAAAAAGTGTGAGCATGCGAGTCCAAAAGTCACAACAACTCACATGGAGGCAATATCACAGCAGTGGATAAGCTCTGAGATTTACGGTGGCTGATGATCTCAAAGAAGGCTCCAAGATCACAACTTCTCATGATGACGAAGCCACAAGATGACTTGAAGACACATGTTGGATGATAACTTCAAAGAATACTCAAAGATCATCCAAAACAAAGAACAGTCATCGCAAATTCACTGCTAAAGGCACAAAGATTTTTTTTGACAAATAAGAATCAAGGTCTACGAGCTATGAAGTCAAGATCCAAGGAAGAGGTGCTAGAATTCAGAACATTACTTCCGGGGTGACCTCCCTTAGGGGAAGATTGTTAGGAATATAAATATTCAGTTGAAGACTCGGTCACCCCGAGTACTTATTAGCACATCATAGCTCGTTGGATAATTAGTAATATTATTAGTAGTTTAGTTATTATTAATATTGTGGAGTGGGTCGGGTCTTTACCCACTGTCAGCTCGCTCCACAGCCCACTAGGGGCACAATATGTAAGGACTATAAATACACCCTTCCCACCCATGGGAAGGGTTGGACCTCATTTCACACTTAATCTAATATATCACTAGTTTCTCTCTCTAAGAGGTTCCATCTCTTTCTCTCTCTACATATTCTATTCGATCCATAATCTAGCTCCAAACAAGTGTTTCTTTGATTGTGAATATCCTACAATTGGCAAGGAAGATTCTAGTGGCTTCAATTCTAGCAATTGGAGCAAACGATTCTTCAAAATCAATGCCCTCTTCTTGTCTGTATCCTTTCGCTACTAACCGTGCCTTGTTCTTTAGAACATCACCATGCTCATCAAGTTTTACCTTGAAAATCCACTTGAGAGCAATAATCATAGCACATTCTGGAGGAGGCACCAATTCCCATACTTCAAGTCGATCAAATTCATGGATTTCGTCTTGCATAGCCTCGAACCAGCAATCTTTAGTCATTGCTTCTTTGGCATCTTTTGGTTCGACTTTAGATAGTATGGAATTGAAGAAGCACCACAGTGCATCAGTGGCCAGTTGTTTACATGTGGATACAGGACGAGCAGGATTGCCAATGATGTTGTCAATTGGATGATCATTGGTCCATTTTCTGAGATGATCATGAGGTTGAGGGTTTTGAACTGATGTTGCCGTGCTGTGTTCTTCGAAAGAGGATGTGTGGGTTGGAGTTTCAGGAGCAAAGATATTCTCAAAAGGAACATCAACTATAGGAGCAAACAGATTAAATTCCAAAGAATGGTCATCTGCAGATTCTTGAAGCACCGGAGAGGATTGAGTATTTGATGATGAGGGTGATTGACTGGCAGCTGGTGCATTGAAACTAATTGAGACAGATGCTGATGGGCCTACAGAGTCTTGCGAAACTTGAGCATCAGCATTGGGAAGAACAGCTGCAGCATTTGAGTTCGTTTCATTAGTTGGCTCAAAATATTTGTCAAACATAGGATCAAATAACTTCTTCAACTCCTTACTAGTTGGTGGTACATAAGACTCTGCAGGCGTGGGATTATGTACAAGCCCTGAACTAATTGGTCCAGGAGACAAAAGTTTAAGATCGGGTCCAGAACTGGTTTGTCCTGAAGCAGGTTGCTCACTCAGCTCATCGAACATGACATGGATGGATTCCATGATTTTTCGGGTTCTCTTGTTGTAGATTCTGTACCCCTTGCGATCTGGTGCGTAACCAACGAAAATACCTACGTCTGCTTTAGCTCTTAACTTTCCCAATTCTTGACTATCATTAGTCGGATAGCAAAGTGCGCCAAACACACGAAGAAAGGAAAGATCTGGTTTCTTGTTATGAATTAACTCATAGGGAGTCTTGTCATGAATAAGATGAATCAGAGATCGGTTTTGGGTGTAGCATGCTGTTGCAATAGCCTCTGCCCAGAGAAACATCGGTGCCTTTGAAAATATAAGCATGGTTCTCGCAGCTTCCACCAGAGTACGGTTCCTTCGTTCAACAACTCCGTTCTGCTGAGGAGTGCGAGGGATACTTTTCTGATGCGTGATGCCAATATTTTTATAGAAATTTCTGAGTTGATGATTAACAAACTCAGTTCCATTGTCAGTGCGGATGATTCTGACTGTTTTGTCGAGCCTTACTTGCAGCTGTTTTATCAGTTTGATGATAACCTCTGGAGTTTCATCCTTTGTTCTCAAAAACTTTACCCATGTAAACCGAGAGTAATCATCTACTATCACAAGAACATATTTCTTTCCATTTATGGTTTGTACTCTCATTGGGCCGCACAGATCCATGTGAAGGGTGTGAAGAACTTCTAAGTTGGTGTTGACGGTTTTGGGTTTGTGGGTTTGTTTCTTGCTTTTGCCCAGTTGACATGCGGAGCAGAGATGATCTTTCTCAAATTTTAGTCTGGGCATGCCTTGTACAAGATCTTTGCGGGAAAGATTATTTATGGTACTGAAGTTTAGATGGTTCAGCCGACGATGCCACAACCATGATTTTGTCTTGGAGGCTTTAGAAAGTAAGCAAATGGGAGAGGATCTCAACATTTCTTCAATTGATATGGTGTATAGATTTGTGCCCCGACTGCCTTTTAGAAGGTCTACACCATCCAATTCCCTGACGAAACATGTGTATTTTCTGAAAGCCACTTCTAGATCTGAATCGCAAAATTGACCCACAGAAAACAGATTGTGCCCTAATCCTTCCACATAATATACCCGTGAGATTACACTGTCACCGAACACATAATCTCCATAACCCATAATCGCACCAAAATGGTCGTTACCGAATCTAACTGTCCCGATAAACTTTTTCACGAAGTTCTTGAGCCGTGAGCGATCCCCAGTCATATGTTTTGAGCAGCCTGAATCCAAATACCAAAGGACGATTTGTACGACCTGCATTTGAAGACAGACAAAGCTGGATAACTGAAATATGTGGATCCCCACGTGTAACTGGGGTTCGTCTGGTTAGCATTCACAAATTTAGGAGCAACAGAGTTTGCTAATACTGAAGTCTCTACAGTGGGAACAATCCTAGAGTCAGCAGATGACCTATTTGGAAGGCATTGTGTTCCTAGAGACAAAATTCGACCTGTTGGCCTCCATTCTTTAACTTTCACAAACCTATGATCATTCAACTTAGGCAATGAACATTTATTTCCTAAACTGAATTTTCTTCTAGTGGGTCTCCATTGATACCCAACAGTAGCAAAAGTTTTTCCTGTTGCCTTCCAAACTTTCTTACATCTTTCAGTCTTCCTAACATACTTAACTTGGGGTGGTGCATGAGGTATCAGAAATGACACAACACAATCATCATGATTAGCAGAAATTAAGCATTTGTCACATGTTTTACAGACCGCATTAGAATTCGAATTAATTACAGTACTTTTGATACTAGAATCAACACGATTCAATCTAGTCATTACAAACTTATTGTTCCTAGGTTGGGCTTCTGCACACTTCTTGTGATCACTATTAGCTGGCGCAGTCCTATCTTTCCTTTCATTGCCTCTAGGCTTTGACTCGCAAGCTTGGGTGTCACATTTCACTCCTGTAGAAGTAATGATAGGAACATTAGTTTGTTTCATAGTCACATGCTTTCCAGATTTTGATGTGCTGGGTTCTGATATTCTTGATGGCAAATCAAAGGTTACATGCTTGTTTTTAGTAGTGGGTGATGGTGCACCTAATCTATCTCTTAGGTTGCTAGACTTGGGACCCATGCCAATGTCATATTCTAACTGTTCCAGGATCCTTTTTGTGAGGACGCAGGCATAACCTACTGCCTTATCAAGTGGTTTTTCTATTCTGTCCTCTTCCACAACCTCACGAAGAGTGTCAAGTCCATCCCTAAGGTGATAGAGATACATTTGATGGACAGGTCTGTTGTTTCTCATGGGAAATGGAATAGGCCCCACATCAACCTCGTACATTTTACAAGCAGAGACTTTTGATGCAACACAATTACAAGAGGTGCATGGCATTTTTCCTTTCACCTGCGTCTTAAGATTCTCAATTTCATTTAACAAAGAAGTTATCTTTTCATTATGACTATTTCTTGTAACTTTAATTGAATCATATAACTCTTTGTAATGCTGTTTAATCTTAGAATTTTCTTCTCGAAAACACTCATTTTCATAATGTAACTTATTAATGGTGTCTTGATATTGAAAATTTTGAGAATCGGAAGACGAAGGTTTATTGGTGCCATACACATCACATTTGTTGGATTTCAATTGGGCAATTTGGGCCCTCAACAGTCGAATCGTGTTTGTGTGAGCTTGAATTTTTTTCATCATGTTTGCTTAATTCAAAATATGTATCAAACTCAGGAGCATCCAAGGATGTCTTGACATTTGATATTTTGCATGTTTCTTCTAAGTGTTGATGTTTGAGTTGCAAATTCAGATAATCAACCTCTAATTTTGAAAAACGTTTAACCATGTTATCATGGTCATCATTTTGAATTTTTTCAAGCAATTTCAAATTCTCCCCCTCAAGCTCAACAACACGATTCTGGGTAACATCTAAAGCAATAGCATACTCATGAAATTGACAAGCAGATAATGCAGAATCAGTAGCAGTATAAAACACATCTTGCTCAATACATCTAACAATCAAGTTGTCATTGGCGATGAGTATGTTTTTCCTTTCAATCTCACGACTCTTAAGTTCTATTGCACATTGAGTTACCTCATTTTCCATATCTTTAAACACTACTTTCATTTCATTTATTTCGGTTTTAAGGGCAGTTTGCATCCCTTCAAAATGTTCTTTAAGTAGTTTAAAGAATGGCATGACCTCAGTCAAGTAAAACCTTTTTGCATGCTCAAAACACCTTTCCCCCTCAGTAATTCCTGTTGGTGTGATTCTCTTCTTACATGTTTTATCAAAATCAGCAAATAGTTGCCAAAGCACGTATAAGGTAATTAAGGTTTTGCATTCAGTGGGAAGAGACAAAGGAACCAAATTCCTAGGTGTATTGGGAGGATACACCGTTATGGACGCAACTTTTCTAATGTATGGGGTGTTGGCTTTAAGTTTATCTTCCTTTAGCTTTTCTATATCTTGTGACCAAAATATTTGTTCAGGTGTTAACTTCTTTTGAGGTGCAAACACAGTCAAACGATTCTCCTCACAATAATCATGGGGCTTGACTATTACTCGTTTGGCTATGCACATGGGATCCCTCATTTTCTCATTCATTTTTTCTCTTTTTCGCACTTCTATCTCATCTGCCTCATTCAAGGATACAACCTCAGGTGGTTCATGATTGGGCATGATCATCACTTTGGCATCATATAATGCAGGTTGGGCTACCTTAGCAATCTTAAGAAGAGCTAATTGAGATTCACCTACTTTGCTTTCACTATGCTTGTCACTTAACTTTCTGTGCTTATGAATCATTTGGGCAGTCTGTCTGGTTTGGTCTTGTGTGTACAACTTATCTTCAAGCTTATTCTTTAACATTTTGAGTCTAGAAAAATCATTTAAGAGTTCCGTTTCTTTTTCTTTGAATTCTAGCTTTAGGGTACTTATACAATTTTGAATATCCTGTTTTTGCTTAACAGATAAATCCAGCTGATTTTTCAAAGAATTTAACTCTTGTTTTAATGTTTCTTCTCTTACTCTAGTTTCTTTTATAAGTGTACACATTTGATCTTCCATTTTCTGCTCACGTACATTATGCTCAAACTTAGCACGCTGTTCATACATAGCTACTTGTTCCTTATATATGTTTAGTCTAGTGATCAAGTTATCGTGTGGAGCAAATACAGTGCTATCATGCCTCTCACATGCATTATCTACTTCACATATATTTTCTAAGGAACACACGTTATTATCAACACAAGCATTATTATCAACAGAAGATTCTCCACCTTGTACATCAGGGATGTTGTTGTGAGTCAAATATTGTTCATATGGAATCATATTGCTATTTTCCATGTCAACATTATTTGAGTCAGAAACATTTCCCTGTTGTACTTCGTTGGGAATCTTTTGTTTATCAACTACTTCATATGTGTCGTAAAGTTTTAGCACCTCAGAAATTGCAAATGCATTTGAAGAACCAGCTTGTTGAGGTGATGAAGCCAAGGATGAGAAGTTAGCCATGAAGACTGTTTGAGCCGTTGTTTCATCATCCACATCAGAGTCAAGTGCATCACAGTCATCAGCTTTGAAGATGTTGGGATCGTTGAGTGCTAGATCCTGAACTGGTTGCTCATCCACATCTTCATCAAAAGTATTTCCCCCATCACCAGCCAAAAACAACAATTCTTCCTCATCTAATACAGCTCCATTCTCTTGAGCCTGCATCAACAGCATCTTATCCTTGAAGTAATCTGAATTCTGAGGACGTTTCGATTGATTGCAGTTTCTGGCAATGTGTCCTAGTCCTCCACAATTATAGAACTTGAGCTGTTTTCCCTGCCCCTGATTGGCATTCCCTGCTCTGTTCTGCCCAATACCTCGACCCATATTCCTTCCTGCTCTCCCTTGCACATTCTGGACCACAATTTTCCCATCCTCCACCATTGCAAGATTGCGTGGGTTCGATGAATTTCTTAGTTGATTGTTGGTCTAAGGGAGAACTGCTTTGAATTGTTGAACCAGTAATGATACTTGGTTGGTGAGGTTATCGATCATTTTGTCGGTCTGAGAATAGCCTGAATCAAGTTGAGAACTCATAGCAGAAGATGGTGATTGAAGTTGAGAATAACCTTGGTTGGATGAGAGTTGGGTGTTTGGTAAAGCATTTGCCATAAAGGCCAGTGGATCATTAGGAGTTGTAGGATTTAACTTTTCTCTTAGCACCCGATCAAAGACAGCATGCTTCTCATGCTGTTGGAGGTAGGCATACAGCTGTTCATAGTTGGTGTCCCTCAAACCTTTGTTGAATTTGACAGCATTGACGAATCTATCCCATTCTGGAGTCATGTTGTTCACAAACTTTAAGTTAAGTTGGATGTTGGGCATAGTTATTCTTATTATCCTCATGTCATTCACCAACTTATGAAATCTCACATAGTAGTCTGTGATATTCTCTCCTGGGTTCATTTTGAAGTGTTCAAACTCATCATACAGTTGAGATTCCCGGACTTCCTTTGTGAGTTCTGACCCAGCTAACTGCATCTTTACATTGTCCCACACTGCTTTGGCTTCTATGTTGAAATTGATGAGTTTGTAGACATCCTTTGGCAGACCTTGTATGATGATATTTGAGGCTCTAATGTCAGCATCATACCTCTTCTTTTCCTCTTCAGTAAGGTCATTGTAAGTGCGAGGTCTGTCAATTCCAAATGTGACTGTGCCATCTTCACCAGTAGTAATAGCGTCTCTGGTGGTACCCATCTGAAATGGTCCTTCATCAATGGACTTGAGGATGTTTGCTCCATTCTCTTTTCCCAAGCAGTAAAGCCGTATTCGTTGTGCCCATGACTCATAGTCCGTCCTGTCTAGCATAGGTGGACGGGTATCGGACCCTGCTGCTTGGATATCATCTGATGCGGTGCTTGTCATAGTGGCCATAAAGATTACGGGATTTTACAGGTCTTGTGATTTAACCGAGAAATCGAATCTTTCACGGGACTTTCTAAAATCACCAAGAAACAAACCGTAAACTAAGAGTAACTTGCCACTACAAATCACAATAGACAAATCGCTACCCTAAAGATATAAAACGCTACAGACAAATCGCTAGTCTGATAAGACAAACCGCAACAGACAAGTCGCTACTCTGACGGAGACAAGTCGCTACTCTGATGAACACAAATCGCTACCCACAAAACGCTAGTCTGATGATACAAACCGCAACAGACAAGTCGCTACTCTGACGGAGACAAGTCGCTACTCTGATGGACACAAATCGCTACCCACAAAATGCTAGTCTGATAATACAAACAGCAACAGACAAGTCGCTACTCTGACGGAGACAAGTCGCTACCCACAAAACGCCAGTCACTAGAAGACAGAGCTGTCACTATCATGGTCAAAACGCTACTATGAATATTTTACCGAGAGACAAAACGCTACGAAGAACACCTAACTAAAAACACTCGAATCTGCCAAAAACCACCACACAAAGCCTAAATCTGTGATTCCAAACACCAAATACTACTTCTACTCTATCCCTAAGCAAGAAAGTACAAGATCTAACAACATCTATCCACTAAACATGACGTAAAATGGATTTTTGAGAAACTTTGTATTCGAACCAAAAATGCCCCAAAACAACACAAATCCGTGAATATACCCTTATGTGAACTTAACCTGGCTCTGATACCAATTGTAGGATATTCACTCACAAACAAACACACGATTTGGGACAAGATGATGGATCGAATAGTAGAAGAAGAAGAATATAGAGAGAGAAGTGGAACCTAGAGAGGGAAACAAGTGTATATTAGCTTGATAAGCAAATGAGGTCCAACCCTCTCCTTTGGTGGATAGGGCTTTATATAGTTCTTACATAGGGTGCCCCTAGTGGACTGTGGAGCGAGCTGACAGTAGGTAAAGACCCGACCCACTCCACAATATTAATAATAACTAAACTACTAATAATATTACTAATTATCCTACGAGCTATGATGTGCTACTAAGTACTCGGGGTGACCGAGTCTTCAGCTGAATATTCATATTCCTAACAGAGTATCTTTTTCAAGAAGGTGGGTCAGTCTCCGGGCGATTTTAGAAAAATATTGAATAAATCGACGGTAAAAACTGGCATGACCAAGGAAACTTCGAATTCCTTTGACGGTGGCGGGATGAGGTAGGTTAGCGATAACATCGACTTTAGCTCGATCGACCTCAATCCCGGCGTTGGAAATCTTATGGCCGAGGACAATGCCCTCTTTAACCATGAAGTGGCACTTCTCCCAATTTAGAACAAGATTGGTGTCTTCACACCATTTTAGCATTTTGTCTAAATGGGAGAGGCAAGACGTAAAAGAATTTCCATAAACAGAAAAATCATCCATAAAAACTTCCATTGTTTTCTCGATCATATCATGAAAAATGGCCATCATGCACCTTTGGAACGTGCCTGGAGCATTGCATAAGCCGAAGGGCATATGTCGATAAGCAAACGTACCATAAGGTGCGGGGGATTATAATACACTTGGTAGGATGTTAGTCCTTTATAATGTGTGTATATGATACTTTGAGTGAATATGATTAAGTATGCGGAATCTACTTAACCACACTTAGAAGGTTGTTTGTTATTGGAAATGGAACAGTGATGGTTGTTGTTAGATAATGAACAAATGAATGTTAACACCAAACGATTCAATATTATTATAAATAATACGAGTGATCTTCACTATCACTAGGGTTACAAACCTTGAATCTTTATATTTCTTTGACTTTACTTGTTTGACTAGATTGTTAATTTTAAGCACATAAGCACGCATAAAATTCTGCACACTTATCTCTAAGCTAAGATCTTCCCTTTTATAGTCCAAAGGAGATCTTTACAATATAATCTAGTCTTGTCTACTACTTGCATGTTGAGTGTGTCAGTACATAAGATACAACATGTATCTGTGTTTACAACTTGTTTACTGAACACCTATCAAAAGATATTATCTACCGTATATACTTGACTTTTATACACAAAATATCTTTTTATACTTATCTATCCAGCAGTAGTATACGCGACACTTATCCATTCAGCAGTAGTATGAGTCACTCCAATAGCAGTATCGACCAGCAGTACCTTTATTTGTACTAGGAGTACTAACTTCAGTTAGTACTGTTAGTTATAACTTTGAGTAGTCTTCAGATATACACTAGCAGTTAGTATTGTTAGAGTATTCTTCTCAGCAGTACTAATCTTCAAAACATTTAATTCCCAACAATCCTCCCCTAAACTTGTGATTTATCCCAAATCAACATGCTTCTTCTGAATTAAATTCTGATTGTGAGGATCTTTCAAACACTTCATAGTCAGACTCTTGATCTGAGCTTTCCTTTGTTCTTCATGATTAAATATCTTTCTTTCTAACTCATCTGCTTTATGTGAATCTCTTTCAGCAATAACATCATCTTCTTTGTCTTGAACACAATCAATACCTTGAATAAAAGATGGTGCAATGGTGCTGTGTATCTTGGATGCTTGTTCCAAGAAGTCCAATCATCTTTCAGCATGCCTTTGCAAGTGATGAACAAACGTAGTGAACTGAAATTGAAACTGAAAGAACCTAGATAGAACTTTCTCCATTTGAATGCTTCATCCCTTCTGAATATATAAAAGGGCTAAATATAGGAGTAGCCCGATAGCTTAAGGTGTTCACCTTTTTTAGCCCCAAAAATGGCGCTTTCCCAAAATAGCCCACAGAATTAAGCTACTTCCAGCAAGTCGCTTAAGCGACCAAAATTTTGAACTAGCAGTACTAATTTTTTAAGCGCCATTTTGCTACTTTTAAGCGCCATTTTGCTACTATTAAGCGCCATTTTGCTAAAAGCCAAAAAAAATGACACATGTCACTCTCACATTTTAGGCGCTTAATGCTTGGGCTATTTTGGGAAAGCGCCATTTTTGGGGCTAAAAAAGGTAAACACCTTAAGCTACCGGGCTATTTGTAGAATTGGCCCTTCTGAATATATAAAATACTCCAGAATCTTCATTTGAACTTTCTTCATTTGAAGAGCTTATTCCTAGTTTCCATCAACTGAAACTTGAGATTGTTCTTATTATTGGCTGAATAATAAGACATGTTGGCTTCTCAAAAAGCTAACATCATCATCTTGTATGCTCTTGTCTTTTCTTGAACTTGATTAATTTTCAATTTTCTGATTCTATGCATACACAACTACAATCTTTTCTTCCCTTATTGGTTAATCTTCCTCCCCTTAATCCATGCTTGGAAGATCTCTCACCATGTACCAAAATATATCCTCCTCTGTTTGGAAGATCTCTCACCATCATCTGATCTACTAATTTAGAACATGTTTTCAGACAATGTTGTACATGTAGCCATCAATTCCTTAAATTTTAATGCTGCCCTTATCACTTTCAGGTGTGTTAACTCCTGTGAGAGGTGAATCATGGGGCATTGACTCATAATCCATCATGAGATGGTTTTTCTGAGCCCTTTTGAAAATCCTTTTTAAGAAAACTTTTGACTTAGCAGTATGAACTTGATTTTATGATTGAAAAAATCATACTGCTTACAACCATTTTGAAGGGATTAAGTGTAGTAACAGACACTTAATCAATAATTCGGTTTGAAGTAACCTCTGGTTGTGTGAGAACCAATGTTTTCAGTTACAAATAACTGCCTGTGTACAGATAAACCCATTCAAAGGGCTTTCTTGACAGGTTTTCCAGCTCGTGACAATTGTGTCTTCTAACACAAGTGTTAGATGCACATTTCTTCGCTTCTCTTTCTATCGGATGTCCTTAGACTTGCTCATTATACTAATTAAAGTATAAAATGATAGAAAGTGAGTTGAGTCAGTTACTATCTGACCAACTGAGCCATCAAGTCAATGTGAAACATTATAATCAGGTTTCAAGAAAGAAATTTTAAAGAATTAATAAACTTAGGTGTAAACCTTTGTTAGTTAATTCCCAAACTCTGTCCATCATGAACCTATTATGTTAGCAACTAGTATAATCATTCTGCTGCTCATACATTTCACTTGAAACTTCCTTTGTGCTCAAATGTTCATACCTGAAATTGTTAGTCCAAAACCAAGAAACAAAATACAGAGCATTTGTCTTATAGCAGTATTAATATATGACTAACAGTATGAACTGAACAATCAAAATTTGTACTAGCAGTACAAACTTTTCAATAACAGTACCAATTTACAAAGCTAGCAGTACAAACAAAAATTTATTTACAAAAACACAGAGTTTTAAATCATTGAGGATTAAGCATCCCAATACTTGCTACCAAGTACTGAAACCTTCCAACATCAAAAGCTTTAGTGAGAAGATCTGAAAAGTTGTGATCAGAATCAATTTTAAAAACTTGAATCAACTTTTTCTCATTGCAGTCTCTAATAAAATGATGTCTAATTTCAATGTGTTTTGTTTTAGAGTGTTGCACTGGATTTTTAATTATGCAAATTGTACTACTATTATCAATATGTATGACAGTGTTCATGAAATTGTACCCATAGTCAAGAAGTTGGTTTTGAAGCCATAGGACTTGACTACAGCAACTTGCAGCAGCTACATATTCAGCTTCAGTTGTTGAAGTAGCCACAATTGTTTGCTTCTTACACTGCCATGAGATAAGTCTACACCCAAGGAATTAACATCCTCCAGTTGTTGACTTTCTGTCCAAGCTTGCACCAGCATAATCACTATCTGAATATGCTACCAAGTCAAAAGGTGATTCTCTAGAATACCATAGACCCAACCTAAGTTGACCCTTGAGATATCTAAAAATCCTCTTGACAGCTGTGAGGTGAGAAACCTTTGGAGTTACTTGAAATCTTGCACAAGCACAAACAGAGAACATGATATCAGGTCTTGATGATGTGAGATACATCAAAGAGCATATCATAGATCTGTATGTGTGTTGATGCGTGCGTGTGTCGTTGCGGTTTAGCAGTATTAATGCCTACTCAAGTTTTAAATTTATATTTAGCCGACTTATCAATAACACACACACTTAACGAGCAGTGTACCCGGTCAGTATGAATATAATGGTAAGTAGAGTGTCGATCTATAAGAGTGAAACGTATTATCTAGTTATTCTAATCAGTATTTTAATATCCTAAGTTAGCTATATAACCTAATCTAACGCAAGGGGGTTCAGCCTGAGAGACTGGCACGGTTTGGTTATGATTAAATAGTAAACTAAACTAATGAGCACGAATCAGCGATTAACACACACGTACACAGATAGATACTTGAGACAATAAGAAGACCTGTCCTGATAATTAAGTAGCTTGTCACTTGTTTTATTGCTAGTTTTATATGAAGTGTATATAATTAAACCTTTCTCGTTGGCTCTAATCTTATCGGCGAGTAAACCCTTAATGATCACTTATGTCTATCCCACTATCCTAGAATATTGAGCATTTGTGATGCCCACGTTTCGTATACGCTAGAATAGATAGGCGAGGAAGGGGCATGGAGACCCAAGCAATGCTCAGCTAGACACAGAGGTTATCAATGCACTAATAAAAGTCACCAAAGACATCAACATATAAACTTTAATTAATGGGAAAGCAATTTTAAGGGGTGCGCATGATATTCCGTAGTCACATGACATCAGCCCATCAATCTTGATGAATTAAAGTGTACTAATACAATAAAACAAAACTACTTAATGAATTGAATACATGCAGGACCTTCTTACAGCTCTTGTATCTTCGTTCAGGGTGTGCCTTGTGCTGCTAATACATCTGAATTCGTCTCTGGTTTGGTACTCGTACGTATGGTATCTTGCACACAAAATTCGTCTGACTTTGGGGTATTTATAGTTTCTGTCTGAGGGTTAGATGCGGCGCATAGGATAAGTAGATGCGGCGCATTGACTTAACTTCGCGTGGGGTCCAAGATTAATATATTCAGGAATATTCGTACACTGCCTTAAGATGCGGCATAACTCCATTTCTCTATGCGGCGCATGTCCTTTGCTGTCTTGGATTGTAACTTGTGAAATCTTGATAGTGATACGCCGTATGTAAGAAGTATGTTTCGGCGTATCTGGAGCAGAATGATCTTGATCTTGTACATTTCAGTAGACTCTTAACATCTTGCTTGTTTTGCTCCATAATTAGTCCAAAATCGCCAAGTTTCACATAATACTTGTTTTTACCTGAGAATTACAAAAGTAAACATTAACGTATCAATTCTCATATATAATATAATAAAACAAGTCAAATAAATAGGATAAATGATGATAATAAAATGTACTTATTTGAGTTCATCAAATATCCCCCCACTTGAACTTTACTTGTCCCCAAGTAAACCTTAGAATAAATCTTATGAAAATGTATCCTAAAAGATATTAGGATTTATTTTTATATTTAAGCATGTATTCGTTTTGTCATAATTGCACAACCAAACACTTAACGAATTAGAAATAAAATAAAATATTTCGATAAAAGCAAATCTAATCGTTTAACTGTCCAGTCATGACGAATATTCTATCATAAGCTTGGCAAGTATACGCATCTCCCCCACTAAAGCCAAGGAATGACAAGTCTAAAGCGGTAAAAAGAGTTTGTTGGTTAAGGGTTGATCATCCTTTTTAATCTCTATCGATCTCAAATTCCAGTAAAGGCGACAAAATCACAAATACATGATCGAATCCACGACTTAGATACTTGCAATTGCTCAAATCCTTAACTCGAATAGGCTAAAGATAGGCCCAAGTAATCTTCACCAATAATATTATATCAAAAAGGGCGAAAAAATCATAAATACATAGCCGAATCCACGTCTACGATACTTAAGATTGCTCAAATCCCTAATCTCAATAAATCAAAGGTTTGGATGAAGAATGATATAGGGTATGGATAATATTTGGGATACAAATTGGTGTAAAATGAAAAATAAACAAAACAGATAAATTAAAATCCTAAGTGTGGTTAATCACTTTCCCAACCATCCCATGAATAAGACTCATATCATTGAATAACTCACGCTTTAACACTTGAAACACACGCTTTAGGTAGACACGAATTATACTCAACAAGATCTCAATCAAAGAATAACCTTAGTTGGCGTTCCCATAACGGCCAACTCCCATTCAATCCATAAATATAATATATAACAACAATTAGTGGTGATATCTCCCACTTAATACAAAACTTTACATAAGTTGGTTAAAACAAACTTCCAACTTTTCCTTATTCTTTTTCTTTTCTATTTTTTCGATTTTTTTTTTTTTTTTTTTTTTTTTTACATCAACATATATGTGTAAAATTTCACAACTTTTCTATCACTTATTTTTTCGGATAATTTTTCCATACTCTTCATACTTTCAGAAATAACTGTAATAGTGAAAGTAGTAAACACACGAAAAATAAACTCAAAGTTATACAATATTTACTTTCATACCAATTGCATTGTGCAATTTCCCGACCTAACCAAAGATAATGAATTACGCACGCGAACACAGGTAATGTAAGGAAACACACTTTGCCTAAAGCAATTAACCACGGATTTTAATCTACAGGGTAGGCTAAGGTGTAAGGGTGTATCGAAACATTATAACAAAGGTGTAAGAAACGAAAGGAATGGTTCTGAGGGTTTTTCTAGGGGTATCTTACTCTAAAAGTGAGAGTAACAAAGGGTTTATACAGGGGTTAACTAACCAGTGTAGTTAGTTAATATCACATAACATATAAAGGCTATTTGGGTGTAATCCTAGAAATTTACCACTTTAGACAAGTCATTCCAATTATATAGATAATACTTATTATGGTGGTCTCGAATAGTATACAAGCCAAGTTCTAAAGTTTACAAGTCACCGGCACACTCATAGATTTGTGAATTTTGATAAGTTCACAATTTTTGGAAATAATGTTATGTGTGCAGCTATGTAATTTAGACTTTAAACAAAAACATGCTATAAAAATGTTAAAATTTAAGCATATTAAGTATATTTTAAGCATATTTTGAAAAAGTTTAGGACAAGTAAGTGTTCTAATTCTCCAATCCCCCCACTTAAGTTAAACAACGTCCTCGTTGTTTGTGTCAAAGGTTAAAAACTGGAAAATAAAAGAATTAGAACAGAAAAACTCCCCTGAGATTTGCTCGGTATGATCCTCCATTATTCATATAAGAGCAAAAATCAACTTTCTTGTGGATGAGAACGTTTAAGCTTCATAGATGATGTATCCACAGAAATGCAGGAATCTATAATACCATTTAGACTTTAACACACCTGAGTTAAGAAGGTTCAAACTTGCATAATACATTAGTAGTTAGTAAAAATAAAACTGTAAATCATCAGGTCAGTCGATACGCCGTATCTTATGGAAGAAGATACGCCGTATCGAGCCTGGAATAAATACGAATCAGAATAAAAGATGCGTCGCATCCTTAACCAGGGATGCGCCGCATTAAATAAACTGACAGAAAGTTTTAAAGTCAAAAATAAAAATGCAGAAAATGAAATAAGATATGACCAGTGCAGGTGATGCGTCGCATCTTATGATGGAGATGCGCCGCATCTTCTGCAGGTCTGACAGACTCGACACAGAACAGAAAAGTAAAAAATTTTCTTCCGGGTTGTCTCCCGGTCAGCACTTGTCTTTATTCCAGAGTCTTCAAGTTAGACTCACGTTCAGCTCCTTATTTTGTTCTTGCGAGATCTTCCATCTCAATCTCTCTCTTAGTTCCATATTCAAGTAACCAAACATTCTTTCCGCTAATTGGAACATCCTTGACATTAATCCGCCTCTAGTAGTTATTCCATTCTGGTCGTGCCTTTGGAAAAAAACTCCTTTAATCACCATCGACAATTGGTGCACCTCAATCGTCAATTCTCTAATCATATAGTTTTGTTCTTTCAGCAACAGTCCATTGATGAAAGTTTCGACCTCATGATGCTCCTTATCACATTCGTGGGCGAACTTAGATACAATCTCATCGGTTGTAAGTTTAATCCATGGTCCTCCGAACCAGCTTGGGAAAATATCAATCATGATTCCTGAAACACAAAACAAATAGGCTTCGAAGTAAAAAAATTCTAAGAGACAGGAAAGATGATTAGAATTTTCTCCGTTCGGGGTAAATAAAAGTTACTGATATCTGAAGATGATGCGCCGTATCCTATAAATAGGATGCGCCGTATCTTATAATTGTTAAAAATAAATCAGACCTTTATTCAGAAAGCAGATACGCCGCTTATGAATTAGAATGCGCCATATCAAGCTTAAATTATCAAAAGTCGATTATATTTATTAAAATTAAATGCGTCGTATTAACAAAAGTTAATGCGCCGTATTTTCGTTATGTTTCAAAATACAAGATTTTTGATTTAGTAGATGCGCCGTATCGATAAAGATCGATGCGTCGCTTTTGTTTAAAAATTCGAAAAACTGTTTTTAATTTAAAATAGAAAATACGCCGTATCTGTTAAAACAGATGCGTCGTATGGCGTTAGGGTTTAGAAAAATTTCTTATTAAAAACACAATACACCGTATCTTGGGGAAAGATGCGTCGTACTCGAATTTATTAAACGCGTTGTATTTTATAAAAATTAAACGCAATACGCCGTATCTGTTAAAACAGATGCGCCGTATCGTTTTTATCAGCACAATACAACGATAGCAGAATGCAGAAAAATACAGAAAAACAAAAAAACTAAAATAAAAATAAACAAAAAGAAACAAAAATTAAAGAAAATAAAAACACACAAAAACAGAAAATATGCAAACTATAAAAAGAATGCAATTTATCTAATATATAACAGGGTTAGCGGTTAGAATCTAAAAATTAAAAAAGAAAAACCTAATTAAAATACTAATCAAATTAACAGATAATAACAATTCACTCCCCGACAGCGGCGCCAAAAACTTGATGCGTGCGCGTGTCGTTGCGGTTTAGCAGTATTAATGCCTACTCAAGTTTTAAATTTATATTTAGCCGACTTATCAATAACACACACACTTAACGAGCAGTGTACCCGGTCAGTATGAATATAATGGTAAGTAGAGTGTCGATCACTAAGAGTGGAACTGATGCGTGGTTTTGCAACCTTACAACAGGTTTTACCTCTCGAGGGATCTCAAGAGGCTTACAACCCCACCAGGCAGTGTACCTGACCGATGTAGTATAGTGTAGTGGTAAGTACGGGGGATTGATCGTTCTCCACAGGGAATAGTGTTCGTTAGGTGTGAAAAACTACTCTAATAGGTCTAAAGGTGAGGGATGATTCTTTTTGTATTTTTATAATTTTATGAAAGCAAGTAAAATCTCGGGTTTGAAAGAGTGGGCGGAATTAGTTGCTAGTCAACTAACCCAAATAACTACGAATGCAAATAAAATAAAATAACAGAAAATGAAAAGGTTGTGAAACTTATGTGGAGAGAAATGTGTTTACTTAGATTTCCTTACTCCCTAACTATCTTTTACCGGTTGATTAGTGTGTATTAATCGCGTGGATGACGGGTGTATTCCTTAATACCAATCGTGGGGTGGCGTACGTACTTCCCCAACTCTACAAGCTCATACTTCACTCCTATGTCGAGCCGGCTAGGAAGCTCCTAACATGGGATCACTAGAATTCGCTCATGCATTAAATACAACCATAAAAACCTTAGTACGCATTGGTTCATGTTTCTTAAGACGTTCAAGCAAGTTACCGAATAGGAAGTTAGCCAGTTTTCTTAAGCCTAACATAGATAAACAATCATCCAATACAACTAATAACACACTAATAACCAATAATCAATAGCTAGGTTTCATTAGATCTAAGCAAACACAAGATAAATCTAGCCTAACATGTTAATCAAAAGACAAGAACAAGATATAATCAAACAACACATAGACATATTGAATGATTAAATAATCACTTATCTTCAATTAAACATGGGAGATCCAAGGGTATGAAAACCCTTAAAAATGGCAGAAATTCGTCTAGGGTTTCTCCTCCCAAGTTACACACAATAAGTTCCACACTAATGACAAGAAATTGCAAAACTATATATAGAGTTTAAGGGCTGATGGCGTCACGTTATAGACCTTGACGCCGTCACCTCGCCGCTTTTAGGGTTCCCGGATGGCCTTCCTGACGCTGTCCCTCTTTAGTGCTCCAAAATCCGCTCTGGCTTATCAAGGCTTGACGCCGTCAGAAATGGGCTTGACGCCGTCCCTCTTTAATTTAAACCGTGATGGCCTTGATCACTTCAAAGGGTGACGCCGTCAGATTTTTCATGCAAAATTCTCTGGCTTATCATGAGTAATTTTCATATCCACCTTTTTTAGCCAAGCCATGACGCCGTCAAGGGCAATCCCTGACGCCGTCAAAGGTACTCTCCAGCATAATTTTGAGACTTTGTCGTTTTCTTCACTTTTATGCTCCAAAAACGTCCAAAATGCTTCCTTTTCCAGATTTCTTCCCAAAAGTACCTAAAATGACAAAAGGAACGATTTAGGGCAATATTTGATCAAATAAATACGATTTAAGGCTTAAATGACCCCCTAAAAGCGGTACACTTTTCGCTTCATCAAATACCCTTACACTTGAGATTTGCTTGTCCTCAAGCAAATGCGCTTTTATTCTAATCAAAATACAAGTTAGGGGTCATTTAACACTAATATAAAAGTAATTAAAACAAATAGTCGTTCCACTTTAATCATAATAAGCACGGAGATTATAGACTAGCACCTCACAAGTAGTGTTTAGATACTCACATCTCTCAAGTGTCATCAAAATAAATCTCATAAATGAAAACGGATAATATCTCTCACTACCTGTCATAGCAAATAGATTACCATAGGCTTGGGAAAGGATCAAAAACCTCCTCCACTAGGCGTAAGCACCTAAGATAAACTATCAAAGAGGGCTTTTAAACGGGTTATAACGTTAGGTGTAGGGATATGATAAACACGGTTTTGTTGGATAAGGAATATTTTACTGGTGGCGAGTTAAAGATCTTGATTAATTACATGTACTATACAATGTTGCTAAGCCAAGACTCGACTCAATCTTAAGCTAAAAACAAAGTAACAAAAACATAAGATAAATATAAAATGACACGGGATGGTAGTCCGTATGTTTTTTTTTTCTATTTTTTCTTTTTCTCATTTTTTTTTTGTATTTTTCTTATTTTTTTTCGATTTTTTTTTTTTTTTTTTCATACACTCTTGCCCTACCATCCAAAATAATACATCATAGGGGCGTTGCATTCCCCTTACACTTGAACTTTTACATAACTTTACAAATAACTATTCTAATGAATCGAATTAAGATAATTGAAACACTCGGAGTACTTTTAAAATATTTAGCACATATGGGGGTAATAAATGATGTTCTTCCCCATTACTCCATTACACCAGTACTTTACCCATGAGTCCCAATCGTCCCAAAACAATATGTACAAGGATATGACTCGACTTAGCAACCATGTAATCAATTAGATAATTAACTTGGGGTTTAAACAAATGTTGTCACAATAATGCACTAAAAATGAGTGCTTACAAGGTAGGCTAAGGCGATTTGGGTGTACATTTAAGTGGGGGGTAACAAATTCTTCCTTTAAGTAAAATGCTTAAAGGTCGAAACGAAAAGATAGGCTCTGAGGGGTGTACTAGGGGTATCGTGTACTAAAAATAAGTACAACGCAAAGGGTGTGGGAGAATTACTTGACCAATGTAGCCAATGTAATTATAACAAAATCACAGGTGTAAAACAATGGGTTAATCCTAATGCCTCTTATCATGTAGTAAATCTAACTACACGAATGTAGTCTCACTTGTGGCCTCGGAATGGTCCTAACGCAAGTTCTAGAATCTAAGTGCTACCAGTACACACATCATAGCAAAATGCTTTTCCTACCAATTCTAGGGGCGAACCTCACATATTTGGGGGTGGAAAATTTTTTAGTGGTACGGTTTTTGTGCTAGTCATATAACTCCTATCCATGAGACGCTCATTAAGATCAAAGTTTCACTCCTAAATGTTGTAAAAATTTTAAATTTGGCACTAAAATTGCCCTAACAGGTATTTATCTCAGTTTTATTACACATCTACTATTAAACAAACAAAAATCAAGCGTAAAAGCATTCTCTAATCGTACTTTTACCCCCCCTTACACTTAAGATGAACATTGTCCCCAATGTTCAAATAACAAGATGTAAAAGAAAAAAAGTAAAAGAATGAAATCAAATACTCCCCTGATTCGTTCGGTGGATAATGTGGCAACACGGTTAGATCTTCTTCCAAGAGAATGTAGAAGCTTTACGACTAATGCATCGCCAAAAGCTTGATCCAACAAACATTTCCTTGTCCAAAATAACCTGTTAAACCTGAGAAAACAAACACAAAAACCTGCATAACATCGGCGGGATAAACTCTATATAAGGATATAATGCTTGTGGAATGATAATTTTGCAGATTCCTGGAGATTATAAGTTAGAGATTTAATAAAAACTTTTTATGAAAACAAAACTTTCAAAATTTTCAGAAAATTAAAACCTGACGCCGTCAGGTTGTAAAGCCTGACGCCGTCAGAAATGATCTGACAGAATTCTCATGTTAAGTTTCCGGAAAAATTTTGGAAAAACCTATACCTTACTTCCTGGAATTCCTGCAAAACATCATTATGACTCGATACAAGCATTTGACTTAAACAAATACTAATATGTATGTTAATTTATTATGTTGGGAATTATGATGCGTATCAAGAGCAGACAACTTAGGTCTGGTAGTTTACTGAGTTAGGTCTGTTTGTGATTTAGGTCTGGTTATGTAAAGTCTGGTAGTACATGTTAAGTCTGGTTGACTTATAGAGTTAAGTCTGGTCTGGTCGTGAAGATAGGAAAGTTTGTTAGAGTTATATTAGGAAAAGATACATTGCGTGTATGTATCTTTATAGAAGATTTGTGTATATCTTCTGTGTCGTCTAGGGTTTCCTTGTGTTATAAAAGGATCCCTAAAGGTTGTTAGTGAAGGTGTGTGAGTTGTACGATTTGATTATAGTGAATATCAATATACGAAGTTAGTGATATCCCTGCTTGTGTTCTTAATTGTTCTTGTTAAGATTCCGCATTAACATTAACAATCACTTAGGGTTTCTCACTTAGATTGGTTCGGATTTATCCTAACCATCTACTAGGTATTCAAAACTACTTAGTGATCCATATACAATTTGTGGACCAACAAGTGGTATCAGAGACAGGTTGCTCTTGATATCTAGGATGTTACAAGGTTTTCATTGGTGTCGACTGAAGCAGATCTGAAAACTTTTTGAGGTAATGGTTATTTTTGTTTTGGTATAGATCTGTTAAAACTTGGCGACAAAGGTATATTACAACTGATTGCAAGTTGACGTGAATCATTATCCTTGTATTAATTAATTAATCGGTGAAGTCCATTGGTATATTTAATTTGTTTTCCGCTGTTCTTGTACTGATCGAATATTCAATTGTGGTTCGGTGGATAAGTGGATTTAATTGTTTGTCCAAAACTGTCGCTTACTGGTTGAAGAATTAATTGAAGATGGGATCCAAGATTTGACTGCTCATTGTTTGTCGCTTACAACAATTAGCTCTTGTATGAATTAATTCTTCATTATTATGGGATGAGCTGGCGTTAGTTTAAGCTTTATAATGGGTCGATGGTTTATTCTTGTGGGACTCGATCTGATTGCTTATCAGTTAATTAATTGGAACGGTGAATATGGTTTTAATACTGCTTGATTAATTTGTCGCATCTACTAATCTTCAAAGTCATTGAATATCGCTTCCTGCTGCTAATTAATGTTGATTGGAGACTTTATTCAATGGGACACGCAAGTGGAAGTGAAGATGTATTATTTTTCTATACCTCGTACAGATCAGTGAGGGTCAGACGCTACAATTAATGATGATGGGCTGTTGTGCTTTATGAGTATTGATTCGTATGTGGGACTGCGTTTGGTCAATGTCAGACGACATTGAATATTACGAGTGGTCGACTTATGTGCTTACTGATCTGATGGTTATTGCTCTACCAGTTTCAACTGCTGTGTTGAAAACTTAGTACTGCTCTTGATTTATACATAGTAGTTGGTACTGCTAGGATTAGCAGTTTGTACTGCTAGCTTTGGAAGATGAACAGTTTATACTGCTGGTTGGTACTGCTAGAGCATGGGCTTCTCAAAGTGAGGGGAAGCATTGGTTATTGATTTGGAACTCATTTGTTCCATAGCACACACACAGGGGAAGAAACACACACACAAGATGATGATTTGATTTTTGTTCGTATAGATTTATGGCTCGTATTTATTGGCGAAGTGAATTAGTTATTGCTTATTTGACGGTGAAGTGGAATTTTTCAAGTTCGTGTCTTATTATATCTTAAAGTGAAGCAAACACACTTTAAAGATAACTTGTTCGTTCGTTCAAGAGACTAAGAATTGACAAACACTTGAATGAGTTACATTGTAGTGCTCAGTGTTTATTGTCAAGAGACTGTCCTATCTCCTTAACGTTAAGTATATGTTCGAAGTCATATTTAGTGCAAGCTATAGGACACAAGGTTGGTTTATTCTACTTCAGCATTGAATTGGTAATGATTAGTTTTCTTCTTCAATACATCGAGATTGTGCTACAACAAGGTGAAGGTTTTCATGATTATTTGTTGGTATTCTTACTGAAGATTTGGGATTTTTATGTCTTGCGTTAATTTAATAAGTAAGCGTTTTTGGTGTTCTTAATGGTAATTCAAGACATTGAAGGACTAGATTGGAAGTATGGTACTAGTTGGTAATTATGAAGATCAAGGTTGCATATTTTTGTTCCCTATTTGATGATGACAAAAAGGGGAAGAATATTTTGAAGATTTGCAGCTTGAAGATCCTTGGTATGCATGGCTTAAGGGGAAGACGAGGAAGACAACATCTTTCATACGTTGGTTTTGTCATATCAACTAGGGGAAGATTGTTAGGAATTAAATTTAGAGTTGATATTGACAAAAGATGAAAGATGGAGGAAACTATTGAAGACAAAGATGAAGGACTTATTATGTATTATTTAATTGTCTTTGTAACCCTAGTATCTCTATTATATAAAGAGATACAGGGAATAGGTTTTACACAAGTCTTCCCAATGTAGTCCAGAAAAGGTGTGTGTGTAACCTAGGCGCCAAGTCTTTGTTTAGACGCCTAGGGTTAGGGTTTATAATCGTTCGACAAACCTTGATTGATAATAATGAAGCTTATATTCCGCTGCATATTGTTCTTGTTCATTATTATTGTGTCAATTCCTAGATATGAGGTCTAACAAGCCTCGAGCAAATGATCTCCACAAGTGGTATCAGAGCAAACGTACCATGGTACGATTGAGGTCTAACAAAACTACTTAGGATAGGAAAAGAAGAAGGTTAATTTTGTCTGTTGAGGAAGAAGTTGAAAAGTTTGGGACTATATCTGATGAAAAGTCTGGTGGAAAGTCTGGTAATGAACTTAGTTCTGGTAATGAAGATCAAGTTAGGGGAGGATTGCTTATTTGCCTGTTTTCTTTCTCAAAGTGAACCCACTACAGTTTCTGAAGCTTTAGGGGAGGAAAGTTGGGTAGAAGCCATGCAAGAAGAGTTGTTGCAGTTCAAGCTACAGAAAGTATGGGTTCTTGTAGACCTACCTAATGGAGCTAAAGTTATTGGTACTAAATGGGTCTTCAGGAATAAAAGGGATGAAAGAGGGGTAGTTGTAAGGAACAAAGCAAGGTTGGTAGCCCAAGGATACAAACAGGAGGAGGGCATAGATTATGATGAGGTTTTTGCTCCTGTAGCAAGGATTGAAGCTATCAGGTTATTCTTGGCCTATGCATCATATATGGGATTCAAGGTGTATCAGATGGATGTCAAAAGTGCTTTCCTTTATGGCACTATTGATGAAGATGTGTATGTACATCAACCTCCTGGCTTTGAGGATCCTGCTAACCCCAATCAAGTGTATAAGGTTATTAAAGCTCTATATGGTCTTCATCAGGCTCCTAGAGCTTGGTATGAAACTCTTTCACAGTTTCTTGAAGAACATGGATACATCAGGGGTGTAATTGACAAGACATTGTTTATCAAGAGAGATCAGAAGGATATTATTCTTGTCCAAATTTATGTGGATGATATCATTTTTGGATCCACAAGAAAGTCTTGGTGTGATGAATTTGAAGGTTTAATGAAGAGCAGGTTTGAAATGAGTTCAATGGGAGAACTTACATTTTTCTTGGGATTGCAAGTTAAGCAAAAGGATGATGGACTTTTTATTTCTCAAGACAAGTATGTTGCAGAAATTTTGAAAAAGTTTGAATTCTCAAATGTAAAGGCACCAGTCACTCCCATGGAGAACAAAGTGCCTTTAACAAAGGATGAAGATGCTGCTGATGTAAATGTGCATCTTTACAGATCCATGATAGGTTCCCTCATGTATCTTACTGCTTCTAGACCTGATATTATGTATGCAGTTTGTATTTGTTCACGTTTTCAGGTTCAACCAAAGACTTCACATCTTCATGCTGTGAAGAGAATCTTTAGGTACTTAAAGGGCAAACCAAATTTGGGCCTTTGGTATCCTAAGGAGTCAGCTTTTGACCTGACAGCTTATTCAGACAGTGACTATGCTGGTGCAAGTCTGGATAGGAAATCAACAACAGGAGGTTGTCAGTTCCTTGGAAGGAGGTTAATATCTTGGCAATGCAAGAAGCAGACGATTGTGGCTAATTCAACTACTGAGGCTGAGTATGTAGCAGCTGCTCATTGCTGTGGACAAGTTTTGTGGATTCAGAATCAGATGCTGGACTATGGTTTGAATTTTATGAATACTGTTATCCACATAGATAATAAGAGTACTATCTGTATTGTTAAGAATCCAGTATATCACTCTAAAACTAAGCATATAGAAATAAGGCATCACTTCATTAGGGATTGCTTTGAAAAGAAGTTAATTAGAGTGGAGAAAATACATACAGATTTTAATGTTGCTGACCTGTTAACTAAGGCATTTGATGGTCCTAGATTCAATTATCTGGTAGTTAACATTGGCATGATGAACCCCTAGTTTGAGTTAAGGGGAGGTTTGGCCTAAGGGGGGGTCAAACTGTGAAGTATGTAAAGTATAAATACTTACCAGCATTTAGGTTATTTTTAAATCTTGTAGTTTTGATTTTAGTTCTGTTAGTGATAAAAAAAAAAAAAAAAAAAAAAAAAAAAAAAAAAATTGTTTTGTTTTATCTATGTCTTTTATTTCTTTTATAGGCAATGCTGGATTAAGTATATTTTCACAAGTTGTTGAGTGAGACTATTGGAACTTCTCACTTGGTGGAGGTGCTTTGCACTAACACATCAAAAGGTTATCAGTCCACCTTGTCTCATCAACATAAGGACTGGCTAATCCTGAGCAAACGGCTAACAGGTAAAGATTGCTCAAATCCGTTTATGGCTGACAATTTGCCAAAAATTGTATGGTATTCAACTCACCATATCTAAGATAAGTGAAGAGTTGGCTAGCCCACAAGGTTATGGCTTGTGGTAAAGGCTGTGGAAAACCATAAATGGTAATCAATTCACCATGATGAGGTGCTTTTCCATCAAAGAATTGACTAGTCCAGAAGCAAACGGCTTTTGGTAAAGACTTAACAAATCCGTTGATAAGCTGATGATTTGCTTAAAATCATATGGTTATCAGTGTACCATGGTCTTACACACCAAAACATTTGGCTACTCCAGTAGTAATGGCTATTGGTAAAGAGACATCAAATCCATTAAATTTCAATGATTCACCTCTCACAGGTGTTAACACACCTGGAAGTGATGAGAATAGCTATGAAACTTAATATGAATTGATGTACATATAGTCAATGTTGCTGCAAAGACCATATCAGAAGAGCTTATCAAGATTCAAGCTGCTAGAAAGGAACAAGACCTAAATACATTTCAAAGTGTTCAAGATTCAATCCTCAGAAGGCTAAATCAGAAGAACTTGAAGTTCATTAAGCATGAAGATCAAGTTAGGGGAGGATTGTTGGGAATTATGATGCGTATCAAGAGCAGACAACTTAGGTCTGGTAGTTTACTGAGTTAGGTCTGTTTGTGATTTAGGTCTGGTTATGTAAAGTCTGGTAGTACATGTTAAGTCTGGTTGACTTATAGAGTTAAGTCTGGTCTGGTCGTGAAGATAGGAAAGTTTGTTAGAGTTATATTAGGAAAAGATACATTGCGTGTATGTATCTTTATAGAAGATTTGTGTATATCTTCTGTGTCGTCTAGGGTTTCCTTGTGTTATAAAAGGATCCCTAAAGGTTGTTAGTGAAGGTGTGTGAGTTGTACGATTTGATTATAGTGAATATCAATATACGAAGTTAGTGATATCCCTGCTTGTGTTCTTAATTGTTCTTGTTAAGATTCCGCATTAACATTAACAATCACTTAGGGTTTCTCACTTAGATTGGTTCGGATTTATCCTAACCATCTACTAGGTATTCAAAACTACTTAGTGATCCATATACAATTTGTGGACCAACATATTATTATTACGATTCATGTTCATTTGTGTTCTAATAAACCGGTTTGGATTTCCCTTACACTTAACTTTTACAAAATACCTTTATATGTAGTTAAGACGAAGTTAAAAACAAGATAAAGCATTTTCACAAATTACTTTTGAACATGAATCAATAATAATAAAATTTAAACATACATACGGAAACAAATAAAATCAAACAAACAAATAAACACACAAAGCAAATAAAGCTTGGGTTGCCTCCCAAGAAGCGCTTTTCTTTATTAACGAGTCTTGTAGCTAGACTCAAAGTCACGTACATTACGTGACTCCATCATTGGTCACGGTTCCTAGGCCATTTTCATTTGATTCTCTATCAGAATTACTCTCATAGTAAAGGTATTTCGGATCCTCGAGATCAAAAGGATTGTTTTGGTATTTAGAACTAAGCTCCTTATCATGCTTAAAGAATCCACTTGACAGGTCAAAAGTGTCCTTACATCCCCGTCTCACATCATCGTCACATAACACGAGTTGGGAACTTAGCTCATCGAGCCCTCCATAATCAATCTATTTGAATTCTCTCATCTTGTAAGGCGTTTGGTATGAGATTTCCCTAATCCCATCGGTGAAAGTCATGATCCCATTGAGCTCGTCCACAACCAAGCTTGTGGCATTGCAAAAAGGTGCCCCAAAAACAACTTGTGATAACCTGGGATCGATGTACTTTTCGATATTATCGACGATTGCGAAGCTCATAGTGAATGTCATATTTCCTACAAACACCTGCACATCATTATCTATGCCAACGTCATCCATCCCTTTATGAATCATTCCCCATCTGCAAATGTTGTTATAATGAAACAAGGACATCACATTTTTGGGTAAACATGTGTCAATGTAAACATTATAAAAATGCTTGTGACCAATCATGCAAGGTATTTTGAGATTATTCGGATCACGTTGCTTAATTCGGCCAGGCCTTCTACCGTGTAGCCCCCGTGTGTTGCAAATTGCTGATGGTTGATACTCATACACTTCTTCACTGCCATCCCGAAAAATCACTTTCCTGACACCATCGGTAAATAATGCACTACTATCATCCTCGTCGAGTATCACTCCCGTTGCGTTTATGAATGGTTTGCCTAGAACAAGGCTAGCTAAGGATGGGCTGATGATAGAGTCCATGTTATTAAATACAGTTAGCTCGATATGAAAGAGGAACTTTTCTATCACAATTGGTACCCTTCTTATTACCCCGATGATATTAGACCCTTCATATTTGACTTGTTCGGTGAAGGCTTCGTTATATAGAGAAAGGGATATTGCATTCATAGAAGAGTTGGGGTTTATGTAGGCATCTTTTATAAACTTTTTCCTAGTGGTGCAAGATATCTTAAAGACCCTGGGAGCGCCATCCTCTATTCTCTCTCCAAATCCCATAGGCAACTTTGCTGTGCCCCTCTCAAGTTCCTCCACCAGGGGGCGGTCTAGCAGTCCTGGGAGCCCATGAGGCATTTCGGATTTCTCTTCCGAGCCCTCCTCATCACTCACCTCTCTTGTACTCGAGTTCTTTGGTGAGTCTAGATAGTCGTCGGGCGCCTCGGGGTTCTTTTCGGGAACTTCACCCTCCATTTCATTGTCCACATTCTCGGTTGATTGTTGGTCCAGATTGGGTTTAGGAACAGGTATTGTTGTAATGGTGTTCACGAAGTGGAGAGGTTTCGAAGGGGTATGAGTATCTCCAGTTTCTTTTCCGTTTTGTGATATGTGTTTGAAGAGTTTACTAGGGTGCTTGATTTTTACAGGAGGGGGTGTTTGGTGAGTCACCGTGACAGATTTGATCTCATTAACTCGTGCCAACTCACAAGTTGACCTGCCAGCAAGGCGATCATTGATAACCTTTAACAGGTTATCAACCTTGTTGTTCATATCAACTTGCTGTTGTCTGAATTGATTCTCAAGTTTGGAGAGCTGTGTTTCTTGAGAGAGAATGAATTTTTGCAGTGATTCCTCGCGATTTTGTTGTTTATGCGTATGTTGCTGAGGATAATGTTCAGACCAGGTGAGTGGGGTAGAGTCATTGAATGATACGCTTCGAGTTTGGTTCCAACTAAAATTTGGCTTACTCTTCCATGCCTCATACCTATCTTCGGAATTCTTGTGTCCATAATTAGTAGTGAGCCACTTATCTCCCGCCTTATCGATTCGCGAGGATGCGAATTCTTTGAAAGCCTGTTTGGGGAGTTCCATGCAATCATGAGTGTTGTGGGGACCACTACATAATTTACACGAAGAAGTGATTTTGTTCACTTGGCTTGAAGGTTTGGGAGCCTCGTAGGATTTCATAAGAAACTTGACTTGGTCTTCAAGTTCTATGATCCTACGGTCGGAAGTGCTTGAATTGTTCGAAGGCAAAGATATTGCCTTGACCGTTTTATTCAAATCACGGGGATCACTCCAACTTTCGTTGTCATAAAGAGCAAGATCTTCTAGGAGAGCCCATGATTGTTCCGCACTTAGATCACATAGCTTACCACCGGCCGATTGGTCAATGGTTTTCCTCGTGGAGAGATTGATATGGTCATAGAAGATTTGGACTTGGAGCCAAAGTTTTATGCCATGGTGAGGGACTTTTTGGAGTAAGTCCTTGAATCGAGTCCATGCCTCGTAGAGGGTTTCGCCTTGACGTTGTTGGAACATCAAGATATCATTCCTTAGCTTGGTAGTTCTTCCCGGTGAGAAAAACTGAGCAAGGAAACGAGTGGTGAGATCATCCCAAGAGGTGATGGATCCTGCGGGTAGACGCTCTAGCCATTGACTAGCTTAGTCCCGCAGAGAGAATTGAAAGAGACGCAGTCGGGTCGTCTCTCGAGTGGCAACATCAAGGTCTATGGAATCAACGATTTTGAGAAAGTCCTTGAGATGTTGATTAGGATCTTCGGAACGAAGTCCATGGAATGCGCATCCGCTTTGCACCAACCGGATGGTGTCGGATCGCAAGGGAGTGACATTGGCTCCTTGAGTGAGCTCAATGGTGTTTCGATAGCCATGGTGGCTAGGACGGGAGTACTCTCCTAAAGTACGGGCTCTAGGAGGTTGTGGTGGTGGGTTGTTGGGATCAAGGATATTACCATCTTCCATGATGTCGAATGGTAATGGTTACGAACAAAGAAACGAAGAAAAAAGATAGACTAAAGAAAACCTAGAAAAATAAAATAAAAATCTCACTAGAAAGGAATCTAGTGAGTAGACCTATAAAATAAAAAATTCAACCTAAACAATAACTATTCCCCGGCAGCGGCGCCAAAAACTTGATGCGTGGTTTTGCAACCTTACAACAGGTTTTACCTCTCGAGGGATCTCAAGAGGCTTACAACCCCACCAGGCAGTGTACCTGACCGATGTAGTATAGTGTAGTGGTAAGTACGGGGGATTGATCATTCTCCACAGGGAATAGTGTTCGTTAGGTATGAAAAACTACTCTAATAGGTCTAAGGGTGAGAGAAGATTCTTTTTGTGTTTTTATAATTTTATGAAAGCAAGTAAAATCTCGGGTTTGAAAGAGTAGGCGGAATTAGTTGCTAGTCAACTAACCCAAATAACTACGAATGCAAATAAAATAAAATAACAGAAAATGAAAAGGTTATGAAACTTATGTGGAGAGAAATGTGTTTACTTAGATTTCCTTACTCCCTAACTATCTTTTACCGGTTGATTAGTGTGTATTAATCGCGTGGATGACGGGTGTATTCCTTAATACCAATCGTGGGGTGGCGTACGTACTTCCCCAACTCTACAAGCTCATACTTCACTCCTATGTCGAGCCGGCTAGGAAGCTCCTAACATGCGATCACTAGAATTCGCTCATGCATTAAATACAACCATAAAAACCTTAGTACGCATTGGTTCATGTTTCTTAAGACGTTCAAGCAAGTTACCAAATAGGAAGTTAGCCAGTTTTCTTAAGCCTAACATAGATAAACAATCATCCAATACAACTAATAACACACTAATAACCAATAATCAATAGCTAGGTTTCATTAGATCTAAGCAAACACAAGATAAATCTAGCCTAACATGTTAATCAAAAGACAAGAACAAGATATAATCAAACAACACATAGACATATTGAATGATTAAATAATCACTTATCTTCAATTAAACATGGGAGATCCAAGGGTATGAAAACCCTTAAAAATGGCAGAAATTCGTCTAGGGTTTCTCCTCCCAAGTTACACACAATAAGTTCCACACTAATGACAAGAAATTGCAAAACTATATATAGAGTTTAAGGGCTGACGGCGTCACGTTATAGACCTTGACGCCGTCACCTCGCCGCTTTTAGGGTTCCCAGATGGCCTTCCTGACGCCGTCTCTCTTTAGTGCTCCAAAATCCGCTCTGGCTTATCAAGGCTTGACGCCGTCAGAAATGGGCTTGACGCCGTCCCTCTTTAATTTAAACCGTGATGGCCTTGATCACTTCAAAGGGTGACGCTGTCAGATTTTTCATGCAAAATTCTCTGGCTTATCATGAGTAATTTTCATATCCACCTTTTTTAGCCAAGCCATGACGCCGTCAAGGGCAATCCCTGACGCCGTCAAAGGTACTCTCCAGCATAATTTTGAGACTTTGTCGTTTTCTTCACTTTTATGCTCCAAAAACGTCCAAAATGCTTCCTTTTCCAGATTTCTTCCCAAAAGTACCTAAAATGACAAAAGGAACGATTTAGGGCAATATTTGATCAAATAAATACGATTTAAGGCTTAAATGACCCCCTAAAAGCGGTACACTTTTCGCTTCATCAGAAACGTATTATCTAGTTATTCTAATCAGTATTTTAATATCCTAAGTTAGCTATACAACCTAATCTAACGCAAGGGGGTTCAGCCTGAGAGACTGGCACGGTTTGGTTATGATTAAATAGTAAACTAAACTAATGAGCACGAATCAGCGATTAACACACACGTACATAGATAGATACTTGAGACAATAAGAAGACCTGTCCTGATAATTAAGTAGCTTGTCACTTGTTTTATTGCTAGTTTTATATGAAGTGTATATAATTAAACCTTTCTCGTTGGCTCTAATCTTATCGGCGAGTAAACCCTTAATGATCACTTATGTCTATCCCACTATCCTAGAATATTGAGCATTTGTGATGCCCACGTTTCGTATACGCTAGAATAGATAGGCGAGGAAGGGGCATGGCGACCCAAGCAATGCTCAGCTAGACACAGAGGTTAT
Source organism: Artemisia tridentata subsp. tridentata (assembly GCA_021014915.2). NCBI lineage: Eukaryota > Viridiplantae > Streptophyta > Magnoliopsida > Asterales > Asteraceae > Artemisia > Artemisia tridentata. Next base: position 34,046,452 of record CP139501.1, read on the forward strand.
CAATGCACTAATAAAAGTCACCAAAGACATCAACATATAAACTTTAATTAATGGGAAAGCAATTTTAAGGGGTGCGCATGATATTCCGTAGTCACATGACATCAGCCCATCAATCCTGATGAATTAAAGTGTACTAATACAATAAAACAAAACTACTTAATGAATTGAATACATGCAGGACCTTCTTACAGCTCTTGTATCTTCGTTCAGGGTGTGCCTTGTGCTGCTAATACGTCTGAATTCGTCTCTGGTTTGGTACTCGTACGTATGGTATCTTGCACACAAAATTCGTCTGACTTTGGGGTATTTATAGTTTCTGTCTGAGGGTTAGATGCGGCGCATAGGATAAGTAGATGCGGCGCATTGACTTAACTTCGCGTGGGGTCCAAGATTAATAAATTTAGGAATATTCGTACACCGCCTTAAGATGCGGCGTAACTCCATTTCTCTATGCGGCGCATGTCCTTTGCTGTCTTGGATTGTAACTTGTGAAATCTTGATAGTGATACGCCGTATGTAAGAAGTATGTTGCGGCGTATCTGGAGCAGAATGATCTTGATCTTGTACATTTCAGTAGACTCTTAACATCTTGCTTGTTTTGCTCCATAATTAGTCCAAAATCGCCAAGTTTCACATAATACTTGTTTTTACCTGAGAATTACAAAAGTAAACATTAACGTATCAATTCTCATATATAATATAATAAAACAAGTCAAATAAATAGGATAAATGATGATAATAAAATGTACTTATTTGAGTTCATCATGTGTACATCTACATTTTCTCCATCTAAATCTTTAAGAAGTGGCTTCTCAGAGACCATTGGTGTGCTTGCCACTTTTGAATCAGCAAATTGAAATTTCCTTAATATCTCAGCAACATATTTATCTTGGCTAATAAATATGCATTCACATGATTGTTTAACATGCAGACCCAAAAAGAATGTAAGTTCCCCCATGGAACTCATCTGAAACTTATCATGCATAAGTTTCTCAAACTCTAAACACATCTCCTTCCTTGTAGATCCAAAGATGATATCATCCACATACACCTGAACTAGCAAAAGATCATTCTTGTGCTTCTTGATGAATAATGTCTGATCAATCTTGCCTATTTGAAATCCATTTTCTGTCAAATAGGAAGCCAGTGTTTCATACCATGCTCTAGGTGCCTGATGAAGGCCATAAAGAGCCTTAACTACCTTGTACACCTTGTCTGGATGGTCTGGGTCAGTAAACCCTAGAGGTTGTGAGACATATACCTCCTCTTCAATAGTACCATAAAGAAAAGCACTCTTGACATCCATTTGATAAACTGTGAAGCCCATAAATGAAGCATAAGCCAAAAATAACCTAATGGCTTCAATCCTTGCTACTGGAGCAAAAAACTCTTCATAGTCTATCCCTTCTTCTTGTGTGTACCCTTGGGCTACTAATCTAGCCTTATTCCTAATCACTATGCCCCTTTCATCCCTTTTATTTCAGAAAACCCATCTAGTGCCAATTACCCTTACACCCTTGGGTAAATCAACTAGCACCAATACCTTCTGAATCTTAAACTGAATAAGTTCATCTTGCATAGCTTCTACCCAGCTGGAATCATCTAGGGCTTTAAGAACATTCTTTGGTTCTGCTTGTGAGAGAAAACATACAAATAAGCAAGAGTTGGAATACTCATGCTGCTTTGATGCATAAAGAGCATCAAGAAGCCCTTGTTGGTCTGAAGACATCAGTTGTTGCCTTGTCTTCACCCTTGATTGTACATCTCCAATCACATTGTCCAGGGAGTGGACTTTGTGAATCCTTGTGTGTGGTGTTGTAGGAACATGATAGTCAGGTGGAAGATTATTGAAATCCACCTCATCTTCTGAGAAATCTGTTTCAGTTGAGTCTGATGGGCCAGTAGTAGAAACATTTGGCTAAGCAGTATGAACTGTTTTCCTGGCAGTATCTTGCTCTGTCTCAGCAGTATGAACTTTTGGCTCAGCAGTATGAATAATGATTGTACTGCTGACTTGTTCTTCTTATTCATCTTCCTTGTTTTCATCTTCAATCCCTTCTTTAGTTTCATCTGAAGAAGATTCATCATTTATTGAAGTTGAATCCACACTTGTACTTGTCCATATTGGCATCATCACATAATCTTGATCTGTCTCTTTTTCTAACCCTGCCTCATTTGTTGTTTGTGAACCTAAAAAATCATTAGTTTCTGCAACAACATGCACATAATTCATTGATTTGGTTAGAGACTCAAGATTAAATAGCCATTTGGGACCTTCACCTGCTACATTGGATTTGTTCTCTAAAAATTCCACATGCAGGTTTTCCTCTACTCTTCTAGTTCTTGAATTGTATACTCTAAATGCTTTGCTATTGAGAGAATATCCAACTAAGAATCCTTCATCTGCTTTACCATCAAACTTTCTTCCAAGATGGTCTAAGGTATTCAGTATTGTCACATGACATCCAAAAGGTCTAAGAAATCCTATTGTAGGAGTTCTACTTCTAAAAAGCTCATATGATGTCTTATTGTGAGATTTGACAACCAAAACCCTGTTCTGGACATAGCAAGCAGTATTAACTGCTTCAGCCCAAAAAGTGATAGGCAACTTAGAGTCGGCTAACATGGTTCTAGCAGCTTCTATGAGTGTCCTATTTCTCCTCTCAGCTACTCCATTCTGCTGAGGAGTTCTTGCAACACTAAATTCTCTCCTAATACCTTTTTTCCTTGCAGAAGTCATCCATAACTTTATTCTTAAACTATGTTCCATTATCACATCTAATGACTTTTACTTTCTTGCTTACTAGGTTTTCTATCTCTGTAAAGAATATCTTAAGGATGCTAGAAGTCTCATCCTTAGAACTTAAAAAGAAAACCCATGTAAATCTACTATAGTCATCAGTAACAACTAGACAAAATCTTTTATGCATTATACTACTCACATTTGTAGGTCTAAATAAGTCCATATGAAGCATAAACAATGATTGATCAATAAAGTTTAAAATCTTGGGCTTACAAGTGGCTTTATGTTGTTTGCTTTTAAGACAAGCAATGCATATTTGGTCATTTTCAAATCGTTTTTGAGGTAAACCTCTTACCAAACCATTCTTAACAATTTTATTTATGGTTTTGAAGTTAATGTGACCAAGCCTTCTATGCCATTTCATAGATTCATCCAATGTGGCCTTTGCAACTAGACAAGTAAGAGCCTCTTTAGGAACAATCTTCTTCATATCAACACTGTACATGTTGCCCTTTCTTGGAATTTTAAGAAGTACTTGACTTTCATCAGGCATCTTAAAATCAGAAGAAAGTACAAGACATTCAGTGTCAGTAAAAAGAACTTTGTTCTTTTTGTCACACATTTGTGAGACACTAAAAAGATATACTTAAGCTCTTGCACATAGTACACATCTTCAAAATCTAATTTACCAGTTTTAAGAGTACCTTTACCAGTAATCTTGCCACCGATACCTCCCCCAAAGGTAACATAGCCTCCATCTAATGATTGAAAGTCTGAAAGATAAGACTTGTTGCCTGTCATGTGCCTTGAACATCCACTATCTGAATAGCCTTGATCTTCATGATCTGTTGGTGAATGTCCCTGCACACAAATAAGGAAATTAGTTTCCTTGGGGAACCCAAGCCATTACTGACTTGGATTTGCCACGTGCATCAATGTAGTTAAATCTTTTGAGAATAGTTGATGCACCATTGGATTTAAGAGGTTTCCAAATCCAACATGCTGAGGACTTAACAGCATTAGCCCTCAGTTTCCTAGCAGCAGTATGAACTACTAGCCTAGCTGTAACACCCCAACCCGACAAGGGTAAAGATATCACAATGATGGTTTCATATCAGATCAAACAAAGCATACATCTATAGCAATACAAGAATACTCAAAGGTTACAAATGAAATACAGATACTATAAGGTTACAAATGAACTTCCACTAAATACTAATTCCGAAATAATAATAACTTCTAATCACTTCTAAATCCAGAATAGCTACCAGTCTTCTAAGTCCAAAGGTACTCTCCACCCATTCCCAGCTCTTTACTAAAAACCTGCCGCAGGAAAAGAAATGCGGCTGAGCTACGAGAGCTCAGTGAACAGATATAACGATAACAAACAGTAATAGAGAATAATGCAGAATAACAGAAAGAATGGTCAAACAGATGTAATATGGATCACGGAATAAGTCAATGAATAAACATAAAGGGAAAAGAGAAAGGGATAGTAATCCACCACGAGCCCAGAAACAGATCATATCATATCGTAACCATAAATCTTCAAATCATATAGAGGGGAGACCTCTCAGATAATCAGATAATATGAGGGGTGTCCTCATTCTTCAAATGGAGTAGCTAGCTCCCAGAAATATGTGAAAGGCGTGTATTGCACACAAGCACCAGTCACCAGACAAATCATATCAAATCATGTTAAATCCACTAAACAGAACAGATCTAGGATTGCAATCCATACGCCCCCCAGAAACATATATAATCCATAATCAAAGTAATGCGCATATCATAATCAGAATGGGGACGGTGTGAGAAATCACTCACCCACACATGAGTCATGCCAATGGTGCATCAAAGACATGGCCAGGTTACCTTCCTGGCTAGGTAAACAGAAATGGCTCGGGTATCAAACTAGGAGTCAAGTATCATACCAATTCAGAGTGTCACATCAAAAGGGTCATATATCAGAAGCTGCATATCAATATCTCAGAAGTAATATCAAAGGTCCAACTCAGAGTTTATCAGATCAAAGTTCATATTAAATAATCAAGTCAGGGTTCCGAACAACAGTTCGTTTCAAAAGTTTCTATCAAAAGTCCTTTTTAAAGCAACCCTTTATTCATGATTTTCATAAAACGATCCTTTAATGTAGTTTTCACAAAAATAATCTTTCAAAACGGTTTTTCATAAAAATAGTCTTCCAAATATAGTATTCACAAAGTTAGTAACATTTTATATAAAAGTGGTTTCGCCTCATTGATAAACATCTTCTTAAAATGGTTTTTCTCAAAACATTTTCAAGGCATAATTATAAAAGGTTTTCATAGCATAGCTTCATATCAGAGGTCATATCAATGGAATCAACAGAGAAGGTTCAAGCGAAAGGGAATCATAGCAATCAACTCAGAAAATTTACGGATCAAAATACGAAAGAGATCATGAGAAACCTTAAAAGAAAGGTCAGAATATCTGTACCTTATACCGCAAGTACACAACAGAACAATAAGGGTCGGAAGCAAACTCCATCTTCGGTGGATCTACACGAATTCATGATTGTCTAATTATTAATAATTTATTTCAAATTAGATTTACTCGTTTTCGTCGGCTTTCCATTTTTAGTGACTTTTAGGGTTATTAATGACAATTAACTAACTTTAAGACGTGATATTATAAATATTATAATTTAGGGTTGCTTGTCATACATGTATCATGGTTCCAATAGTTGCAAAAATCCTTAATATTTAACCCATTATATCATGTTATCACCACTCAATTTATCCTTTTGAAATTAAACTCCAATGAGACCATTCACACAGACCAAGATACTATTCGACTCAAAAGTAAAACATGTGACAGCAGGTTTAACCATACACACACGTTATCTCTTGCTAGCCCATATGATACCACAACTTTATTTCACCCATGCGTATTCCATGCAAGAACAGAAACACAAGAGACCCCATTTCGACCCAGAATAGTGACACAAACAACCCTTTTACCAACCCAATGTTGCCCATATTCGACCCTTTCTTTCCAACCAAAACGACACTCATACTAGCAACCATATCGACCCATATCACAGCCACACACGCACCATAAGACCACATAAAATCATAGTTCTTTCTATCCTATTCGACATTCACAAGTACCTTTTATTTCCAGATTTTGACACCCACCTCGACACAATTTTAGTAACATAAAAACCATGTTTTCACTGTCCTAGTTCCATATTATTCGACCCTTGTTCCCAGCCCAAGTCGACATACTAACAGCCCACAAGCGACTCATTTTACGCAGCTACACGACACCCTCTAATGCCCACATAAAATCATGAACTTCACACTACTCAACACCCTCTTTATTCACTGTATGGGTTTCGAAAGAATTAACAAACAGCATGTCTGTTCACTCTTTTATTTAGTTTGCATGATATAGTTTTACAACAGCTTTTTAGGTCGATATATATAGGTGACCTTCATGCGTAGTCATGGTTGAATAACAAACAAGTCAAAACAGTAAACATGAGGGTCGAATCAAAATATAGGTCGAAATATATATCAGCTCTTATAATCGTTATTTTGTGAACATTAGTTAAGATTTCATGTGACTCTTGTATCGTATCCATACTTGTATAACAAACTAATTTATATCGTTTAATGCGACCTTGAATACGTTTTAAATAAGATCAACGAAAGGAATGAAATAAGTTCGATACCATACCCTCGCTGCAAAAGAGAAGAACGAATGACCAAAGAACCACGAGCACAAAACCCTCGAATAGTACCGCGACTAGCCTACCACGTAGCAAGCACAAAAGAGTCCCTTTTGCTTGCCTTGTTGAACCGAACAGGAAGAAGAACACAAAAAGAAAAGAGTGGCCGCCAATGAATGTAGGGTTTGTGTTAGGGTTTATTTTTGTTTAGAGAAAAATGCAAAGGCAACAATATAAATAAGGGTGCATGATTCGGTTTTTTTTTTAAATAAAAAGAATATACGTGAGATGGATTTTTCAAATAGAGAAGTTACTAAATCTATGGAATGTGATTGACAGAAAGAAAACGTGTACTCCATTTGGAAAGTAGATCATGCCCCATATTCTATTTCCTTTAGTGCGTGTGCCGGAGGGAAGTCAAAGACAGTGAGTCTCTTTAATTTGTATCAAATTATACACCTTTTATTTGTTCTTATCTTGAGCATTTTACTCAGTATGAAACGTGTACATGGGGAGGGGAGGGCCGGATTTTGCATTTGGATTAGGGAGTGATATGAACAAATTTTATTAAGTATATATATCTTAGGTTTTATTAATTTTGGCCCATATGAACTTTCTTAACGTTCCATACTTTGATTTATAAGTTCTTGTATCATTTCGTATTTACTTTAGGCTATATGTTCATATTGTGTGATCTCGAGTCATAACACGTTATATAACTCAAATTTTAATTTATAGCGCATCTTATAGTTTCTTAAAATTTCAAAATTAGAGGGTATTTTGGTCATTTCAGATTGTGGTGATTTTGGGGTTTTACACTAGCAGTAGAAACTGATGGCTTTGCAGTTGTACCCTTTGTTTTCCAAATTTGTTTTGACCACTGCTTTTGATTGAAAAGGCCTTTGAGCAGTTTTAGATGCATATTTGAAAGTTATTTTTGGGTAAACAGAGTAAAAAGATCTGACAGTAGAAACTGCTTGGTGAGCAGTAGAAACTTATGGTCTAGCAGTAGGAACTGCTTTTGGTCCAGACTTTAATGAAACTGCTCTGGGTGTTGTTCAAGTATAATTAGAGTGACTTTTAGGAGTATGCCTTTTTAAATTCACCCTATTGTGTGTATACCCAGATACCCTTTGGTTGCAGAAAGCTGCAAGATGGTCAAATTCTCCACAAATAAAACAAGCTTTGTTATAGAAGTCAAAGTCATCACCTAGTTGGTGAGACTTAAGGCCATTCCAATTTCTTTGGTTACCTTTAGGCTTGTTTGTGGTTCTATATTGCTCACAATATCTAACTGGTTGCCTTATATGTTTAACATTGATATTAGGCCTATCAGTATCATGTTTGACTACCTTAGGAACACTTGTTTCTGCTTTCTTAACCACTTCAGGTTTAGACATAACCTGCTTTTCTTCATCATCATCAGATTTCCAGTCCTCTATGATTGGACCACCTGATTTCCTATCAGAGGACACCTTGTCCTCATGAAGTGAAGTTTTACTTAAACTCTCACTTACTTTCTTAGGTTCATTAACAACTATATTTGATTTTGGCTGAACACCATATTGTAACTTTGGCAGTTGAAATTCAACTAAGTCTGTATGCTCTAGGTCTATCCCTGGAGGTGCAGGCATTCCTCTATAAGGAGGTGGGACATTCTTGTATCCCAACCCAGATTTTGCCTTGTTGATTACTTGACATTCAATCATGTTGGTTACACCTTAAGAGGCATATTCTAATGTATCACACTTAATTGAATGTTTTCTTTGGCTTTCTTAATCCTATCTAGCTCAGCCTTCAAATTACTAATGTCAACATTTTGAATTAAAATTTCCCTGTTAAGAACAATTTTGGCATCAGTAAAAGTAGCTTCATTGGCCTTATAGTGCAAGATTTGTTCTTCTAGGACAGCTAAACCTCTCTTATGGTTTGTTAAGTTATGAATATTGTTGGTTAGTTCTGTCCTTTGATTTTCATAACGTTTTCTTAAAGTTTCTAAATCTTTAAGAGCAGTACAATTATTTGAACAAACTTTATCAGATTGTACCTCAGTAGAGAAAGCCATGAGTGCCATCTGAGAAGAAGCTTCTTCTTCATCAGCCATGAAACTCCAATCAAAACCTAAGTCATCAATAGCTACCATAGCTTTTGAGTTTGGCTCAGAAACTTCCCCTGTTTTGGATTTGCTTCCAAAACCTCTGTTCTTGCTATCTTGCTGCCTAGGTCTTCTACATTCTCTTGAGAAGTGCCCCATCATGTGGCAGTTGTAGCATTCTATCTTTGACTTGTCAAAACCAGCAGTATCATTGTTGCTGATTGTGAGCTTCTTCCCTATCCTTTGATAGAACTTCTTAGCCCTCATGCTAAGAAGAGAAATTTGCCATTTCAGGTCCATTTCCTCCAAATCATCATCATTGATTTCTTGGAGGTCTTCATAAGTGAGCATGGACCCATTGTTCTGACTTGTTAAAAAGGCACAACAAGTCTTCTCATCCATTATACCAATAGTACTACTCGATGAACTAGCAGTACTAACTTCACCATCAACCCTCACATCTTCAACTAGATTTGAGGTACTAGGAGATGACATAAATGCCATATTCACAGTACTTGAACTAGTACCTCCAGTTTTCTTCAAATCTTGTTCCACAATCTTAAAGTTGCTATATAAGTCCATAAGATCCATAGTGTCAATGTCTGGCTTGTTTTTCCAGATAACAACATGTACAACCCACTCTTCAGGTAAGCTTCTCAGAAATTTTGAGTTTAAATCTTCTTGAGGTATTTTAACCCCAAGAATAGCAAGTTGGCTCACAACTTTCTGTAGCCTGTTAAACATGTGGTCAAGTGATTCATGGTTGGTTGAAGAGAAGTTTTCAAAACTCTGCTTGAGAAGAGTCTTGTGGGTCTTCTTGGTGGCTTCATTCCTACCATACCTTGCAACAATGGCCTCAAACAAAGACTTTGCATCTTTGAACTTGCTGAAGTTTAAAAGTTGATCATTCGGAATGGTCATCATCAGCATACTTCGGGCCTTGAGGTCATTCTTCTTCTTTATCCTCTCTTCTCCAGTCATTGGGTTGATCAGCACAGTTACTTCATTTTTACCCTCAACTTGTGATGTAGTGGTTGTAGGTGTGTAAGAGTTTTCTTCTTCAATAATTTCCCAAAGTGTATAGTCTTGCACTTGGAAAAACTGCTCTATCCTCAACCTCCACATCTCAAACTCATTCTGTTTGAGCATGGGAACCTTTGCAGCAACATTCGTCTGAATAGACTCCATGTCCATTTCTTCTTCTTCTTCTTCTTCTAAATCAAAGATATAAGCCTTGCTCTGATACCAATTGCGGGGGATTATAATACACTTGGTAGGATGTTAGTCCTTTATAACGTGTGTATATGATACTTTGAGTGAATATGATTAAGTATGCGGAATCTACTTAACCACACTTAGAAGGTTGTTTGTTATTGGAAATGGAACAGTGATGCTTGTTATTGGATAATGAACAAATGAATGTTAACACCAAACGATTCAATATTATTATAAATAATACGAGTGATCTTCACTATCACTAGGGTTACAAACTTTGAATCTCTATGTTTCTATGACTTTACTTGTTTGACTAGATTGTTAATTTTAAGCACATAAGCAAGCATAAAATTCTGCACACTTATCTCTAAGCTAAGATCTTCCCTTTTATAGTCCAAAGGAGATCTTTACAATATAGTCTACTCTTATCTACTACTTGCATGTTGAGTGTGTCAGTACATAAGATATAACATGTATCTGTGTTTACAACTTGTTTACTGAACACCTATCAAAAGATATTATCTACCGTATATACTTGACTTTTATACACAAAATATCTTTTTATACTTATCTATCCAGCAGTAGTATACGTGACACTTATCCATTCAGCAGTAGTATGAGTCACTCCAACAGCAGTATCGACCAGCAGTACCTTCGTTTGTACTAGCAGTACTAACTTCAGTTAGTACTATTAGTTATAACTTTGAGTAGTCTTTAGATATACACTAGCAGTTAGTACTGTTAGAGTATTCTTCTCAGCAGTACAAATCTTCAGAACATTTAATTCCCAACATAAGGGCAAGTGAAGGTAGTCTTTTCTTGGTCTTGTGGGTCAATTGGGATTTGAAAATATCCGGAGAAGCCATCGAGAAAACAATAATACTCATTTCCCGTTAAACGTTGAAGCATTTGATCCATAAAAGGGAGCGAAAAATGGTCTTTACGAGTCGCATCATTAAGCTTACAATAATCAATACACACTCTCCATCCGGTGACGAGACGCGTGGGAATCAACTCATTATCTTCATTAGTGACGACGGTCATACCCCCTTTCTTGGGTACACAATGAACGGGACTAACCCACGGGCTATCGGAAATAGGGTAAATCATTCCGGTATCAAGGAGTTTGAGAACTTCCTTTTTGATAACCTCATGAATTTTCGGGTTTACCCTTCTTTGTTCTTGCACCGCGGGTTTGAAATCATCTTCCATTAAAATCTTATGAGCACAAAAACGAGGGTCAATACCCTTAATGTCGGAAATTTGCCAATCGATGGCACTCTTATGATTTTTAAGCACTTCTAAAAGTTGGGTCTTCTCCTCATCTTTTAAATCTTTAGCAATAATGATGGGAAATTTGTCGGTTTCTTCTAAAAATGCATATTCGAGATGAGGAGGTAAATCCTTGAGCTCGAGCTCCGGAGGATTAGACGGCTTAATTTCTTTTATTTCTTCAATTTGAATTTCCTTCGGAGGGAGAGAAGGTGACGGATCATCATTGAGTAATTTCTCGAGGACAAGAATGTCTCCCCCCGGAGCAAAGTCGGTAGCATCAATTTCCGGTGAAATTTGATCATTCTTAAGACAAGCCTCGATCTCTTCCAAAATGAAGTCACTTCCCTCAAACGGAGTGAGAGAAGGGGAAGAGTCAGAAAGTATAGGTTCAGAAGACGGAGTGGTACTGCCACTAGGAGAATTGCTTGAAAATCCAAGAACTTCTTGAGAATACTCCTCAGAAGCAATGTCTATGACATCGATTCGGTTGACAGATGTATCATCGTAATTCGAGGAGTATCTCAAAGTTTGATCGAGTTTAAAAGTCACAGCCTGATCATCAACACGGAGAGTAAGTTCTTCACCATAAACGTCAATCAAAGCACGACCCATCCTCAAGAAGGATCTCCCTAGAATGAGGGGAACCCGAGGGTCGGCATCAAAATCTATAACAACGAAGTCAGCCAGAAAATGGAACTTTCCTACTTTCACGAAGACATCTTCGGCGACACCGTTAAGATGAGTAATCGATCGATCCGCTAGCTCGAGAGTCATACGTGTAGGAGTAAGTTCTGGAAGGGAAAGCTTTTTCCAAACGGAAAATGGCATAAGATTGATGCTTGCGCCAAGATCGGCCAAGGCTAAACATTCAATCATTCCCGGAAAATCGCATGGGATGAGAAACTTGCCGGGGTCTCCAAGTTTTTCGGGTAACTTTTTAAGGAGAACCGCCGAGCAATGCTCATTCAGCGGAGTTTTGGCCAATTCGAATAATTTTTCCTTGTTACTTAGCAAATTCTTGGTTGTCGAAGCAAATTTTAGCATGAGAAGAAGAGCATCCGCAAAGCTAATGTCGAAGTGCAAATCTTGAAAGATTTGGAAAAACTTCTCAATTTGGTTGTTAGCTTTTTCATGGAGCTTCTGATCGTTAAGTCTTGATGGGTACGGAATTAACGGTTTAGGATTAGACTTTTGAGGATTAGCGGGAGCAACTTTTGGCTCAGACACTTGGACAACCGGAGGTTGGACGTCTTTGGTACTTCCCTTATTAGTAGGAGGCACCGTGTCCTTTGTCACCTCGGTCTCACAGTCCACTACTTTAGGAGAAGAAAAAGAAGTAGTAGGAACCGTGGGTCCTTCATAAGCTACACCACTTTGGGTGGTGATAGCTTTCAACTCACCCTTTGGGTTTGGAACGGTATTACCTGGGAGAGATCCTGAAGCTGAAGCTTGATGAAATTGACTGATGAGACTATCAAACATGTTCTCGATTTTGCTTTGAGATTGATCAATTTTGCTATTTGTAGTAAGTTCATTCTTAAGCTCATTACCCTGCTTAGACATTGAATTTTGGAAATCATTCTTCAAAGTTGTTATTTGATTTTGCATTGCCCTCATGTTAGCCTCATTTGTCTTAATGTAATTTGTAAGTTCATTGGATGGGAAAACAATCGGGGGATTGATTGATCGGGGCTTGAAATTGGTTTTGCACATTTTGCCTTCTTCCTTGATTTTGATTGAACCTATTTTGGTTGTTAGATTGAGAAAATCCGGGTGGTCCCATTTGATTGCTAGACGATAGCTCGGGTCAACTTGAGGACGGTATTGGGTACCTCCTTGGTTGTAAGACCCGGCTACGGCATTTATTTCAAAAGGACGGCCATCGGTGGCAGTACAATTGTAGTAAGCATGAGGACCACCACAAGTGACACAAGTTTCTTCCATCGCTTTGACTTGAGCGGGTGGAGAAGTTTGTGGGGTAGAAAGGTTCTTTTGATTAGAGAGAATCAAAGCTTGGATAGCATCCGTGAGTTTGTCAATCTTAGCATCCGTGCTAGAAATATTAGTACTCACTTTTGAAACAACCGGTTTGTTTCTTGGAGTTGGAACTTTAGATTTGTTCTCGATGATAGTCAAAATATCTCTTGGAATTCGATTCAAGATATTGCCATCGGCGGCTGCATTTAGCGAATCTTGATCTGTTTGCGTTAAAGCATTGTAGAACGTGTCGATTTGGTGCAATTCATAGAAACCGTGATGTGGGCATTTACGTAGGAGATCCTTGAATCGTTCACATGCCTCACCAAAATTTTCATCAAAACGTTGCTGAAAATTTGTGATATCATTCTTAAGATTTGTTGTTTTGGAAGGAGGAAAGAAATGATTCACGAATTTAGAGACGAGGTTTTCCCAAGTTGTAATTGAACGAGGTGGTTCTTTTTCAAGCCAAATCCGGGCTGCCCCCTCAAGAGAAAATGGGAATAACATCAACTTGATCGCGCTATGAGGGACATCCCGATATTTCATAGTTGAAGTCAACTTGTTGAACCATCGGATGTGAGCGTAGGGATCGTCCCTATCAAAACCATAAAATTGATTTGGCGTTATAAGTTGAATTAAACCAGTTTTAAGCTCAAAATTCTCGGATAAAATTGGTGGTAAAACAATTGCATCTCCATAACCCTCGGTGGGTGCTTGGAGCAACTCCGACATAGTTCGAGTATCCGCCATTTCGGTAATGGGAGTATCAACAAGAGTACGTATCTCGGGTACGTTTACTCATTTGTTGCGTCGACGATAACGTTGAGTCGGTATTGTAGGAGATTTATCAATTAAATTTGATTTAGAACGAGTGAGCATACACTAAAAACACAAAATTTAAAAGAAAAAAGAAAATATTTTTGGTTTTTTATATTTAGAAAAATTGAAAAACGATTTTTTTTTTTTTTTTTTTTTTTTTTTTAATCGATTCGTCAATCGGTGCTCGGTAGCTCTCTATAATTACTCACAAAGTGGCGGAGAAACAAAGGTCTGCAATAAATGCTAATTAAAAACCCGTTTCTTTCGGTTCGACAATTTAATGTCAATCCTCCTTAAACCCCTCTTATAGGTTGTAATCTAAAGGTGAGCTGACATAACAATTGATTCCACGATTTCTTTTGTTGGTTTTTTTAATTTTTTTTGGTATTATGAATACTTTAGGAAGTATTCGTGATTTTTTAATTTTTTTGTTTTTATAATAATGTAAGAAAATAAAATATTTACAAAATAAAACGGTAACTTCACGGGGAAGGAACTTCAAATCACTAATCTTCAAACGTAACTCGATATTCACTTCACAACTTCCCCGGCAGCGGCGCCAAAAACTTGGTGTGTGTGCACAAGTATATATATATATATATATATATATATATATATATATATATATATATATATATATATATATATATATATATATATATATATATATATTAGTGTAGGAAAAACCCGACCAAAGGGTGAATTCTATCTCTAACCAAGATTGAATAAACCGAGAGGTCAAAGAAATTCAAACAAAATATAATTCCAGAAGTATTGATTTTTCCCGGGTC